>JAFBJQ010014123.1:0-41193 GCA_016785345.1 Trinectes maculatus
GTCGGAACATACATTCATTGTGCCATTGTGCATACATTGTGCCACTAGCTGTCGCTATAACACCACGCTAAAATAAGAGTTTACTATGGTGAATTGCCTTTTGTCACCGTAGGGGTTGATATCGCGAGTGTAATGAGCATTTCCTTTAGATTTCTGTTATCAACCGTGTAGACCCTGTGTTGTGAATAAACCTACGGTATTACCACGTTCCCGAACGCATCTGTGTCCGTGTGCATCTCCTTACCGGCTGCCGCTGCCGCCGCTGCCCCCGTACTTTACTAGTTATCTTGAGTAACTAAGTATTTACTTTTACTGTTTTTTAATTACTTTTCCACTAGCGCCACCTCAGCACACTTTGTGCGCCTTTCCACTCGGCACCAGTGGCCGAAAACAGTTCCAACTTTGGAACCACTCAGCTGTGGTTCCACGCGTGCTGAGTCGACCTGAAAACTGACGTCAGCGGGCTGCGTCGCAGGATTGGTCCGGTGGTTTCCAGGTGCGGCTGCACAGTTTATTGTTGGAGAATTGAAATTGCAATTTTCATTGCGGGGAGCTGTGGTTTTTTTTAAAAGCTGTCATGTTACAGCTTTTGTTCTGCTTGGAATAAAACGGAATTTAACACTGCTCTATTAAATATCTGCTGTGTATCTGCTCAATATTACACTACAGTCATTTAGCAGACGCTTTTATCCAAAGCGACTTACGATAAGTGCATTCAACGTTGAGATGTACTCAAAGTGCAAGAAGTAGACGAGTACATCAATATTTATCAGAAAGCAGCGAAAATCACTTCAAGTGCTTGCTCTGTTTGTAGTTTGAAGTTATACTCAGGGAGTGAGGTACAGTCAGTCTGAATGGGTGAGTTTTCAGTCAAGACAAAAGCAAGCGTGTGGCAGTGGCAGATCGCAGTGGACGGGCTGGGTTGTAAGGTTTGACCATTTTCTGAATGTAGGAGGGGCCTGAACCATTCGCAGCACAGAAGGAGAGAACCAGTACTTTGAATATCATTTCTTTTACTCTAATCGCTATTTATTTCACTCCATTAGACAGACTTTGTTGTTGTTGATGTGTGACATGCAGTTTCCACATATACAGCCCGGCCCCCTTCCCCCGCTCCCTCGCCAAACTTTCAGGAAGGGTGGGACGACTCCACCCAAAACTCCGCCCACGTAGAGACACTGCTCCAGTGTAATAGTTACTTAAAAAAACAAGTAATAAGTTACTACTATTATTTAAAGTTTTATCTAATTAACTGTTATTTGTCATTAATTATTGTTAATGTTGTATCTAAGTTACATAGTGTGTTTGTTTATGAAACTAAAGATCTTGGACGGACGTGAACTCACGACCTCTGCATCACAGGACCAGTGACATAACCACTACGCCACCGAGTCACACAGCAAATTCTCCTCGGAACTTGTATTTGACCAATAGCGACTGACTGACAAATTTTAAAAAAAAAGTTAAGTGTAAAGTAAAAGGAGACTGAAAATGACTGAAAGGTAAAGTGTGGGTTTGAAAATGAGCGTTGCGCCACCCGTGTCTTAACGCACTGAGGCAACTGGCCGCTACGACAACTGTGTTCCTTCATCTGTGCCTTCTCTGAGGACGCTACAATACTTTGAGCATTGTACAGTGGTTGTACAGTGGTAGTTGTTACTATGTGTTTGTTGAGTTGGACTGAGAGAGAGGGAGAGAGAGAGAGAGTTTTCAGAACACTGCTATATTCTCGTCTCAGTCATGGGAAAAAAGGGGCATTGACGAACATATTTCGTTTCGTCTCCTTTTGAAAAAACGTCAAAAATTCGACAAATATTTAACAACCAAAGTAAAAAAACAAACAAACAGAAAAATCAGTTACAAGAGGAGCCATCCCTCATCACAGAGCAGGACTGAGCTCAGATTTTCCTCTGGAGCTTAGCTAATGTAGCATTTACTCAATCTTCTGATTTTCATTCTTGAATGTGATAATTTAATCATCTCCTTCAACTAAATCTCTACAACAGTTACATTTACAAGATCAAGGTCAATCTCATCACCAAACGTCACAGTATAGTATGTTGTCCAAAAACTGACCATCATGTCATAGTATGGTATAGTGGTGTTCAACTAAAAACAAAAGAGGTCCAGTAAGAAAAAGGTTCTTGAAGCAAAGGACTTTTAGAATACAAGTCTGAGAGCAGCTTGAACTCACCAGTGGTTTGGAGTCGCTGAGGACGTGATACTGCAGGAACTGATGTAACATGTAGAAGAGTTTGTGTTGCACCAGAGTTTTAATCACCAGCTCATACAGGTAATGCTACAGGAAAACAAATAAATGTATGTATGATGTAAAGTCTGGGCAAAAAGAGACAACCAAATAAATAATTGGAGCGTTTAACCGTGGGAGGTGAGGATCATCAGGGAGCCATCACAGGCTCTGTCTTACCTGCACTGTGATTTGGAACTGGTTGAGAGAGCGTATGTACTCCATCAGCACAGCAATGATAAACTTATGGGAGACCCCCTGTAGAACACACAGACGAGTGGACTTTTTGAATATTTCATTCCTGTAGTTATATTATTAACACTAAAGAAAAACATTAAAAGCAATAACTGTCAATTTTTTATATTTAAAATATAGAAATGCATAAAAATGTTTTTTCAACATTTTTAAATACACAAATGGAGAAATGCTGTGTTTGTGTTGGTACCTTCTTCTCGGTGAAAAATGACAGGACGTGTGTGTACATGTCTGATTGGTCGATAACGGCCTGAGTTCGTACTGGACGTTTCTGAGCGGTGTTGCCTCGACTCGGACCGGACTCCATCGCCTACAAACAGAAAAAGAGTCTGATATGAGGGTGTGTTCCAATGTTTGTGTCCATTTACTGCAGAGTCATCACTCACCATAGTGTAGCTCTGCTCCGCCTCCAGGTATTCTTTATACACCTGGTTGAGTTTATCGAACACAGTCGCCACAACAGGAAGACTTCCTTTCTCTCCGCCCTCCAGAACTGAGACAAGTTCAGCTTCACTTTATTTAATGTTGGTTCAACTTTTCATCGTCTCCTATCTCTTCTTCTCTTTTAACAATGTCGATTTCCTGTTCTATGTTATATTTCACTCATGATCCAATCGCAGTTTCAGAAACCGACTTAATTATGTTTCTTATCACACAAATAACAAGTTGGTCATAAAGCTTTCTCATAAAGTTACTTGTGTGAAACTTTTTGGGTTTTAGTTTTGTGACTTTGTCTAAACAGCAGACACACGTACTCTGCGAGCAGACGGACAGGATGACCATCTTGCAGTCTCTCCGTCGTAACAGGAAGTCCATCAGTTTGCCTTTGTCTTGCAGCAGGTTGACAGTGGGAGGAAGCTTCACCTGCAGGTACCACAGGTAACCTGACAGACACAGGACATAATCGTCTCAATGAATGAGTAAGCAATGACTCTCACTGATGATGCTGCACTGGTGATGATGTGTGTGTTTCCCACACCTTCGCTGGCGCTGATGATGATGTCGGGTTGGAAGACGCTCCAGGAGGAAGAGTCTGGAGTGAAGGTCAAGGTCATTGTCAAATAAATGATAATAAAAACAATAAAAGGGAAGGGCAACGTAATGATGAAGTGAGTGGTCAGAAAGCAGGGCTCCTCTTCGAGAGGATACAGAGCTGACAGGGAACCGGAGGCTGTGAGGGAACCACCGCAGGACCTGCAGGGACAGATGGAACCAAGAAAAGTGAAAACATGGTGGTTCAGTGTGAGCTCAATCTACTGTGCCCACATGCACAGTAAATACACATCTGTGAGCAGGTTAGAGGAGCAGCATCCACTAATCTGACCAACTCCTCATAAGAAAAAGACCTGAGAGTGGGATCCTGTAGGGGTGTATGGAGCGGGCAGGTAGGACAGGCTGGTGTGTGTTGATGGCGCAATCAGGCTCCTTCAGCTTGATGTCGAAGATCAGGGACGTCTGAGAAAACACACACACAGTCACACAGGATAATCAACGCTCTCCCATGACCGCAGTCTTAAACTACGACATGACAGACACACACTGACCTGAGAGCTCTGGTGATGAACAACCACCAGGTTGTCCACGATGTTCAGAGCAAACTTTCCCATGGTGTTCAGCTTCAACACGTGGCTCTTTTTACAGGCACCCTCCCTGAACACACACACACACACACACACACAGGTGTGCACAAACACACAACACACTCGTTCAGATTGTTAACAAGATTAAATCTTTACAGGTGTGTTTTTCGTGAAGACAAACAGAAATGTGTTATATCAGTGACATATTGAAGCGGCTCCAGTGTGAGTATGTGTGTGTGTGTGTGTGTGTGTGTGTGTGTGTGTGTGTGTGTTCTTACCTGGGTAAGTGATAGAGCACCACCTCTGCACTCGGACTGTTTGCTGTTCTGGAGTGATGCTTCAGATATATGACGTACAGCTGTCCATAACTACAGAGAGGAGGTGGGATTAGACAACACACAAGCAACACAAAAAGGTTTACGCGGCAGCAGCTGGCTTACATTGTTGCCATGGAGATGTCTCTCTCTGACAGGCTCAGTTTGGCAGGTTTGGGAACGACCGGCAGCTCGATCTCAAACTTTGACATCTTGGACATGGTCCCGTTCTGATACAACAAACAAATGAAAACACGCTGCTGCTTCATTTTCTGACAGAAGCAATTTATCAGTAAGCAGTTGTACAGGTGTTCCTAATAAAGTGCTAGAAGAGACACGAAGGAACTCATTAAAGAAAATATAAAGTATGTACACGTGTAAAAATACAAGTCTTAGCTTCATATGTGTCTGGGAGTGAGCTAAAGCTGCAGCACAAGATGTGTGAAAGATGAAACAAAGAATCTCAGCTCTCATCACTTTGAAGGCAAAAGGCTGCAGGATGTTTCCCTGCACAGTGGTGGACAGCAGGATGACGGCCGTCTCTGGACAGTACTGGTACCAGTTCACATTAATGCTCTGACTCTTCAGCAGCTTCAGACTGCGCTTGTCTGGAAACACCTGGAGACAAAAGCACGACACACAGGAGTCAACAAACCGAGTCAACGTTCATCCAGCGTGTTCCTGTGTGAGTCAGGCGACCTGGTAAAACTCTATTCCCTGGTCGGTGATGAAGACGATCTCGTTCCAGTTTGTCCAACAAAAACCCAACACGCTGGCGTTCTTTGTCTGCAGGACAAGACAGAAAACACACTCCGATATGCTGCTGACTTTAGTTACTACATGTTATCTCGGGACTTTCCTCAAGGCCTCACTGAAGACTTCTTACCCAAAAACTACATTTAAGCAGGAAACAAACATACCTTACATTCCTGCGTGAACTCTGTGTGTGGATAGTCGGGTATGAAGTTGATGAAATCCTACAATTAATAGAAAATCAATAGTCGGTAACTCAGGCAGTCTGGACACAGACTATAATCGAGTTTGTCTTCATGCACATCGCGACATTTCATCATTACAGTATTTCTTTTCTTTAAAAAAGCCTTTTGGATGGTGTCGGTGTTTCCACTCATCAGAACTCACCACTGACTTGGAGGTTCTCTGGACAGCGAGGATCTTATTCCCAATGGAGAACTTGATGCACTTCACTTCTCCTTTATCATCCATTCTATGCAGAGATATATTATTAATATATGACAATAACATTGTTGTCCATTAATACTGACATTAGCACTGACAATGAACATTCTGAAGAGAGTTTATTTCTACTGTTTCAATTTTAGGACTGATCATAACATTAGCTAGTAAATTCTTGCAAATGCAAAGGTACCTGAAGGCAACGCTGCTCTTGTCATCCGGCCCTTTGACGACAACACCGGTGGCTCCACCTGAACGCACCGCAAACACCTGCAGCCAGAAACCAAGGCACAAAACACCCGGATACACACGACACAGTCATACAACTTTCAATGAAATCAGACGAGTCAGCATTTTATTTCAGCTAGCAGTCTGTCGTTTGTTTGTGTTTGGCTAGCTAGCCGCATTAGCCGCCCCGGCGCTAGCGAACTGACCTGTTTGTTCGCCTCGTCGAAGAAGACGTTGTTGACGCTGGACGCGTGTTCGAACTGCACCGTGTTCTCACACAGCTCCAGGTAATGTTCCTCACTCATCCTCACACAGCCGACTTCCGCGATGCCCACCTTCCACACAACTTCACCTCTGTTTGGATCATTCACTTCCTGTTCGCCGGCGCAACACAACCGGAGGTGACGACACTACTTCCAGTTTCATCCTTCAACTTTAAAGCGTTGGTTTTTCCTCTCACTGCTGTAAGTGTTTTTTTTTTATCAACACAACTATTAAAAAGCCATAGCGTCATATTCAGTAAAAATATACAACACACCCGCTCTCCTTTACCACACCTGCAGCGTTTTGTTTGTTTGACAAAAATATCTGTATTTTTTCCACATAGGTGCCCAGACTACTTATTTTGTCATTTTGTGTACGTTGTGTATGTTACCTTCAGTAAAGCAAATTTGTTTAAAAAGAGAGATAGTTCATTTATATTGACCTGAAAAATGATTGTAATGATTTGTTGTATCATTATGTGTTTGTGTGACAGATATGTGAATCTGTCTCTAACTTATTGACTTATCGTGAAATTAACATATGGATCTTTCTGCTTTTAATGTTAGGATTTTTAAGCTTTCTCTGTATGATGACCTTATCTCTACTCTTATACACCGACTGAAGCACAGAAGCGGTACAGTTTATATTAAACATAAACGAATACTGCTTGGGGTTATAAATAGTTGCATTTTATTTCAGATTATTTGGTGCAGATTTTCATCTTTAAAACACATTTTGGATTTCGTTCCAACATATATTTTCTACTCTCATTATTTTGAAAGAATATGACAGGAAGTCCATTTGAGGGTCTTGTGACAGGCTGAGGCTCATGTGCCCAGCCGTGACTGTGTCAAACAGATCAAACCAATTCATGTTTAACAGCTAATTAACACAAATATTTGCTGTCTCACTCAATAAAATTCAACAAACTGTTTTCATCATCACCACTTGTCTGTAAGCCAAATCACACATAATGACACCAAACTCAACATTCCACCAACAGAGCCTCATTTCTAAAGTGAAAAGAATAATCTCACACAAACATCTCTAGAGTTGTGAAAACACACTTTCCTGGCCCCTAACCCCAATCTTATGTCACATGTAGCTCCTGATTTAAATCACATCACTAAATTCCAGCCAAAATGTGTTCAGGTATTTTGGATTTCAGTAAAAAGCAGCGTGTTTGAATATTCAAACTCGACATTTAAAGGCCAAATCATCCTGACAACTCAAGTCAAGAACAGATTTTCCAGCTAGTGTGAGACACCTGAAGTCAATGATCATTAAAAACACATACTGCCGTCAGTATCAGTAAGGGTCAATATTAGTAGACAATATGAGATGAGGTCTTAGCTTTAGAAAAGCCTACCAAAAGCTGTCAGCAGCCCAAACGCTTCAGCATCTGAGTGGATGACACCATTCTTCCTGCAGCCAGGAGTAGGCACTCTGCCCCTGTCTGTATAAAAAGAGGAGGTGAATGGTTCTCTTCCATTCATCTTCTTTTAGCGTTTTTATTTCACGGTGGCATCGTGAAGACCGAGCGAGCCGGGCGAGTGTTAGTCAGCAGCACCAGGTTTCAGAGGGGGGTTGTCATCCTCAGTCGAGATGGGGAATGTTTTCTTCCCTCGCCTCTGCACGTGATCCTCGTTCCTCTTCTCCAGTGCCACGATCTGTCAGTGACAGGATGATACAGCAGTTAAACAATCGTTTTGTCATTGCTCAATTTATAATTTAATTATAAATTATAATTAAATGATACTACATATATATATTTTGTTTTTGTTCAAGTTTTGAGCATGAACATCTTTTTTACCTCGGCAACAAATTCAGCTTCGTCTTCAGCTCCGACGGGAATGTTCAATCCTGAGACGGCATTGAAAAGGTGGTACACACTCATTGCCTCACTCACTCCTCTCTTCTGGAAAAACTGTCAAACAACACACAAAAACCATACAAACTGTTAGAGTCTGTCAGACTGAAGGGAATCTGACTACAGTGGAATCTTCACCTGATAAAAGCTGCTCATTTAGAGCAAACTATCAGTTACCGTGGAGATGTTCCTGCAGTCTCTGAAGAGGAACTCCAGACCATGAGGATGTGTGGGCTCAACGGACTGACTCACATCTATCAACCACACCTGCAACAAGCACATGTCAAAAGGAGGTATGAGGAGAGGAGGGAGAGATGATTAACCTCGACATAATGCACAAGCTCAGACGCAATGTGGCGTACAAACAAATAGGGCTGGGTATCGTTAAGAACCTCACAATTGGATTCGATGTTGATTTAAGCGCTTTGGTGTCGATTTAGTAATAAGTAGAAGTACACAAATAGTACCTGCTGATAACTTTTTTTTTGAAGTTGTGCTTGTGAGGTGTCTTACCTTTCCCTCGTGCCACAGGATGTTGTACTCACTGAGATCAGCATGAACCAGGTTACACTCATGATACAACTGCTGCATCACCTACACAAAAAGATAGTGAACAAACTGTTATATGTAATTCATCCATGATCCAAAAGAGCTAATCCTTAGACTGTGGGTGAGAGGTAGCGTACACCCTGGACAGGTCTATGGGACCTAGATGATGTGTGTCATTTGTGGACAGAGTGGATTTATTGTCGGTGTACGTACATGTAGAACCTGGAAGTAGGCGTTCTTCATGTCCTCTGAGCTCAACATGACGTCTTTGAGTTTTAGAGCGGGGACATGGTCTTTCCCAATGAACGACATCACCAGGATGTGTTTCTTTAGCAGCACCACCTCTGGACAAGGAATCTCCGCCGCCTTCATCCTGAGAACACACAGAATTTGATTGTTGCCGGTTGTGTTATCCCCATCTGCATCATGTTGATGAGATTCCTTCAATGTTGTTTCAACACAGAGATCATCAGAAAATCTCTGTGCTTTACTAATTTTACGATGTTTTAAAGCAAACGGGGCCTTTTGGGTTTTAGAATAATGAAGTCAAAAATTCCCACTGGAGCCTCCAACAGACCAAAGATGGTCAGTGACATCACTGTGACAACTATCCTACTCTTGACTTATTAAATGCCTTGTTACAGAAATATTTGAATTAACGGTGTCAGCAGAACCAGTGGCACGATGGGCGTGGTCAGTAACCTGGCCAAGTTGTGCTTCTCTTTCTCAGCCCACAGCCTGATGACTTTACGTGGGTTCAGTTTGCTGAATCGATCTTTGAAGCGATAGTCGTCTTTGATGTAGCGGTCTCTGTTCTTGAATTCGTTGAGTGTCGTTTTAAACACCTTTAGAACAACCTCGTCTGGGACTGGCTCCTCCTCCAGGCTGAAACACAAGCACACTGTTTTATTTTAACCCTGGGACAGACTGAACAGAGTGATGACCCCATGGCCTCAACTCACCTCCCTCCGTCAGCGTGGAAGATGACAGACTCTTTCCCAGTGCTGATGCAGCCATTGATTTTTTCCAGGATGCCAGAGTTCACCATCTTATACATCAGCAGGCGAGTTCGAGGGTCCACTGCTTGTTCCTGAGGAGTGAGGAAGGAGGTTTGAGTGTGTGCTGAAGGCCCGAGAATATTTGTGTGTCATTGGTTGCTGAATAAATACGTACGGCAGTGGCGTGCTCCTTCTTCTCGTGCAGTCTGGCACTGCGTTTCTGTTCGCTGTAGCAGTGCTGCTTCAGAGAATTAAACACCTGATTGGGCAATTTAAGGTCCATCCCCAACCCGTCACCAACATGGACCTCAGGAGCAAACTGGAGGAGGAAGAAATAAAACCTGAGTGTGATCATCATCTTTTCAACATCTCCATTGTTTCATTTTTGGACAAATGTAAGAAAATGGGTTTTCTGCTGGAAATAAGTTGACATGATGAAGCTTAGATGAAGGTGAACAGTGACAGTCAGTCCTCTGTCACTGTAGAATTTGAAGTAGATATTTCTCTTAATTGACCTAATTTTCTTTACAGAATTTGTTTTTAATTCAATTAAAAACATCCACGTTAATAAATAGAACTGTGAGGTATATTGGCCAAAAAAAAATCACAATGTCTTACGTTGTCCATGCGTGCAGTGTTCTTACGGCCACAGGTCACCTCATCGTGTTTGGTGGTGATGTTTTTGCCTTTCCCCACGAAGCCTTTCCGAGGCGTAGTCTGAGGCTTATCTGAATACGCACACACAGAGGCCAATGTTATTTACCATCATAGTTATCATGATTCTGCTTTCCTCTTTACTGCTGCACTGCTGTAGGTCATTTATTTAAATTCAAAGAGTAGGACTGCGTAGGTTCTTCTGTTATTGCTATAACTTTTATTGCCTGACGCAGTAGTGTTACCTGCTCTGTAGGGGTCATGTCTTGTGTCCTGCCAGTCGACTTCATCCTCGGAGCTGTCGCTGTCTTCATAAGGATGGACTTTTCGATAGTTCTCAAAGGAGATGGACACTACACAAAAAACATCAAAAAAGGGTCACTAATTCCACTTAAATAATCTCTCAGCTTCACTAAAGGCATTTTAAACATGTTTAATGTAATGTAAAGTTGGTTCAGAACATTTCAAAACGTGGGATTTAGATTGTGATGTGCTGTATTGTAATGTAATGTGATTTGGTGGTAATATACCAAAAAGTTTGACAAGTGCCATGAAACAACATCAGAAGGAAAATAATTTAAAACGTGTTCAGTCACAATAAAAGAAACTAAGTTTCTACCTTTGCTGTCACCATTAAACTTCTTCTCCTCCCGGCGAAGCTGATCATCAAACTCGCGATCAAACTGCATCTGCAACATCTGGGCAAGCATCAGGTCACTGGTGGTTTCAGGAACATCATCCAACAACAGCGGGTCTGTTCCAGGCCTGAGAGGAGACAAACAGGCCTGATCAACGAAAAGGAATTGATCCTCTGATGAACGAGAGACGACAAATGTCTAGAAGTTTTATTTCTACACTGATCGACCAATCAGAGGTCAGTATATAGAGCATTTTACATTTTTAAAATTTGTTTTTCATTTTTAATGCTAATGTCTAGTTTTTGTTTAACATAGTCATATATTAACAAGATATGACTAAAGGAGGAGGAAGCAAACAACACAAACACGGACTGATTAGTGCACGCGCTGCGGGTGAACTCACTCAGTGGGAGTAGGGAGAGTGTTGTTCTCCTCATCCAGCTGTCTGGCCAGCTGTTCGCTCATCACATCCGACAGAGAGCAGGTCGGAGCTGCACGGGTCCCCGAACCCCACGGGTTCTGCCCCTGCGCGCGCACACACACACACACACACACACACACAGGGATTATAACAATCAATAACACATGTAATCAGTAATATCCAGGGGCCAGACTCTGAGAACAATGCAGTTTGTATATAAGGCTAACCTTCATACAGTAACTGTTTGCGACTCTTCTTCTTCTTTCATCTAAGACCACCACATTCAGCTTGTTGTGTGTGTTGTGTGTCAGACTCACAGATTATTATTAAACCAGTGACTCACAGTGAGACATGTTCAGACGTGTCTCACCTCAGCCCCGCCCCCCGCGTCTCACCACGGTTACTGCTTACACTTTAAAACACTTACATACAAAAATAACAAATACATATATCTTTGGGATATGTGGCCAAACTCGTTTGTACTATGTGAAGACCTTAAAAACTAATGTTATGACAAGTTACACGTTACAGACACACTAACTGCCTCACTCAGAATCAGCCATATTGTGTAGCCGTTAGCATTAGCAGCTAACGCAAACTCCGCGAAGTCAAACAACGCAGACAGGACAACACACTAACAGATCAGTCAAATAGCTTCTTACGCTGTGCGTCTCTCCCGTGACTCCTGTTCGATCCATGACTCCGATAACGACTCGTCGATTCTGTCTTTGAATGGCAGCTAGCCGTTAGCGGCTAACGAGTGCGGCAGGGGCGGAACTGTTACAGGCCAGAAAATAAGACTCAAACCCCGTTCAGAGATGCGACACGGTCTGAAAACTGGCGATTAGGACCCGACCTGTGTGAAAATGAAATAATAAACGAAAAGCCACACACTTAAATCTTCTGAAATCACTCTGACTTCAGCTGGGTGACACTGCCGCAGGAGGAAGGGACAACCTCTTATCATGCGCACTGCTGACGCAACAGGAAACCACGTCACGGTGCATCTACACAATAAAAGCCGCGGTGAAAACAGTAAAAAAAAAAAAAAAACCAAAGTCAGCTTTATTGTCAATTCTACAGAGTGCACAAGACATAAAGGAAATTGAAATTGCATGACTCTCAGTCTCGTGGTGCAACAATACGCAATGAGGAGTTAAATAGTGAACCTATGTACAGGATACATTTTTATTATGCAAGAGAAAAGTCCAGTGGAGCTGTGTGACACAGTTTTTCATTTATCACCCGTCAATGTCGTTTAATAAAACGTTGCCATAAGAAAAAACAGTCTGGTCATTGTTAAATAACACGTGGCTTGTTCGAGTGCTAAAAATAAAAATAGCTCGTTGACATCTGTCGACTTTTCTTTTGACAAACTGAGCTTTCAATCAATTTTGAAGGATAAATGACAAATGTAAGAGAAAGAAAAGTAAACGTTGTCTATAACATTTATCTCGTATTTAGCAGACTCGATAGTCAAGCTTTACTGCATGTGCACGTGCAACCTAGATATGTCCACGTTATGTCGTGCACGCGCACGGCCGTCTGCTGGCGTCCAGGAGAGTAAAGTCAGAAAGCGTTTGTACAATCAGACCGAAAACAAGTGGCGTCTGGCTTCAAAATAAAACTACGGTCGTTTTTAAGTCTACGAGCTAAAACAACCAATGAAAAAATATGAAAATAAATCCGTGTGTGTATGTGTGTGTGTGTATATATATATGCTGTATAAAATTTCTATACATAGGCTTACATACACATACTGTACGTACTTTAAGCGACGTAAAGACTTACGTTAGCACGCCTACATGTGGATTTTATTTTGAAAATTACGGAAAGAAGCGGTGCTGATAATAGTGCGGTCATGACCGTATTGGAGCATCATGACGTCTTCTCCAATCACAGCTTGAAAACGCGTCTTAGTCCGGTCCGGTCCTCCCCCACCCCCCCACCCCCTCACGCGCTGCGATGCCCACACGGATCCACGACCTGACGGTTCAGTCGCCTCCCGGGACTTTTATTTTATTTTTTTAAATTATATTCCTTTGGTTTTTGAATTGGACGGAGACTTCCTTTGTCCGCGAGACACTGATGGACACCACCGCCCCCCGCATCAGCATCAGCACCAGCATCAGCACCAGCATCAGCATCAGGACCAGTGGATGGTCGGCAGGCCAGAGAGGAAGGTCGGGATTCAAACAGCACACGTCACCGAGCAGGTCGCTCCACTGTGAGTGATCTCACACACACACACACACGCACACACACACACACACACACACACACAGAGTGGTCACTATGATCCGGTCGTGATCAATAAACATTTGCTTGTAAATAATTATTATACATGGAGATTATTTTTTATTTCGTCTTTGTGCTTCATCTAGTCGGGGTGGGGGTGGGGTCCCATGCGGTGGGGAGGGACGGGGGGGGTCCCGTGGGGGCCTCAAGTCTCTTCATTGTCAGTGGACAGATGGGCCAGATACTGCGATTAAAGAGAACAGCTGATAGGGGGCGGGGGAAGGTGGCAGGGGTATTATTTTATTTATTATTTTATGACTCTTTTTGCTTTGTTGTCATTATTGATGACATCTTTAACACTTACAGTTTGAGTCTTTGCTGTGAGTCTTCACTGAACATTGTGTTCCTTACCTGATGGTCCTCCGTCAGGAGCTGTGACCTGCAGCCAGCTCTTCCACCACAGTCCCCTGCAGTCAGGCCTCAGTGACTGGACCCCCGCTCTGATACACACTGACTCCACTTAGCTTTTGTTGACACTGTTAGAGAGTCACACACTTTGCCCACATTTCTTTTCCATCACTTGTCTTTTTACTGGAAGGATGTTTAACAAGATAACATGAAAATATGCTTTTGTCCATGTTCAACTTCTTCCCACCATTAAGACGATTTCATTCACTTTCGTAGCCTGAGGACTCCCACTTTGAACTGAGCTGACCTTTGACCTCTGACCACAGGGTCACCACTATCGAGACTCGCCGGCTCCTGGTGACCTCATCATGGTAAAGCAGAGAGTTGACCGTGAGCGAGCTGAGGAGGAGGGGGAAGCTGTGAGGCTCTGAACAGGAAGAGACTCAGGACAAAAAACAGGCGACACTGTTTGGACTTCATGTGCTGACCCTTGTGACCCCACACATCCTCGCCAGGCTGAAGGAGCAGCCGTGTGGCTGACGTGTGAGAGGACGACTGATTATGTCTCACTGACACAAAACCTGTGGCATCGAAGACGTCACAAACACAAGCAGCAAAAGACTCAACTGTCTGGAACGTTTTAGCCTGAGAAAAGGGATTTCTGTGAAAAGAGGAATATTCACCCTGGACACAAAAGATTGACCTATTGACCTGCAGGAGAGCGGGTGGACACTGGGAAGCGGACGAGCGAGAGACGCGGTCAGGATGACGCACCTCCACGTCGGCCTGAGCTCAGAGACGACAGAGAAAGCTCGATTAGAGCTGAATGAAAACCCAGACACGCTGCACCAGGAGATCCAGCAGGTAGACGGGTGTTTCTGCAGAATGTTAGGCCACAGCTGACCTTTGACCTTTGGTTTGCATGCAGTTGTAAACGATGAGAGCAGAATCAAATAAAGCCCGTTTCAGGTTGCACTGATCTGTTTCTTGTTGAATTGAGGTGCGGGACATGATCGTGACCCGGCCGGACATCGGCTTCCTGCGGACAGATGATGACTTCATTCTCCGCTTCCTGAGAGCCCGAAAGTTCAACCAGGTGGAGACGTTCCGACTGCTGGCACAGTACTTCCAGTTCAGACAGCAGAACCTCGACATGTTCCAGAGCTTCAAGGTACCAGAACATTTGACAGGTCTGAGGTACACGACCATGTGTCTAATCTATTTGACCTTTCACCTCCTCTGTGTCTTTCAGGTGGACGACCCCGGGATCAAACGAGCGTTGATGGATGGTTTTCCAGGAGTTCTGGAATCTCCAGACCAACATGGTCGAAAAATCCTGATCCTGTTCGCCTCCAACTGGGACCAGAGCAGGTAACACTAACACACACACACGCACACACACACACGCACACGCACGCCTCTCTTTTAGGAAGAGAGTGTAATGAGTCGTATCAGAACACTGTGTTGAGTCCGGAGCTGTAGTTAAGATGTGAAACGTCACGCTCTCTTTACCTATTGATTATCCTCTGATTGATACGGACACACCGGCTCGCTCCTCGCTCCTCGCTCCGTCAGGAACGCCTTCACAGACATCCTGCGGGCCATCCTGCTCTCTCTCGAGGTTCTGATTGAAAACCCAGAGCTTCAGATTAACGGTTTCATCCTCATCATCGACTGGAGCAACTTCTCCTTCAAGCAGGCGTCGAAGCTCACGCCCAACATCCTCAAACTGGCTATCGAAGGCCTTCAGGTAAATGTGACCTGTGATTCACTGGTTCGTCACCTCTGACCTCTGGCCTGTCTGCTGCGGGTCACTGTGATGATGCTGACACGTAACAAGCGTCACTTCTCATCAGGACAGTTTTCCCGCTCGCTTCGGAGGAATCCACTTTGTGAACCAGCCGTGGTACATTCACGCCATGTACACCATCATCAAACCCTTCCTCAAAGACAAGACCAGGAAAAGGGTACTGTCCTCTTCTCCTTTCACTTCAGGTCACACATCCTCCTCTCTTCCTTCCTCTGCTTTCTTGTTCTTTCTTCTTTTCTCCTGTTCTTTCCTTTTCCCATTCGCTGCCATAGTTGCTCCTCCTCTCCACGTTCTCCTCTACTTCTGGCTTCCTTCCCTCATCTCTCCTCCTCCTCCTCCTCAGATCTTCCTCCATGGTAACAACCTGAACTCGCTCCATCAGCTCATCCAGCCTGAGAGTTTACCCTCAGAGTTCGGAGGGACGTTGCCGCCGTACGACATGGGCATCTGGGCCAGAACGCTCCTGGGACCCGACTACAACGACGACACAGAGTACACGCTGACCTACGACGCCCTCCACGTCAGGGAGAACTGTGGTGGAGGAGACAAGGACATGATGAAGAGGTGATGGAGGATTATCAGTTCCACACATAAAAAATACATGAGGGGAGTGGGAGGTGGCAAGTGTGTGTGTGTGTGTGTGTGTTTTGTATCGGGTATATTCCGTTTTATTATTATTTTAATCAACACGTATTGATCTGTTCCCTGTTACTGCAGGTCTCAGTCAGCAGCTGGACCAGGAAGTCTCCGACAGACAGACAGAGAGACGAGCACGCCGCTGCTCGCCCTGGACTGAACACACACACACGTGCACACACGCACACGCACACGCGCGCGCACACACACACACACACACACGCAAACACTGTCCTGTGTCTGAGCCATCCAATGCCTCCCAGCTGAGTCAGCAACATCTGTCCTGATCACAACACTCTGAGGTGCATTTGTGCGTCGTCTTCTCCACAACTGTCTGATGGTTTCCTAAACTCTGTGAGTGGGAATGTGACGCAGACGAATGTGACGTGCTTCTGCGAACAGCGAGTCAGACAGAGGAAGCCGGGTGTTTCCAGTGAGGCGCCACAGTAACAGAGAAACAGAGAAACTGAGATTAAGTTTCAAATGTAAATGTGAACAGAAATGATATTTAATGGCAGGTCTGAAACTGCGTAGTAAAATTGGATGGAGGCAGAAACAGTTTTCCATTTTTCTTTCACATGTAAAACAACAAAATCACGTCAAGTCAGACCATTTCTACCCAAGAATTTCAAAATAAAAGCACTGCAGATGTCACATACAGTATGTCTCATAAATGGCTGTAGCTGTTCTACCAGGGTGAAATAAAACTGTCGTGCTGTGAAGAAACCACATGATGCCAAACTATCACCTTTAAGCTCTCCGACACTGAAGGGAAGAATTGTTTTTACTGAATTGACTTATTTGAAGATTGTTTACTATTATTACTAGTATTACTATTACACTACAAGAAACAGTGACACACTCATCCAGACAGTCGTATCCTGAGATCAAATACATGAAAATGTTAAAATAATTATCTTATGTCCATAAATAAGATTTATGAAAATAAATCTTATATTTCTAATGCTGGACATGAAAATCAAGCTTTTACAAAAAATACATGTATGGACAAAAATTTGATTCTTTTAAAAAGCAAAGAAAGATTGACGTGACAGGTGTATGATCGTTTCTTGCAGTGTGTTTGATTCATCATCAGGGCTACACAGCAGTGATCTGCTCTGCACTAGACTGTAGTGTCATGTATTTCCTTTCAATGAATGTATACAATAAAACATTTACACCAGTGTGGTTGTGTTGTGTTGTGTTTTGTCTCAGCTCAATAGTGGTACATTTTATGTCTGAGTTCTGGAATAAGATGGCTGGTGATCGACTTTTAAAAAAAGCTGCCAAGTTGTAAAACAACGTTTACACTTCAAAATCCTTCAAAACAGAGAACAAACTCTTTCACCAACAAGGATGGTATCATCAGCAAACAAACACATGTACGAGCAAGTCAACATGTTCACAACAGCTGATGAAGATCATCAAGTCAAAGCTCCAGAACAACCACGAAACACAATGTGACCATATTTGTTTTTGGACTTTTGCAACTTTTAATTTGACTGTTTTAAGACAGGATGTCCAACAAGAACCATAAGACATGAAGCTTGATGGATGCAGTCAGCAAAAAGTATTCAAACTTTCAAAAAAGTCTCAAAACTCTGCAGCTGATTTTCATGTTGTTTTCACATCAGAGCAGAACAAATGACTGCTGCATTTCATTTAGATTCAAGCTGCGTGTTTCTCTATAAATATAAAACCTGTTTTAATGCAGCTTATTTTTCTTCTGACTGTGCAAAAGGGAGGAAAACGTGAAACTTGAACCCCAGATGCATGAAGTGAAATCACTGCACAGAGGTCGAGTTAACATCTCGAGATCATACAGTGAAGTGAAACTTCAACAACATTTCAACGTTATCAAAAATGCATATCAAATTTATCATGTAAAGATATGTGCTAGGTTTTAGTGTTTATAACATTCATGTCGCAGCGTAGCTCCAAAATATGAAATCAAGTAATTGACATGAAAGAGCAGTGAGCCGATCTTGGTCTGACAATCAGTAACTTATGTACCCTTATAGACAATTAAACACAAAGTGACACTAACGATTCCAGACCAAGAAAAGTTCCCCAATGTTTGCAGTAACAACGACCCTCGTCCAAACGGGCTGAAACAAGTACCACATGTGCTGAGTTTGCTTTTTTGATGAAAAGCTGCTGAGTCAGTAGTCTGCCCCCGAGGGAAAAAAACCCAAAACACATATTGATTTCAAATTTCCATCCTTCAATCCTTCGTCAGTCAATCCTTCTGCAGTTTAGTAGTTTATCCACAGATAAGTAAAAATAAAATCTGGCCAGTCAAACTTTCCCTCTGACTCTCGTCAGATTCAGACGGGCAGTATTTTGAACTACAAACAGAAGAAGGATCTAGATTCATACCAGGTCTGAAGTCCACATTCATGTGTCTGCTTCCGGGTCCTCAGTGCATCTGGCAGATCATATCGGGCTCAGAGTCTGGCGCTGGTACTGCGTTAACTGCGGGTGCCAGACGTCAACGATGAAGATGAGGCGGTAACTGTCGGCTTCCTGCCAAACCTCGTGCTCGAAGGAGTCGTCGAAGATGAGGACTTTACCCTCCTCCCACTCCCTGAGGCACACAGGGAAGAAGAAGAAGACAGACATGAAGGTGAGGCTGAAGGTGAAGCTGAGTGTGTGAGTGTGAGTGTGAGTGTGAGTGTGAGTGTGAGTGTGAGTGTGAGTGTGAGTGTGAGTGTGAGTGTGAGTGTAGTACCTGGTCTGGTTGGTGCAGCGGATCCTGCAGCCCTGTTTGGGGATGATGAGGCCGAGGTGCATCCTCAGTCTGCAGTTGGTGGGACCAGTGTGAGGCCACACATGAGTCCCTGGATGCATCACTGAGAACTTAATCTGAACACACACACACACACACACATTTTAAAAATAAAATAATCAGGATAAATAATCAGATCGCATTGACACTATTATTTTGTTATTATTAGACAGGTAATTTGAGAGCTGATGGTAAAAGGGTTTTAAATATTTATATGATAAATAAAGAGATGGAGAAAGTCCTACATAAACCAGGATTCAGTTCTTACTCGCTGCACTGTGTTACTGTGTCACTGACACACAATCAGCACCTGGTTATTTGTTATTTGTTATTTGTTTTAGTGTGTATGTATTGGACGGCTGAACAGGGCTGAAATCTCATCCAAAATCTCACGTCAACGTCAATAACAAACATCAAACCTCTTCCAGACGTCTAATGGCAACACAACGCCACAAAGTCAGGAGAAAAAGATCATTTTACTGTGTGTTACAGCACATATGGTTCATCTGTGTGTGTGTGTGTGTGTGTGTGTGTGTACCTGTCCTCTCTTGCAGCCTGTAGCTTCAGGATACCTCTCCAGCAGTGAGCAGGTCTTTGGGACACCCTGACATGAGTTTCCCACTTTCCTCCCTGAACACAGAATCACAATCAGCTGTCGATACATCACACACACACACACACACACACACACACACACACGCACACACGATAGATTCTGACTCTGGTTTCTAGAAGCTTTCATTGAACCAGACACAGATACAAGACACACACCAACAAACACTGTGTGTTAGATTGCTGAGTAATGTAACAGGGTGATTTCTATACCTAGTCTAAAACACAACAATATAAAACATACCAGCAAACATTTCATTCATCACAACAACTTAACTCATGCACTGATTATTATTTATATACATTCCATCAGGTCTATTAATTGTTAATTGACTACTCAGTTCAACAGCAACATTCATTAATACATTCAAATAATAAAGAGTGGAGTGGCACCAACAGCTGTGTGTGTGTGTGTGTGTGTGTATGTGTGCGTACACGTACCTTGTTGCCACAGTGTGTATTGGCCCCATTCTCCTTTCTCTCTTAGGTTTTCCTCCTCGGGCATGAACATTCCAGTATTTAGGTCCATTACAACCAAAGCTTCATCCCTGATCGTCTTCCAGTTCCTCTCCAGCATCTTCACACACACACACACACACACACACACACACACGCGCACACACACACACACACACACACACACACAGAATAAATATATTTTATCACCAAACATTCATATCCCTGCCTCCTCTACACACTGTACCTTGACCAGATCAGTGTATCCAGTCTCTTTGGGCGTCCACCAGGGCTGAGCCTTCAGTCCGTCCACATTGTACAGCGACCTCTGCCACACTGAGGCAAAGTGTCCACGTTTGTGCCCCCGCTCATACCAGTGATACGCCTGGGGAGGTGAGACAGAAACAATATGTGCTGACTGCCACTCAATCAAACATGCCATGTGACAGGATATATACACTACTACTAGTACTAATACTAATAATAACAACAATAAATTAAAATATTATTGTCATAATAATAATATTATTATTCATCCCATTTCTCTTTACTTTGGAGTTCTAATCAATCTGACTCCACCTAGTGGCCAATAGATGACACTGCATGATTCTACAGTTGGGAGAGAGTCAAATGATGTGATGTGATGTGATGTGATGTGATGTGATGTGATGTCACTCACGCTGCTGTCTCCTACTCTCTGCAGAGCATCTCCGAGGTGGAAATAAAACCGCCCGTCATCTGTCCCTGGTTCACCGGACTCCAAACCCTCCTGCAGGGAGCAGAAGGAGCTGAGGTTCAATCACATCGGACAGTGTTTATCACTTCTACACACAGAATATCTGAAGCTCAGGGATTCTGCGTACCTTCAGGAATGGTATACTCTCTTCAATCTTATTCTCTGATTTCAAGATGAAGCCATAGTGAACTTTAGCAAAGCCGTTACCAGGGGCAGCTGTCAGGACCTGGGGGGCGGAGCACAGAGAACAAACAGCCAATCAACCCCTGCAAACTCTTATCACTCACAGAAGCTGATAAACACACACACGCACGCAATTTGTGAATATGGGCTATACAAATAAAATTTGATTGATTGATTGATTGATTGAAACTCTTATCACTCACAGAAGCTGATACACACACACACACACACACACGCACGCACGCACACACGCACCTCCTCATAGATCTTCTTGGCACCCTTGTTGTCTCCTAGTAACAGGTGGGCGACACCCAAGTCGTTTTTGAGGCTGATGTCTTCTGGGAAGATCTGAACCAGCCTCTCCAGTGTCACCAGAGACCCTCGCATCCGGCCTGAGAGTCCGAGAGAAAATAATATAAAATATAAGATGAAAAGATCACAAACACTCAACTTTCTGCTGAAGATACAAATCGGACAAATACGATACAGAGGAAGCAGATTATGGATGATACGACTGAACCATGCAAACGCACATTTCTGTCAAGTTCAAAGTCAATTGGACTAAAAATCTGAGTTACATACAAACATAATTAAAATTCATCTTCCAGAGGAAACACAAACGTACACAGGGTTTGGGATGCATCAAGTAACAGGCTGGAAACTGCAAACTGCAACATCTTTGACCCCTGACGTTTTCAGTATCAGTAAAGCTGATATGTGTGTAGCGCAGTAAATATGTACGTGCAGGGAGTTAACAGGACTAGCAATACTTTAGTATCAGTGTTTGTGTTACCCAGAAACTGCTGCCTCTCAGCTCGTCTCTTCAGCGCAGCTTTCAGGAGGTCAGAGGTCACGTCGGGAAGCTCAGCCGCCTCTCTGTAGCTGTTGATGGCTCTCTGCAGCATGTCGTTACTACGCAGCTTCTCCGCCAGGTCGTCCTCCGCCTGCAAGTCAACATCATCGTCATTACCACAGCGCTCTGCAGCGTCACCTCACTGTGCTGCAGTGTGGGTCAGGTGCACGGTGCAGCACCTGGGCTTTTCCATAGCGAGCACGGGGGCTGTGTGGATACTGCTGCACCAGCGTCTCAAAGGCCTTTAGGGCCTCCTCCACTTTACCCTGCCACACACACACACACACAGAGAGAGAGAGAGAGAGAGAGAGAGAGGATTAATGAATGAAGTTACATCTGCACTGAGTCTACGTGGCAGGTGTCACGGTCACATCTGTACCTTCTTGCGAAGCTTTTCTGCTGCTTCAATCTCTGCTTTGATAGTTTTATCAAACTTATTTAATAATTTTGGTTTCTTCTTTGCTGGAGGAGAAAGAGAAGACGAGACAGGGATCAGGAGCAATCAAAGGAGGAGAGCGCCAGAGAAACAAAAC
Source organism: Trinectes maculatus (assembly GCA_016785345.1). Classification (NCBI taxonomy): domain Eukaryota; kingdom Metazoa; phylum Chordata; class Actinopteri; order Pleuronectiformes; family Achiridae; genus Trinectes; species Trinectes maculatus. The sequence goes on from JAFBJQ010014123.1 coordinate 22,467, forward strand.
ACACAATGAATCATTGTTGGTTTCATCTTCATCATGCGTTACCTTTTTCTTTGAGCAGGTCCTGAGCCTGTTTCTCTGTTGTTCCTGAGACACAGACGAAAAAAAAATACGTTAACTAGTTTGTCTAAAAACAGCTGCCTCTGTGCTGGACTGTGTGTGTGTGTGTGTGTGTGTGTGTGCGTGTGCGTGTGCGTGCTTACCCTCGGCCTCTGTCTCCTTGTGCGTCTCACTCTGTGCTTCTGCTGCCTTGTTCTCTGCCTCTGTCACTGGCTCTAACAGGAAATAAACAAATGTTTCAATATTAAATTAAGTTCGTGACTTTGAAGACTTTTCAATAACTTTCCAGAACAAAGTCAGGAAACTTCCAGGACATGGAACTTTCCCATCATACACCTGGCTGAGTTTAAAACTTACTGAGTGTCCGGAGAAACAAACATCACCACATTCTCTGTCCACAGTTACATCACTGATGCTCTACCTGCTTCCTGTGTGAACTTGGAGCTCGTCAGATACTGTCCAGACTCCACTGAGGAACACACACACACACACACACACACGCACACACACGCACACAGTGTCATAAAATTAGTCATCAGGTATCAAATGAAAACACGCCTCTTTACATAACAAAGCTTCAGCTTTTTTTAACTTCAGTCAATGACGTCAGTAAAAAACTCCACAAAATAAAATATGTTTGGTGAAAATGATCCAAATCTTATGTGTTTTCTCTCCTCACTGAGTTTTAACCTTGACACAGTCTCTGACTCACCTTCACTTTCTACCGCCGGCGGCTCCTCCACCAAAACTACAGGAACAAATGTTTTTATTTCCACCTGTTTAATGTCGACACCAAATCAGTGAAAATAAATTCATATTACTGTGAAAGATCTCACCTCCTGTGGTGTCAATCGTGTTCACTTCCTCCTCTGAAACAAGGAGTAAAATCGAATTAAAACCGTCTGGAGAAAAATATTCCAAAAACATTTACTGTAGGTGGAGGATCTTACTGACCATATGGATGAGCACTGTCTCGAGGATCATCTGAAAAAGACGCAGAGTCAGACTCTATCAGGACTCAAGGATCAAGAGGACAAATAAAAAAAAATCTTACATTGAAATTAAAATTATTATATAAACCCCCAAAACAGACAAAAACACATTTTACAAGCTGAAACTTCAGTGACAGAAAATCAAAGAAGCGTTCCCAAACAGGGAGTAAGTCTTTTATTTGTGTCAAGTTCTGCAGAGCTGTGCTGAAAAAAATGAAGCCGTGGTTATCTTTTAACGTTCATTTTTTACAATTCTACAATCATCACTGTCATCATCGTTTCCAGCACTTAACAAATAAGGAAAGACGTTTACGTTTAACTGACCTGGTACGAAGTCGTCTTCCACCAGAGGAGGCAGGGGAACGGCGGCTGGAGAGACACAGACACACACACACACACACACAGACAGACAGTGATCATTAGTCCTGCAGCAGTGCACGTGTGAGAGCAGGATGAAGGTCAGGATGAGGCAGCAGAGAGAGATCAGGACAAACACACTTCAGGCAGCGGCTTCTTAACATATCATCCAAACAACAGTGAGGAGAGCAGAGCATGAGAGCAGCAGCTTCTCAGCCACAGCCACATGCAGCACCAACCTTGGATTTCAGACTCCACGTCCTGAGATCCAGAGACTGGGTCAGACACAGACAGAAGCCAAAATGTTACATCACAGCATGGACATCAGCTGATCACAGGGTTCGATCGCAGTCAGCAGGTAACGTGAACATTCACATATCACACGCCACACGTTTAGCAACAGTACCAGTTAAGTATCAGCTGGGAAAATGAAAATGTTGTTTAGGTACGATTGACCTGCCTCAATCACTGTTTGCAGTAATGTACATGTGCCACTAGATGGCAGTAACGTATGATACACACACACACACACACACACACGAAATGAGAAACCTTCCCTTGAGGGGGCTTTTAATTGACAAAGGTCCAGAACAGTAGATTCTCATTTGAACCTAGACATAAAGGGCCTGTTCAACTGTTTGTATGCAGGGAACACACTGGTGTGTGTGTGTGTGTGTGAGAGAGAGACATCACGCACACCTGACTGGGTCTCTTCAGGTGATGCGGCTGCCATTGACTCCTCCCCCTGCTGCTCTGCAGGCTGCTGACTGGGCGTTTTAGCTCCACTGGCGTCTTGTGGTTGTGGAGGTCGAGAGTCAGAGAGAGAGAGAAGTGATAACACTTTCATTCAGTGTTGTGTTGACGTGAAGTAGCGTCAGAAACATTGACTATATTTAAGTATTAAAACATGAGACTTCGCCTCAGATGAGCGTTGTAGATATTTTGGGTAGAACATGATGACCCTGATGAGTAAGACTGTTTATAGTGTGTAAGATTTCACTGTGAACCCTGGGTGGATTTTCTCAAAGAAAAGGCTGCAAATGGTTCTTTAACAGGACAAAGTGTAACTATCAAATGTTCCTGTCTCAGCCATAATGAAACAGCTCCACCCTGTGGAGTGGGTGGAGCTGACACGGTGAGACTGTTGTCTTGTCGGACTGACGCACAGGGCTGACAGGAGCAGGGATCAGTGTTACGTTCAGCTGTGGTTAGGCGGAAACCTGCCGTCCTCAGGTATCAGGTCATTTCAGCTCATTTGACTGAGCAACAACAGAGTGTGTGACTTTGTCTGTGTGTGTGTGTGTGTGCCTTTGTCTGTGTGTGTGTCCTCACCTGCTTCCTCCTCAGATGTATCTCCCACATTTGGTCTTTGTGATTCTTTCAGCCCTGTTCAATGGTTTAAAAGTTCAAGCGCAAACATCAGAAACAACGGGAAACATCGCCTCCAACACAACCCCCCCCACCCCCCCCCCGGTTGTGTTTCCAGAAACCAGTTTATCATATTGCACTTACAAAATGCATTTTTAGATAGACAGATAGACAGATAGACAGATAGATAGATAGACAGATAGATAGATAGATAGACAGATAGACAGATAGACAGATAGATAGATAGATAGATAGACAGATAGATAGATAGATAGATAGATAGATAGATAGATAGATAGATAGATAGATAGATAATTTAAATGATAAAAATTCATAGCGTAGTATAGTTAATTAGAGATGATTAAATAAGCATGTATTTCCACTCTACATGTTGTGTGACACATGGTCGTCTGTACCATAAAGACATGACTCATCTGACTCATGGGGATAATAATAACGACAATGGGGAAAAAAACAGGAAACATATTTTTCACTGAAACATTTAGAAATAGTGAAACTGTGACGAGTATGTGAGGTTTTCATCTAAAAGACAGTTTTACAGTGACATGTGTCAGTGCCTCGTTCATCTGACTCCTCACACAGTGACTCGTTTTTTAAAAAACTCACAGGGAAGAAAGAGAGAAACTAACACAACTATTTATTCAACAGTCACCTTTAGTCTCACAGTCTCTCTGCTGCTGCTGGACACAAACAAACAGAATAATTAACTTGTGTCTGCTGATCAGAAACTGCGTCCGATGTGTTGTAAAGTCCTACAGTGTGACACTGTGTTGTCATGAGGCTTTTACAGGCTGCTTGGCAACAGCTGATCAGCATCATGACACAAAGAACAGACACACACACGTTTGAATGTGTATGTGATGCTTGTGTGGTGCCAGTAAATGAAATCTCTATTTTATGTCTGGTATGACGAGTTTTCATAATCACACACACACACACACACGCACACACACACGCACACACACACGCACACACACACGCACACACACTGAACCTGCTCAGATGTTTTTCACTCCAGACAATCATATCTTAGCACCATTGATAAGACACTATCTTTGTGTCTCAGAATCATTGAGTGGTCGTCTTCTTCACGGGCGTCTTGTCCTCCCTGTCCTCTCTGTCTCTGAGGCCGACCCCTGACACACTCATCCTCTCAGTCTTGTCTCTGCTTGCTGGAGCTTTCAGCTCAGGCCTGTTTGGGTTCCTCCTCGGAGCTTCTTGTCCGTTGTCAGTGACCTTCACCGTGTTACGACCTCTGTCCGTCCTCTCATTCGCCGCCGTCCCCGCCTGCGTCTTCTCCCTCAGAGCCCTGTCTCTCGCCAGCCTGTGTCTGTCCATCAGCTCCTTCTCCTTCTCTCCAGCTGTTCGCTCCTCAGCCTTCTGCTGCTCCGACTGTTCCACCACTGCTTTCTCCTTCTCCTTCTCCCGGGCCAGTCGTTCCCTTTCCTTCACCACCACCACCTGTTCTTCTTCCTTCTCTCTCTCTGATCTCGCCTTCCCCTGAGCTCCTGGTCTTTCCCTTCTCTCCATCCTGTCCCTCTCTTCCTTCTCCCTCGCTGCCTTCTCCAACCTCTCTGTTTCTCTGACTAGTCGTTCTTTTTCCGTTCCTCCGTTTGCTGCCCCTTCTCTTTCTTTGGCAACTCTCTCTCTTTGCTTGGCGACTCGTTCCCGGTCCAGCCTCTCCTTTTCAACTCTCTCTCTCTCCATCCTCTCCTTTTCCCTTGCAATCCTTTCTTTTTCTTTAGCAATACGTTCCCTTTCAAGACTTTCTGCTTTCTCTTTGTCGATCCTTTCCTTCTCCAGTCTTTCCTTTTCTTTGGCGAGTCGCTCTCTTTCCTTAGCTAAACCTTCTTTTTCCAGCCTTTCCTCCTCTGCTCTTTCTTTAGCGATCCTGTCTTTTTCAAGTCTCTCTTTCTCCACCTTCTCTCTCTCTCTCCTCTCCTTTTCAGCTCTCTCCTTAGCCACTCGTTCTTTCTCCAGCCTCTCTATCTCGCCCAGACGCTCTCTCTCCATCCTCTCCCTCTCTGTCGCCAGGCGCTCCAGTTGTTCCCGCTCCACCTTCTCTTGCTTCTCTTTCTCTTCTCTCTCTTTTGCCATCTTCTCCCTTTCAGCTTTCTCTCTGGCTTCTCTCTCCACCCTCTCCCGTTCTTCTCTCTCCCTCTCCACTCTCTCTGCCTCTCTCCTCCTCTCCTGTCTCAGTTGCTCCTGCGCAGCCTCCAGAGTTCTCATCCTCAGAGTCCAGGCTGCCTCCCTCTCCAGCTCCTCCTCAGCCAGGAGAGCCCTGATCTCAGCCAGGGCCGTGCGAGCAAACCTCTTGGCCTCCATCTTCTCGTGGATCCTCCTCAGCTCCTCCTTCACAGCCGAGTGCAGCTGGGTTCCTCCGACCGGACGCTCTGAGGTTTGAGGTTAAAGGTGATTGGAAGTGAAGGCTAACAGAGACACTTTAAGAAAACATGCAGACTCACTGCTGCAGCTTGTTAAAGTGCCAATACACAACAACCAAATATGTGTTAAAGACGCAGCCAATCACAGCACTGGAGATCAGTGTCGTCAAAACACACGCGTCAGAGCTCCAACCTCACACGAGTTGGAGACACGCACGCAAGCACACGTGCTGCAGGTAAAGTCAACACAAAACAAATGGTAAAGCATCACAACAAGTAAACCACAAACCTCAAACACACATGGAGTCACACAGCAGGGTCTGAGTGATCTTGAAGAACGAAAACCGTTTTATTGTTTCACTTTCACAACAAGGACCAACGTGAGCGAGCGTACTCAGAGACAAGCCACAGGAAGAGGGGTCAAAGGGCAACACAGGCCCTGTTCAGACGCACATCTGCCCTGACACTCAGTTACACAGTGTCAAACAGATTCATGCAGGGACACGGGGACTGTACCTTCACTTTGACCTTTCTTCTTCTTCTCTGTCTTGTCCTCTGCAGGTTTCAGAGACACACGTGTCAGCTAAGCTGAATGTGCGAGTTCAGGACATAAGCCCACTGGAAGTACCGTACCTTTCCTCAGCCCCTCCCTCCTGAGAACAGGACCTCTCAACTTCTTCTTCTCTGAACCAAAAGACAGCACACAAAGTTGATAAAACCCCACTCTGACATCCCAGTCAGGCCCCGCACCGTCCTTCACCACTGAGTCTGACGTTTACTCTGAGCTAAACACCAACACGACTTTAAACTGAGCTGCACAAATGTTTTCTTCATTTCAAACAATGTCAGGCATTACAATAACGTCAGTACACTTCAATATAAAAACTAAGATCTGTAAAGCAGAGGATCATGATTCACTGTAAATATTAGTGGTTTGCAGGTAAAGCTGTGTTAGTGCAGGTCAATGGATGCCACACTCTGCACAGACTGTTAAACCCTACAGCAGGGGTCTTCAACGTTTTCCAGGCCAAGGACCCCCAAACTGACGGAGAGATGGAGCAGGGACCCCCTACTCATGTATAAAATTGTGTTTTAAACTGTGTTTTAAACTGGTCCTATAGTGCAAAACTTTCGCGACCCCCCTGCAGTACCTCTGCGGACCCCCTAGGGGTCGCGGACCCCCTGTTGAAGACCTCTGCCCTACAGGTAAACCATGATATAAAGTGAGTCAAAACAGGTTAAACTGATTCTGACCCCATCATCAACACGATAAGTGAATTTATTCAATCTACGAGCCAACAGGACCAGGTTAATGAAACAACAACAACTTAGCCTTCCGTCAGATGGAAAATGCAACAATTTAAGTTCCTGTTTATGAACATGATTTTTTGTTAATTAGCCTTTAAAACAAAATAAATAATGATTTGTCTTTTATTGGGATAATGAATGATAACCAGAATAACTACAGAATAAACATTTCCATGTTTGCCAAAATGTGTGAAATCATGTTTATGACATGTTTGGTCAATCTGGACACCATACATTTATATCTGCGAGTAACCTGTGCATGATAAACCAACATGAGTCAAGACTACTTTACATACAGTAACCTGCTGTGCAGTGGAAACACATCAACAGATTCAGGATATTTTCACGTCCGTTTAGAGGGCAGAGGAGGAGTTTTGTGGTTTCTGGACTAAAGGGCCGTACGGACAGACCCAGTATGCAGATGTCTCCTACACCACCACAAACACACTGTCATCCTTCACCAGCTGGACAGACCAAGCGCGTCCCAGGCCAGTCCTCATTGGTGGGTAGAGGGACCAGGGAGCGTTGCTACTTGCCGTAGCTCTGCCATCTGTCCATCTATTGGTTTTGGAGGTCCAGGATGATGCCTTTGACCTCATCATCAGAGGAGCCTGTCTCACCCTCCTCCTGTCTCTCAGCTGCCACCTCCTTCCCCTTCTCCGCCTCACCCTGCTCTATCGGTGAGGATACTATGTCATAGAGGAAGGTGAAGAAGCCACAGATCCAATCAGAGCCCTCCTCAGCTAAAATATCAAGAACCTCCTCAAGTGAGTCGGGATTCGCACTACCATCGCCATCTTTGGTCAAGCCTGACAAAAGAGAGAGAGGGAGAGAGGACGGGAGAAGAAAAGCGACGGGGTGGGGGAGGAAGTGGAAATGAACAGAGGAGAAAGGGAGGAAAGGACGGTGGAGGTGAAAACAAGGGTGACGGAGTCCAAACGGACGGAGGGTTAAAGTAAAGACAAATATGAGAAAATGAGGCAACAGAAAAGAACAACAGATGGAAGGAGGGAGAATAACAGTAATGTAAAAAGATGATGAAAAAAAAAAGATGATGAGACAGGACAAAGAGAGACAGTGAGTTAAAGTCGCAGAAAAATCACTGGCATTAAAAGAGTGTTAACTTCCTGTCTCAGTCCTGTCAGGCCTCTGTCTCTCTGAAGGGACACTCATCTGTCCCGTCTCCACAGGCTCTCAAAGACGAGAACACAAGTACACAAGTACACAAGTACACAAGTACACAAGTACACAAATACGATTTCAGTTCACAAATAAAAGCAAATGTTCAAAGCCTAAATAGAAACTGACAGGGGTGGAAAGCTCACGTTAGCATAATCACATGACCTCAACGTCACCATTACTACAGCTACTAACCTACTACAAAGACCTCTCCTGTTCCAAAGTTAGAGATATATTAGGGTGTGAGTATGACCTCAGACAGTAGAGGAGGTGATGTGTCAGCATCACTGACAACCTCTGTCATCGCACTTAGCCATGTTTGTTATAGAATAACAGGTGAAACCAAAACAACCAAAAAATAAAAATCTCTGTGACTTTGGGACGATTAAACCGGTGTTAACAGACTTAATCCATCATGGTAAAGAGGTAAAGTTAGTCAGTGTTACTGTTTCACGCCGAGGCACTGAGACACGACTGTAAAGCCCATCTTTCAGCCAAACCAAACCAAAGTGAAATGGACTTGCCAAGCAGAACTTTAGCATCCTCCATGTCAAAGTCTCCATCTCCATCTGAGTCGTAGGCCGTCAGTTTACCTGGAGGAGGAGGAGGAGGAGGAGGAGGTGAGGAAGGCTCAGTGACATTACTCTACAACATCCTCTTATCTGGCTTCTCTGATTAGCATTAAAAGGTTTGAGCGTGTAGAAGAAACAGGAAGTAGAAGTCTGGCGCTAACAAACAGCAGTCACTACAGACTGTATGAATAAACCACAGCAGGAGGTCAGAGGGCATTGAGACTGTGAAGCTGCAGAATGAGGAAGGATGTGGTGGATGCTGTCTGTCTGTCTGTCTGTCTGTCTGTCTGTCTGTCTGCGTTACATGTGACAGTGTCAGTCGCTCTGTGGGATTCACAGTGAAAAATGAGGGGATTGTGACAATCAAGTGATGTTGACACAGGTTCGAGTCCTGACACTGTACCTTGTAAAACTTCAGAAAAGTTCATGTGAAACTCCTTAGCTCTGGCTGCATGCAGAGACAACACAGAGAGGAGAGGAAGAGCATCACCGACATATCCTTGATTTCAATGATTTGTGTGTGTGTGTGTGTGTGTGTGTGTGTGAGAGAGAGAGAGAGAGAGAAAAAAGAGAGAGAGAGACAGACATTGCTGCTACATCCTCATTATATTTCCAGACTAACTTCTGTTGTCACATCTTTCATTTCCTTTTCTTGTGAAAATTGAACTGAAAATTATCACCAATTATCACCATGAGGAAGAAGAAGAAAGTTTCATTTGTGACATTACATTATTTTTAAGATATAATCAAAAGTGCAAGGCGTAAACGCACCATGTCACATGGTCATTAAACTCGTCTTACTCACCTATTACAGTGTCGTAGTCCACAATGTCAAAGTAGACTACAGCCACCGAGCTCCACACTCCCAGCAGAGCCAGGACCACAAACCAGGTAAACATTGAGTATTTAGCTCCTCCTCCTGATTCCCCTCCTCCTCCTGCTTCTGTCCTCTTTCCATTCTTGCCTTCCACTGGCGGCACCTTGGCATCTGAGGACAATGGACACAGAGACAGTTACAGTGAAGCCAAGTTATAGGGATGAAGAGTAGTTTTTTAACCCCAGACTATTGTCAGATTAATTTTTATTTACAATGTTAATCATTGTTCATGAAACATTGGTTACAACCAAGGGTGTAAGATATCGACAAAAAAATATAATAATATTATGTTACCAAACCAAGAACGTAACCACTACGCCACCGAGTCCTACATCAAACTTTGCTCGGAACTTGTATTTGACCTATAGAGTTAAGTCTAAAGTAAAGAGAGGCTGAAAACGATTGACAGGTTGCAAATAACATTATTTGGACTGACGAACCAACCAAACCATTTCCTGACGAGTGAGGTAAAGCCACGTCTCGCCAGTAAATGATCCGCAATGATCGACGCAGACGACTATGTGGACTGTGATTTGGACAAATGAGAACTTTGATGCGCCTCTCATTTACCATTTATGCTTTCATTTGTTTTCTTTGTCAGATACTATATAACTACTCAATAATGTAAGATAGACAAAACAACATTGACAATACTAACGCAAACGGTAAATATGACCTACCTCTAGATAATGCCGAGTAGACTAAGGGTGTAGTCATATACCAGAACTGACAACAACTAGTGATGTATATAATGCAGATATGACAGTTAGCACAGAGCTCAGAGGGCAGAGACAGTTTGTCTTCCACTACTCTGGACTGAAAAGGCAGCAGCTAATGACAACAGCTGTCCGCCTGTGTGTTACAGTGGATTTAAATAGCCTTGTCCTTCATGAGACGGACTCTGATCTGAAGGTGTCTGTGAAGCCTGAGAAAAGTCTCTGTGCTGTGGTAACAAGTGTCACCAATGTCTGGACAATTTGTTCAGAGTAGTGTTTCTGAACATGATGGGAGATCAACCAAGGAGCTATTAAATTATATAGTGAGAAAGAAAATACATAATTAAATCTATTTACTCAATGACAACTATATATTTACTCAACTACATCAACATCAGGATGCGTTTCTGTAACAAACGTTTGGTCTTTGATTAGATGAATGAAAATGGTTTCTGATTCTAGGACTATGTTGGTCAAAGCTGCTACACAAAACTTTTGGAATTTATTATCACTCTGTCATGTGATCAAACGTTGTAAAACCACTGATATTCTCCGGCTCTGTAAATGAAAGCACCATCTTCAGGGAACATGGTCACACTCCCTCACATTCCATACTCAAGAGGTTGTAACTGTCTTTTTCTTTTTACATGATTCATGTCAGCTGATTTCGTCAACATCACCAGGCCAATCAGAAAACATGATTAGCAAAATTTCACTTTAAATCTCACTGGTAAGTAAAAGCCGCACATAGCTCTTCTCACCAGAGGGCTTTTACTGTGAAAATCAGCTACAGGACGCAGTAGGTTTACAGTGAAAGTCTGCTGCACAAGGTCAAACGAAACCAGATAAATCAAACAGGCAGCAAACCAAACTCTACCAGGCAACAACAGATGTGACTGAGGGGAACTCACAACCAAGTCCACACTGAGTCCAACCAGGTAGAACCTCTCTCACTCACTGACAACCCCTACCTGGTTCCTGGACCAAAGCCTGAACTCCTTCTTCTAACAGCGGCTCCTCGTCCTCCTCACACACCTCCTCTTTAGAGCACACCTCCTCAGCATCGACCCCCACTGCTGAAGCCGAGGAGGAGGAATAGGAAGCCCCGTGATGGCGGTAGCGTTCCATGGACCTTCTCAGGTCTCAGCTAAACCCCAAAGGAGGAGCAAGCAAGGACAGGACAAAACCAGAGAAGGACAACTGCAGACAGGTCCCTAGACAATTAACTCTCAGTGGATCGCACAACACGCAACGTCAAAATCAATCAAAGTATCTGTTTGAGAGCGTGACAGAAAAAAACACACAGAGTACTGGTCAGGGCATCAGAAAACAGAGAACGTCAAAGACAGAAGGAGTGAAGCAGTGCAGGACAAAGAATGAGCTCCGTCCCAAACCTGATCCACACTATTATTAGAGCTGAGAAACCCAGGGACTCTGTGTGTGTGTGTGTGTGTGTCTGTGTGTGTGTGTGTGAGAGAGAGAGAGAGATGCCAGAGAGGACAGAACAAACTGCCAAATAACCTTGACACCTTTGTTTACCAGACTGCCCCCCCCTCCAACTCCCACCCAGAGAGAAAGAGGGAATTAACATTGGAAAGATAATAAAGAGTAGTAAAAAAAAGTAGAAATTGCAAAAACTAAATCCCTAAAAGAAATTCAATAAAGACAATTAAAGGGGGTCAATCCGTCATGGTAACATATATAAACAAATAAACAATACATAAGACAGGCTGTGACTGGAGCGTAGTCACTGCAACACATATGTATTTATACAAGTCTGATCCTGTGCTGCTGTCATGTGTATGGACTGCACACCAGGACCAGGACCAGGACCCAGGACCAGGACCCAGGACCAGGACCAGGACCAGGACCCAGGACCCAGGACCCAGGACCAGGACCAGCACCCAGGACCCAGGACGAGGACCAGCACCCAGGGTGTGTAAGTTGTGTAAACTCTTGTTTGTGCAGTGTTTTTCGACATTAAACCTGAATGTGTGAACTCAGGTCAACCACAGACAGTCCAGGAACACAGTCTGTTACTAACTCATTATCACCATGGCCTGTCCTGGAATGTGTCCTGTGCTAAAGTGAAAGCTGAGGACTCTGCTTTTCATCCCTGAACGTGATGAAAACAATGATATCACAGGGACACAAAGAACTAGCTGCTGTTGTTAGCATAAATCCCCTCTGGTGTCGTGGTTAGCTTAGCATCATTGACGGGGCCACTTTCACGCTGCGGGACAAACAGGCTGACATTCACTCCGAGCAGCGCTCGTTTTAGACTCAGTCGTTTGGTGTAGGTTCAGTTTATCTCCGCCATGTTCTGAACACACACATGTTTACTGACAAGCAAGCAATACGGGCTAAAGGCGAGCCAGACGTCCAACCAAACTCTGTTCAAAATTCTTCCTATTAAATTCGATAGCGTTTAATAACAGGATAATCACCTAAGATGACACAAAAAGACAACACCACGAGCAGACAACACAGCCGCTCCGATCGGCGTGAGTGAAAGACACGAACTAAACTTACTTTGATAACGTGTCAACACTGACTGCTGCTTAATGCTAATTCAAGGCGCCCAGCAGGAGCCGCCTTTGCCCGCAGAGGAGCGCGGGGAGCCCGGGTGAAGCAGCCGGGTGAAGCAGCTCCGTGCTGTGCAGCGTGTCGGTGTGTGAGCCGCAACGAAGAATGGATGCCACATATAACCACAACACCTTCGCTTTGCTTTCGACTGATAAGCACGTTGGCGGACGGGAAGACAACTTTGAATGGTCGGATATGAAGTGGAGGTTTTGTATTGAGGACATAATAGCAAGAAGCGAAGTGAGGCGATGGAGTGTCGTCACCGACCTTTTCTCACGCTGCTGTTTCTGGGAGTTTTCCTCTGCGCCATCGATCCGCAAATTCCTCAAAAACAACGCGACACTTTTCTGCGAAAGTTGCTGTGAATCACGTCGTCCCGTAGAGACGAAGCCAAAGTCCATAGTAACCGTGGTCCACGGCGTTCCGCCAATCAGAGCCCGGCAATCATCACGTAGGCGGGTCTAAAGCGAACTGCTGCGTGTTTTGGCCAATCAAATCCGACCATACTCCGGCAAGGAGGAAAACGTGGCAGACAAGGAGGAGGAGTTTTCCTGTGAGGCGGAAATCAACAGTTCTCATCAGCTCCATAAACCTTCCGGTTTTAGATTAATCTGAATGTCCCACTGAAAAACACACGTTAAGAAATATAAATATCTACACTGAAAATAAATATTACAACGTACGATCAAACAATCTTTTCCTGCACCGGAATGAATACAAGAGTTCAGGTAAAAAAGACTGTTTCTTTATCAATCAGGTTTTTGTTTATTATATTTATTTAGTTTCAGTTACTTCACATGTGGAGGGCAAAGCAGCTGAGTCCTGCAGATCTGAAACAAAGCTGACAACGTCACGATACCGTGACAGTAAAGTTACTGCCATTGTGCGTGTAACAGCGCCACCACGAGGTTCAACTGGTAATTATAACATCACTCAATCAATACATCAATAAATCAAATGGCGCACGCCTTCCTTAACATACTGCCCCTGACCAGGATTATTAAGCAATATGTTGACAACAGCGTCTGAGGGGAACAAAAATAAATCTGACCAAATGTAATGTTGTGTTTTTATTCAACACAAAAAGAAGGAATTACTGAATTATTATTAATTGATAATTATGATTGGGTACAATTTACCACTTACTCCTTTTGTCACGTTCATGCAGTGAAAACCAGGCTGTACTGAGAGTTCCACACATGTCTACACATATTATTTTGGGCCATGGCTACACTTTAAATGCACAGTATATGCCAAACAGAGGGAATCCAATCGGAATTCAATCATTTATTTTTATTTTTCATCTTATTATTTTGTTATTACTTTTTAGACAATAATAACAATAACCAACAATAACCATTATTAACAGCATCTTCCTCTCCTTCAAGTTGTTAATGATATAAGTGTGTTATTATTTCATCAAACAAAAACAAAAATCCAGACATTCCATCCACTCACTGACAAATTGTTTCTGCATGCTCTGTAGTACCAACACCTGGCTGCATAGTACTTTCTGGTGTGTATGCTCCTGTGTTCTTGTTGACTGTGTCTTTCTTGTGTTTCCGTGACGTCTATACTGGCTCAACCATTTCACTCACCATCATCAGCCTGTGAAAAGGTTTTCACCATTCCCCCCAGTGGAACCCTCACTCGACTGTCCATATTTCATGGACCATGGACTCAAGCCTTCTCCCCTTCATTCATGCACTCTTTTCCTTGTTCTTTGTTTTTTGCCTGTTAAAAGGGTTTTGTGACAGTTTTTTTCTCACCCTTGAGGGTTTAGGTCAGAGGATGTTGCACCTTGTACAGATTGTTAGGCCCTATGAGGAAAATTGTTATTGGGCTATCGAAATTAAATTTGATTTGATCCAGTCCCATTGTCCAGACCTTATATGTGCCCTGCCTTTGGCTCCCCATTTCAACTGTCCAGTCACCAGTCATCAAGATAACATTACTCAAACCCGATGAATATAATGTCTATATCTATCTTTATCTACCTTAATCTGTATTCGTCTATAGCAATGTTATATTATTTCTATTGAAATGATGTCTATGTTTTGCTGCATTATATATATATATATACATACATACATATATATATATATATATATATATATATATATATATATATATATATAATGATCTTTATCTACGTTACACATATCTTATTTTGGAGAAAACAAGAGTATATCTGTGTTTTCTCACAGAGGATATCACCTGCACAGACTACCTGTAACAGCTCTTCTGTTTGCTCAGGTGATACTGGAGAGACGAGCTAATCCATTTAGGAAGCTGTTGGTTTCTTGTTCCCATGGAAACCAGGACCCCTGATGCAGAGGTGTACTTCTTACAGAGGTCCTTGAGGACGACCTTGTCGAGGTTTCCTGCATTACTAGGCACAATGTCCACGTTAGTGTCTCTAAACTCAGCCCAAGTATCATACACAAGCTGCTGAATGGTGGACTCTGAGTCTGGAAAAAATGACCAGTCCGCTTTAGACTCCTTCATGGTTCTTATGATCAGTTTTGTGATGACCAGCCTGAGACAAACCTTCACATTGTCCTCTGGCAGTGGTGCAGCATCATCAACAGTCAGTGGAGGAGGTGCTGGAGTCTCCTCCTTGACCTCTGTGGATTCCGGGTCGTATAAACCTGGCACCGTCTCGATGTCTGCGAGAGCCTGCAGCACCCTGTCGCTGTGGTGGTGAACCTGTTTGTTCAGCCACCAGCTTAACAGAGACAGGAACCTGGTCACTCGGCTTTGTATGTCTGCGTATATTTCAGCGTGAGACTTGGGAACGGTGGGTGCAGTGGGAGCTGCCTCCTCTCCGACATCTGCTGAAACAGTCTCTCCTGTGATGTAACTGTAGAAGAGATCACTGAGCTCTCGTGTGAACAGGACAACGTTGTCAGGTGAAATCTTCTCAAGTCTGTCAAAAAGAGAAACCTCAGCTTCCCCTTTTGGTTCGTCAGCACCTTGCAGCACAGAGTCAACAGAACTCAATAGAGACCTGACCGACTCGCTGCTTTTGTCTTCTCCGTTGCACTGGAACTTTGCCTTAAGTTGTGAAAGCATTCGACAAGTTGAGGCTTTGGTGAACCTCTTTGCAAAAAAGTTACAGATCTTGATCCTTGATTCCTCCAGACTCACAGAGTCAGATTCTCTTAAATGTATGGATCCAACAATAGACTGAGCGATGTCTTTTGCAGCAGTTTGAAGGTCCAATGAAGACTCCTCTTGCAGAAGGTTGTACTCAGGGTCTGTCACGTTATCCAGGATGGGCTCAAGGATCTGATTCACCTCAATGCTGATGACTTCCTGGACAGACTGGACGCCTAATGAGGTCGTCCTTGATTTTTCTGATGGCTCATATATGACTGGTGATGACTCAAGATGTAGCTCAATATCAGGGCCATCTTCCTGCTGCTCTGCTCTGTACTGGATCTCCTCATAAGTGGTCTGACCTTTTCTGCTCTGACGCTCTTTTCCCCTGCAGCAAAGTATCCTGCATGATGAGCGAATCATAGCGTTGAGTCGACCTGGGGGAGTGATCCGTGTGGGCAGACGATGCTCAGCCATCTGACTCTTGGAGATGTCAGTGACCTCTTTCGCAATCAGGTCCGTCAGTTTGTCAGCGCTGTTGGTTTGTACAGACTCAACTCCAAGAGCCTCTGCGAAACTGCGAGGGACCGCATCACTCAGACTTTGCCGCACACTCTCCTTCGAAATGCTTTGTTTCAAACTATTTGCCATTTCCCCAGCAACAGAACTGATCACATTCAGCAGCATCTCTGCAAGCCTCAGTATGAGGTCAGCATCAGGTTCACCAGACATCAGCAGCTTCCATTGGTCCGAAGTCAAAGAGCTTGTGAAGGACTCAATGTGCGGTCGAACTGTGTCCACTGAAACCACAGGCAGCTTAACAGGGGGAGAAGTCATTACCTCCATTTTCCCAGAGAAAATGTCTTTACTCTTGATCTTCCAGTTTTTTATGTGGATTGGTAATGGAAATCTGTTTAAGTTGTTTTTATCATAAAAATGGTCTTCTTCTTGTGACGTTTTTTATAATGGTCTCCCAACAACGCAGTGGTGCATTACATAGCTCCTGGCTACAGGAACGTCAAAGGATAAGGAATTAATTCACAGGACAGTAACTTACTGACAGTCCTTTGATCTGTGCAGCTGACGCATTTGATGCAAGGAAGTCGATCACATGCCCAAGACTAGTTGCTCAAGTCATTGCTTGGGACTTTGGTCTGTGGTGACGTGTAATGGTATTTGGTGGTAACGCACCACAATAAAGTCATAACAACTGCTGGGATTTCCATTGAATTAGCCTAGTTGTCATGGCTGAAGCAGCAAAGGTTGTGTTTGGAAGATACAAAAAAAGAAAGCAGTAAATAAGTACAGTGCACATCTGGTGACATGGGTGGGGAAAAAAATTACATAAATAAAATATATGTATACACGAATGAATAAATCGTGGAACGAGATTCCGTGGCCATGATTTTTTCCACCCATGTCACCAGACGGGCTCTGTAAATAAGAGCCCGGACTAGGCTGAATATTGGCCCCTGCCCCCTCGCCCAGTGGAGGAGGAGGGGTCCCCCACCGACGGTGACCTAGGGCTGTTACTGTTGGACTAGTAAGTATGGTTTGCCATTGCGATTTGCAAGAGTCCACTGTGTTGGTTCAAATTCTCAAGCTAAGTCTGCTCTCTTCTCCATTTTACATACTGCAGCTTTAAGTCAATTATCTTCTTTAATTATCTAATTATCTAATAAATGCAGTCAGTGCTGCACATCTGAAGTTGGAGGCTCCTCTTCTGTTTTATTTTTGGCTAATTAAAAACATATACAGGGGGTCCTCGAGTTACGACGGTCGCGAGTTACGTCATTTTCATGGTTACGACACATCTCCCGTGAACTTCCTTGTTTCGGCTTAAGCGGTTTGCCCCGTAAATACGTACAGACTTTGCACGGGAACTAGTTGGTGAGCGCTCTCTCTGTCTCTCAGCGCGCCTGCCGGCTCTCCAGCACCTCCACAGCACAGCTACGCTACTCTGCCTTGTGTTTACTTATGTGAAATGGCCGGCTGACGGGGGACACAGATGGGTTCAGGATCGTGGTAATACCGTAGGTTTATTCACAACACAGGGTCTACATGGTTGATATCAGAAATCTAAAGGAAATGCTCATTACACTCGTGATCTCAACCCCTACGGTGTGTCAAGAGGGACAAAAAAGGCAATTCACCATAATGAACTCTTATTTTAGCGTGGTGTTATAGCGACATCTGGTGGCACAATGTATGCACAATGGCACAATGAATGTATGTTCTGACTTACGGCGAAATTCGGTTACGACACATTCTCAGGAACGGATCTCCGTCGTAACTCGAGGACCCCCTGTACTGGAATTCTGTTGATTGTTGTCATTCTGTTGATTGTGGTCATTGCACTGCTCTACATGGCGACAGTTTTTCAGCATATGTTGCAGATAACGTTATTTGGACCGACAAGCCAACCAAACCATTTCCTGGCGAGTGAGGTAGAGCCACGTCTCACCAGGAAATGATCCGCTGGGCTTGTAGCTGAGAGCAAAGATTCCTGCAGGTTTCCTCTATGCAGACGACATGAGGACTATCTATGATTCATGTGTTGTGTTACCTTCAGCATTTATGTTCAGTTTTACTCTATCTTCATTCACTAAATGATTAGAATGCACCGCCACGCATTTTGGGCCCCATGACAAAAAATCTAATTGGGCCCCCCCTCCGCAGAGAGTATATATACTCTTTTTTGGGCCACTGTTAGGATGACAATTGTTACAGCTCTTTTGTCATGTTATTCAGTCAACAATAAATAGAGGGATTGAGACGCTTTTAGTAAAATGAAAAGTTATTCTATGAAAAGAGAAAAAGATGCAAGTTATGAGAAAGTATTCTTGCTAGATTACAGCTCGTTGCTTCATCTTGAACAAATTGAGTGAATGAACAATGATGATTACTGTCAGTCAAATCACCATAGTATAAAAAATATTATATTATAGTCTGTCATTATGGAGGTCCTCTATACACGTACACACGTTACATGCTACACATGTTACATGCTACACAGTTCATTTAGATGCTACAATATTTAAGGAAAACTGATTTTGTTGATGTTATTAGTGGCTGAAGAACGACTGAGAGTGACTTGAACGCACTAATCTTACACAAAACAACAGACACTTTACATGAACAAAAGTAAACGGACTGACCTGGACAGATCAAAGAACTTTAAGTTACAGTCCTTTGATCAAGTTCACAA
>JAFBJQ010014154.1:0-31529 GCA_016785345.1 Trinectes maculatus
AGTTGTTTCACACTTTTTTGTTAAGTATATAATTCAACATGTGTTAATTCGTAGTTTTGATGCCTTCAGTGTGAATCTACAATTTTCATAGTCATGAAAATAAAGAAAACTCTTTGAATGAGAAGGTGTGTCCAAACTTTTGGTCTGTACTGTATGTAATTACTACATTTACTGGTCTGGCCCCCTTATGATCAGATTAGGGTGTATGCGGCCCCCAGACCAAAATGAGTTTGACACCCCTGGTCTATATCATACCTCTCCAGGGGGGATGCCAACACACAGCCGGTCCACTGCTGGCTTCTGTTTCCGCTTGTAAATCTTAGTTAGCTGTCTGAGCTCAAGGATATCTGACTGTCCTCCTCCGCTCACAATCCTCTGTCGCTCTCTGGCCACATCCTCATCTTCTTCTCCAATTGGCTTTAAATGACTGGCAGATGACCTGAAGAAGGGAAAGTGAGGAGAAGTCACACTTAAGACAGGATTTTATTTACATTTTAATTCTACTTCCTCCAAGAGGAATTTATGATGAACTTCCACCCACCTGGCCTTAAAGCAGAAGCGATACTGAATGAGGACGGTGATGCAGAAGAAGACAACGCCCTCTATGGCCATTGCAAACAGATACTTTCCAACTATATCCCAGGCCAGAGGTGAACGGAACTGGCTATCACCTACGACAGAATCAACATTTCAACTACCGTATTTTCCAGACTATAAGTTTGGCTGGTCCTGCAACTTATAGTCAGGTGTGACTTATCAAAATATCAAAAAAAGCCATAATCCCTGTAGGATAACCAAAATACTCCAGCCATTCGACATCTCAGTAAACCAGAGCTTGAGCAGAGTCTTGAGCTGGCATGTGAGAGGAGTGGTTGGTGGATGGAGACCAGAGCTTCATGGCAACCAGGAGGATGTGCCATACAACTTTCCAGCAAGTTCTTGGATGGATCGAATGTCACAGCGCAGCAGCTGCAGCCAGCCACTTGCTGGACTCGCTGGCTTGTTGTAACTTGCCTTTCCAGATTAAATGTCTGTTCTTGGACTTGGATTTTGTGAAATAAATTTCTAAATTAATGCAATTTATAGTCCAGTGCGACTTGTATATGTTTTTTCTTCTTCAAGGCGACTTATACTCCGGAGGGACTTATAGTCCGGAAAATACGGTAGCTACATATTAAAAACCAATCAGAATACACATCTTGTAATCTGGGTGATTTGAGGCCTGCAGTACTTTTTATACTTACCAAATTTCTCCAAAGCATCAGCGATTGCCTGATTCTTCACCATGTCGATCAGTCCTCTTCCCAGACAGAAATGCGGAAAGATGAGGAATACATGCTTGAGGATGTCGTTGATTCCACCAAGCCCCTGAAACAGGATTGTCAGCATTCAAAGTTCACACCACAAGGGTAAAGCTTTTACTCTCAATCAGTTCTCAATTAGACAACAAACCGATCACACTGTCAATATTTTTGAATCACCAGTCGAACAATAGTTAGCTCCATGGGGACATGACTTACAGTGCTCCCAAACAGATCCAGAACAAATGTGGAGACACTGCTATTGATTCCTATCAGCATGTTGACACTGATCAGAACCACATATGCTGTGCTGGAGATCTTAAAGAAAAATGAGGCTGGGTACATCAGCGGGGTGATCGACCACCTGAAAAGAGACACACTGATCATTTTAGATACAGAGAATGAGAAATGAGAAGGAATATAAAACGAAGACCCAACCAAATTGAACTTTAGTCAGACTCACCCATAGAGCAGCAGCAGGAGGGCCAGCGCAGGCAAATTAGTAGAGGAGACATAGGCCTCTTGTTGAAAACAGACAAAAATGATGATGACCAGTGTTGCTGGGATGATGTAGTTACACTGCAGGGGAGGAAGAAAGTGCAGTATGTTGTAACACTGAGTTTTCTCATTTATTTCTCAGATGCGAAGCAGAAATCCATCTGAACTGTCTTACCATATCCCAGACAAAGTTGGCCAGCCAGTAGAGGAAAGGCTGGACGCCACTGATGAACTGCATGTGTTTTGCTTTGTTCACTCTCTCCTGGATGAGGAAAACCACAAAGCTGGCAGGGACAAAGGACATGGCAAAGATCACGCAGATGGACACCAACATGTCCACCGATGTTGTCATCCTGAGTGAGAGAAGAAGACTGATGCCTCCAGAAACGATCCAAGAAATTATAGATTCTTCAAATGCAAAACCCAGATCCAGATACTTACAGTGCAGCCGGTTTCACCTGCTCCTTGGTAAGATTCCGGGGGTGATTGTAAGCACTGATGCCAAACTTTGTGGGGTCTTTGCCAGCCGGCAGACTCGCCCTCAGGACGCCATTGTTCATCACGTTGAGGAAAGAGCCGATGCTGTGCCAGCCCTTGTTGTTAAACCAGATCTGGAGATGAGAGAAGCACATGAGAGATTTTGTTGACCTTTGTTGCTCTATTTGCACAAGGTCATTTACTCTGCTCTGTATCCTTCTTGAACCCCATAGCTATGTCTGTCTTTGTGCAATCATTAAGACCAATTCTGGATTCAAAGGAAGATGTTAACGACTATTCCTGTTTTGACACTTGCGGGAGAAAATTGTGTTTCCCCTAAAAGACATATGTTTTGCCTGTTAACCCCTGACAACAGCTGAGATATCCTTCTCTTAGGTACACAACATCCCAATGTCTTTCAGCTGTTGTATTCGACATCCCTATCTGTCTGGTATGCTCTTCTGTCTGGACAAAGGAGTTGCCTCCACAAATGTTCAAGGCTTATTGCAACACTAAGAGTGTTGTATCTCTGAGGTGCCATACAAGGACACCTACTGTGACCATCTGGGGCAGTCTCCAAGCCCATATAATCCCAACTTTTATGAGATAAGGGAGAGCTGACTGTTGAGTAGCCTGCCTGTTACTACTGTTGTTTCTTCTGGATCCAGTAAAGCTGAACTTCAACTTAAGACATCCTGTCTCTCTACATTTCCATAAGAACACAAACAAAAGGAAATTCCCTGTATGTGCCGGCATAGTTTAGAAAGTGTGTATGTGCATGTGCAGGCTCTAACCTTGACATTATCCTTAGTGCCTAGTCCTTGTATAAAAGTGGGGAGGCTGCGAAAGAATCGATCTGCTGCAGTTCCCTGCAGGGTGGGTGAGGCAGACAGAGGAGAAGAGATGGAGAGACTCCTCTTTAGATCAAGACTTCTATTACATTTTCCTCAGTCCCAGGCTGCTGCAGACCAGTGATGTGCAGTATGTTAAGTCACAATGTAATGAGACCTCTTACCGTCTCCACCTGGAAACGTCTTCTCAGGTGAGCTATTGCATCGTCAATTTCATCCTTGTTGGACAGAAAAGGGGGACCTCTGGCACCCAGTGAAAATCCACCATATCTGTGGAGAACACAGTTTTTTAACACCAGTGGAGAACACAGCAGAGCTGCCCTGCGAGCAGTATTACTGGTACAAAACTAAGATCAAGATGGAAGATATCTTATAATGTACCTAAACTCGTTGACCCAAAGCTTGTTCTTCAGGCTATAGAAGAAAATAAGAAAATAATCAGCAGTTAACAATCAGTTAAGTAACACACAACAACATTTTCAGTATATCACACATATTTCTGAGAGATGAGTGTTACCTCTTGCTAACAAGTTGAGTATAGGTTTTAACCAGATAGTCTGAGATGTTTCTGCCAGTCAAATTCTGGAGAGTGTTTTTGTCACTGAGCTTCCTCTAGATACACAAAAGACAGAAATGTTGATTACTATTTGTTTTTTGTTTACGTTTGCTTCATTGGTTTGAGTCAGTGTTTAATGTCACCAACCTGTGGAGGTGGAAGCCCACCAGCACCAGCCGGACACTCTGGCAGCATCCTCTTACGCCCCTCTAAGCTGCACTCACACAGAGGAGACGGGTTCTCCATGGTCCAGTTGCCTTTGTCAAACATGTATTGCACACTCTGAGAAACTTGCGGGATGGACCACTCGTCATCGGCTGCAGTGCAGGTGGTGTCCCTGAGGTACGTGAAGTTTATATTAAAATCCAAATCATCGCTTTATGTGTGCAACTTTAACAAGTGATTCGTAATATTAGTAATATAACATTACTAATATTATATTATATTGTAAATTTCTCCATTATGGGACTGTTGAAGGATTATCTTATGTACATCTTATGTATGCAACTATATACACACAAGATGTACACATACTTAAGATTGTATATGATTATACACGACTTAGACATTAAAAAAGGGAAAAAAACTCACAGTATGGGTTCTCCCTCCATGCACTGTGTTCCAAACCCTGGTTTTTCCGTCAGAGCTTGCAGCAGCTTGTTGGTGTGAGCATCCTCAGGTATGTCATTGCTACAAAGACACAAGAGACCATTAAATAACACACACCAACTGAGCTTTCTGTTGTCATTGTAGAATCACACATTATTTGCCAGACAGAAAAATTATTATGTCACCTGATGATGGTAAACTGCTCTTCATACATGCCGGGATCCAGAGCAAGACTGGGATACTTTCCAAATGGAGGAACAATCAAACTAAACACCAGGGCAATGCACACAAACACTGCAGGCAGAACAATCTGAAAAATAAGAACATGAAGACTTATCTGACACACATGAAAAGGTTACCTCTATACTTACAGTGAGCATATATGAAAACACTACTGGCATACCTGAGCAAAGAATCCTTTCCTGGAGCGCCGGGCATAAAGGAATCGTTTCCAGAGCAGAGCAACAAACTGCTGTCTCTTCAGACTCCAGCCTTTGACCTGGTACGAACCTTTGCCATCTCTTCCACTAATCCCACAGGACTCTGGACAGAGACACAACATTGCACATAAGCAAACTTCCAACTATTAAGTAAAACTACACTTGCAGTATTAGTTGCATAGGGCAGCACACATTTAGCTTTTTTTTAACCTGTCCTGTTCGGCAGCTGGGGCATGCAGTGATGTGAACTCCGGATGCCTGGTTGTGCCTTAACAGATTTACTCTGCAAAGGAAGAGTATGATATACTCTTCCTGTTTCATTTGGTTTTGAGTTTTATTGGCAGGGCTACCGGACTGACAGATAGACAGAAGGGGACAGGGAGAGAAAACTAGCAAAAAAAAAACAGAGAGCCCTGGGGAAACAGGGCCCCACGCCCAACCAGGACCACCTCCGCTCCGTGACTAAGGCACCCCAGGATCTGTCAAGCCACCGACGCAGGGCCCCCCGCACACCGGCAGGCCCCAGAGCCCCACCCAGCCCATCCCCCACGGTTAGGTCAGCCACCTCACAAGGGCCAGGTGGTGAGCCCTCCACGGCAGTGACAAGGTTGACTCGGTTGGTATTCTGGGTAATTCTAAAGGTATCAAAGCAAATTTTCCCCTTCTTCCTTGGAAAAAAATGAATATGGATGATCTCTGAGTAAAACCAAAAATAACAATAAAACATTAACGGTAGCATCAAAACTGTTGCACTGCCACAGTTTGCACTGCATGTTGGGTATTGCAGTCCTACCTGGGTCATCTTCAGAGTCACTGAAAACAAAGTCATCTTCAGTGAAAGGCTTCAGGCAGCTCTGGTGGTCTCCAAAGGCGTGACGCCGACGAATCCTGGTCCGTACGACTCCATCTGTAGCCACAGGATCGTAAACATAATGATTTAACCCAATTTACTTCGGTTTTCTGTTTTGTTAAAAGACAATGTCCAATTTGGGAATACATACTAGCATGCCATGTTGTTCTTCTACATAAAGACAGTAGGTCAATAGAATGTTTTGTTTTAAATACAGATGTATAAATAAGTCATAGTGGGGAACCAGCAGGGCGTAGTGCAGTTCTGAGTTACAGGATGTCAGTGAAGGTAGCATTATTGGGAACTACATTACCTGTGGTGATCACGATTTGCCACTGATAAATACTGTGAATCTAATTATTGTGCGCAATTAAATATCTCCTGTAATCTCACCTGAAAGCTTAACAGCATCCACACCACTGTCCTTAGCCACTTTCAGAAAAATCTGATAAGTTGGGAGAGAAAAGATTAGAACATTGGCCAAACTGCAAAGAGATGGCTAGAAGGTGCAGTGTTGTAAAACCACTAAAATAAATATAATTGACCAAAACATTATTATTTACTTCCAACTACAGAAAGGCAGCTGTGGAAGACCACAGAGTCAGCTGTTTACCTCTTCCAGGGTGGTATCCGATATTCCATAGCTGGATATTCCCAGGTCATTGAGTCTGCCATCAAGTGCGTGGAAGAGCTTTACAAAGGCTCCATCTTTAGCAGACTGGTAGGGCAAGACATAGGTGAGCTCATGCCCGAGATCCTCAACCAGACGAGCCTCTGGGACGTGCTTGAAAATCACATTTGAGATGAGGGAGACATCTGTACGAAAGGTAGGCCCAAGCAAGATAAGTTCAATATGAAATATTTAAAGTTCATAATATACCAAGTTAAATTCACAAGACAAAAACTGGCTCATTTTAAGGCAGCTAGTTATTTTCAGTTCTTACCAATGGTGGTGGTTTCACTCTCTGGTTTGCTGCCCAACCCAGCATCTGAACTGCTCTCTGACACGCTGTCCTCCTAAACAAGAGGCAAAGAGGGTACATCACTTGTAAGTAAGTTAGGAAGGCTAAGTGAACATTCCTTTCCTTCTGACAATAAACTGTCAATGACTTTCCTACTTGTAAAGTACTAGTATGTAAAATGTATAGGGATCTATAGGCAGTAATGTTATATGATATTCATAACTAAATTTCTCTTAGAAATTTTGAGCACGCCTGCTGCTACTGCCCGATCCACACACCAACCCTAACCCTACACCTGTGTGTGTGTGTGTGTGTGTGTGTGTGTGTGTGTGTGTGTGTGTGTGTGTGTGTGTGTGTGTGAGAGAGACAGAGAGTGAGTTTCAGTGTGTCTGATTTTGTGTATCTCTGTATCTCGGTTAATTATTTGTCTGCAATTGTGTGTGTACGTTGTGTGTGTGTACGCCACAGTGTCTCTGTGTGTGGTTTGATTGACAGGTGACTGAGACACAGTTTGATTGACAAGTACCTGACAGACAGTACCTGTGTTCTAATAAAACCTTCAAGCTGACACAGAGAAATGGCCACTGTATCATTTAAGTTTGGGGCATATGGTTGTGTCTGTTGTGATGTATGTTTTGTGTATGTGGGGCAAAGGTGGTTCAATTTGTGGTGAGCTGTTCGTGAGTTTTTCTTGTACCTCCAGCCTCTCTTCACTCTAGCTGGACAGCACACACTCAAGCCCACGTAATACACACCAATGTAAAACGGCCAAAAGGCGGGAAATCCCACTTTTTTTTTAAACCAAGATTATTCAAACACAATAATTACGGTCGTTTTGATATAGATTCTGTAAACGTAGCCTCAAAGCTGTGTCTACAGAACCAACGCGCCGAAATGCAGGACGGAAGAAAAATAATAAGAAGTTGAAGAATAAACACGAGGAATAGTCATAGCTGTCCTTGCTATGCGGCCGGCCTGCTAATTGTTTTCATTAGTGTGTACAGAAAAAATTCTATGGTGGTTGGAATCTCACACATCACAGCTATATCCTACTACAGTCTACACAGCTGGCCTTTGCTCCTTTTTATTTAATTAAAAAAATAGTAATTTACCTTCTCTATTTTCTTGCGGTAGCGGAGAGTTCTGGCAGAATTCCTGCAGGACATGTCTTTTTTGACTAGTGTCAGGTAGTAGCCAGTACCCAACTGAGTCTTCAGGAAGAGCGAGGAGCCGACGCAGCACAGCTTGCCTTGGGAAATGATAGCAATTCGGTCACCCAGGATGTCGGCTTCATCCATATGATGAGTGGACAAAATGATTGTGCGGCCTGCCAGAAGCAAAAACATATAAAACTCTATTTAATATTGAAAATTCATATGTTAGTGTTAAGTCTGTATAGAAACCTGCAAAAGTATTGAAAAGAATAACTAACGACTGCATGTGTTAGAGACTAATATTAGTCATGTTTACCCTGTCTGTATTTAAGAAGCAGGTCCCAGATGCCCCTGCGAGCATATGGATCAACCCCAGCGGTCGGTTCATCCAGGATCACAACCTTGGAGCCCCCAACAAAAGCCAGGGCCACTGAGAGCTTCCTCTGCATCCCACCTACAAAGACAACAGGGAGGAAATAGTTGGAATGACACCTATTTGCTATCTGTGGGGAAATTTCCTTGTACAATGTGTCCAGTATTACTTGGTATAACCACTAAAAGATCCGATTATTCACACTGACCGGACAGGATGCTGGTGCGAGATGTTCGTTTGTGAGGCAGTCCAACGTCATTCACAATCTGCTCCATCTCGGCCTTCACCTTCTCCTTCGACAGCCCCTTCAGACGACCGTAAAACCAAATGTGCTCCTCAACCGTCAGCCTGGATTACAGTCAACAAATCAAAAAGTTAAAACAACACAAGAGGCATTGTGTGTGCCTAGAATATAGTGTGTGTGTGTGTGTGTGTGTGTGTGTGTGTGTGTGTGTGACACATACATGCTGAAAAGCACATTGTGTTGGGGACACACTCCCAGATTCTGTCGGATGGTGCTGAGTTCATTGCGAATGTCTTTCCCGAGGATGTAGGCTGTGCCAGAGGTGGGTGGGAACAACCCCGTCAGGATTGACCTGGTAGAAATGAGGCATGGACACAGAAGAAAATGACAATCTTAACTAAACCGATTTCAAATTCCCATCAGTCACCTCTTGAAGACAGCAAATGTAGCACATGATAAAATCTGCATTAATGTCTTACATTGTTGTGGTTTTTCCAGCGCCATTATGTCCAAGGAAGGAGGTGATCTGTCCTTCGTAGAACCTCAGAGACAGTCCATCCACAGCCAGCTTGTTTCCATGGCGGTAGACCTTCACCAGATTCTCGATGTAAACACCTGGCTCAATGTGACTGGGCTCCTCCTCGATACATACAGCTATGGATAAAATGACAACAGTGAAAAAAATGTTTTAGCACTGACATCTTTAAACAGCTTGAAAACTGCTGATTTACAATAGTTTTATATTAGATTCTAATAAAAATGTATAATAAAGATCATGATTTGTACCATCAGCATTGCTCTTCTTTGACTGAAGGGTAGACATGTTCGTGTTCTCTTTATCACCACACCAGTATGTTTTCATGAAAGGGAAATACCAAGGCCTGGGGATACCATACTGACCTGGAATAGAGAGAATTGTTCTACTTCTTCAACGTCCATTAAAACAACCTAAAATATTATCACCGAAAGGCTGTACTTCACTGATTTGGAAACATGACCTTTGTCCGTGACTTACCAGGAAACACAGCTTCGATGTACCAGGTCATCAACCCATACAGAACTGCATCAAACAGCATGAGGCAGATAGAGGTGTTAAGGTTGTAGCTGTCCTCCTCCAGAGGGCTGGCCAACAGATTTGACCACTGTATGCCCACCCCCTGCTCCTCAAACAGGGCAAAGTATTCAGAGCCAAACCCAAAAGCTACAGGAGAGAGCAGACTCTGAGAGAAGAACAAAGAAAAACACAGTTTAGTGCAGATCAAAAACTGAGTCTGGCTAGAGAATGTATAGGGAAATTAAAGCAACTGTTTCATTTCTTTAAGTACTCATGTACTGTATGTAGATATTTGTGTAGTATTATAGTTCTTCAACACACCGCAACAACTTTTACTCCAAAACTGACGTAGTCTTCCCAGGCAACACACATCACATAGGGCAGGTAGAGAGTGAAGTAAATGATGCCGCCGCAGGCAGCTGCCATGTTGGCACGAGAGAACAGAGTGCTGATGAGGAAACACTGCATGATGGTCACCACACTGAATGATCCCAGGAAAACAAACACAACCCCTGGGTCACTGTAAGGCAGCAGGTTGCCCATCTGGGGAGGGTGGCAGGAAAAGAGAGAGAGAAAAAAGATAAAACTATGTTACAGAGTGATGTCACTTGATTTGATCACTTATTTTTACACAATGAACAGTCTTTATACAGAAATTATATGTTGGCAGTCTGAATCCAAATACCAACCTTCAATAACATCACCAACAAGCCAGCACTGATCAGCAATGGAATTAAACTGCTGATGAACCAGCTGAGCCACAGGATGCTGTTGTTCAGTCCCATGATCCTCATGGTCTCTTTGAGCCGCGCCTCCTTCTCGTACACAACGCCCTTGATGATGATGGCCACAGAATATATCCAAGCCAAGGTCATGAAGAGAGGCATGGACCGACTCATCACCCGAACAAACCTGTAAAAACAGGCACAAGAAATTACTCATACGCCACTGAACAAGGAAAGGTTTTAGTTTGTCTTTCCACACAGTGTACTTACATGTCGTCAACATAACAGGGGTAGGGCATCTGCTGCATGTAGATGCCTGTCCTCTCCTTTGTACCAGTGATAGCTCTAATGATCCCTTGTTCAATCATGTCTTGCAGGTGGGAAAATCCACCCCAGATGTACCGGAGGTCCTCAAAAGGGTCTGCTCTGGGACCAGGGTCCCAGTACCTGCAAAGCAAGATAGAAATCATAAATCCTATGTTGAAAATCTACAAAATCTTCACAAATATAAAAATAGTTGGACAATGCCCCTTACACATCTTTTATCTTGTTCGTCCTCTCCACATTATCAATGTCCATGCGGATTTTGAAGTTGACATTAGGGGGCAGGTCAGTGCTGTTGTTATGAACCATGTCAGGAAACACAATTCCTGCCCAGAATTTCTGGTTGTCCAGGAGACCCATGGACTTGTTGACCAGTTGCTCCTCATTAGCTACTGGCTCCAGCTTGTCCAAGTCCACACACTGAAGAAGACAAAGAGGGTTTATGACATGTTTTCTCAGTTTGACATTAAAAGTGGGCACTTTAGCATTTTCTGCTGTAATGTGTAAATGTTGGAAGTCACTGGTTTAATGAGGATGTAAAAAGAAAAGAAACAGGCAAAGGGATGTTTTCCAGACACAAACAAAAATGCAGGTACAAAAAAATCTGAGAGTAAAGTGATCCTCATGGTAACAGTCTGATTATATTTGTATATTCAGAGGCTCCTGAGATTGTGACTGACAGAATTAACAAAACAAACTGATCAGCTCTGACACACAAGCACTTGCTTTCCTCACAAACAGCATTCAGATGCTCTTAACTACCATGACCTTTACACCTTATTATTACCTTATCCTCATGTGCCCTCAGTAGACACTGAGTAACCATGCTACATGTTTTGCTGACTTCTTGAGACTTTGTACTATGTTAACCCCTCACATTGTTAGCTGACTTAAGCTGACATATATCTTATCCCTGCATACTAGGTGTGTATGAATCCAAAGACTTCACTGGGCAGAGTGAAAAAAACAGCATGAGCACTCCTAATGCTACAGACATGACCATCTATTACACTGCCTGTCCAGCCTTGACATAGTTTTGGTGTGTTACACACATTATATGATGAGCTTCTTAAACGGGGAGGCACAGTCACTAGGTCAGTGGCTTTTCTACTACTTAGTTGCAAGAAGCAAACATTGCTAAAGGATTTTCACTGGGTTCAGTATTTGTATGACAAGGACACCCGACCAGATTCTGCGTATTGTGTTTGTGCGTTTTATTACATTATCTACAGTTGTAACAGGAATGTGGGGTCATGAACTGGATTCAGGGCAACTTTAAAGATCATCTTTTATATTAAGACCATCAAATGTCTGTCTATGTAATCAGCCTGCTGAATGGAAAATACCGTTTTGAATTAGTTAGTCTGTCAGATGCAAGCTCTTATACAACAGTAACCACTGAACTATGATGTTAATGTTATAGACATCCCAATAAAGAAATTCCCTGACATAAATAAATCAAACGATCATTTCCTATTCATTGGTCTGCGAACACTAACATTTGGCAGGAGTTTAGGGATGGTGGTTTATCACTGAGGCTTGACCCTGACATACTGACCCCATACACAGAGACAAACTCAGGACAGCGATGATTCAATTTGATGAGGGAAGGGACAAAGTACATTTGATTTCATGCTTTAATAGCTTTGCCAGATCTAAATGCAGTGCATTAATGCATCGAAGTGCATTAATAAACAATGACTTATCCTGGGAAACAATGTAATGCTCTGACCTGTATGGGCAATTGGTATTTAACCCATGTCTTCTCTAGATATTCAGTACATCTTGACCTACATGGAAGCTACTGGATAACAGCTATATCAGACATAAGGCAGAGAGAGTAAATAATAATTTCACACGTCTGTGTACAGACTAAACAAGTCCTGTGAAAACATCCTCCTGACACACTATTTTGTTTCTGTTCTGTTTCTTGGTTTTGGGTTCTTTGAGTTCGAGCGGTGGCTCTTCCGGTGGCAGCTGACGAGACACACCTGATTCCACTCATCTAATCACCGCTTCATAAAAGACCAGTCTACACTCCACTATGGTGCCAGATAATTTCGCCTAGGTTCGATGCTCTATCCACTCTAACTCCTTTACGCATGCACGCATCATTTTGTATGTTTTGCCTTATCTGAGTTTTTTGTTCTCCTGCAGTTCGTGGTTGCCTTATCACTGCGTGGTGGGTACCTCTCCGCCTCCTGCTCCGTTGTTCTGAGCTGTTTGGAATCCCTGCCGCCTATACTTACCTGAAGACCTCCGCTCTAAGTCAGAGAGCTATTTTTGTTTGCTGCTTTGTGTTTTGAGACTTAAGTAAAGATTACTGACTTTAATCAACCTCCGACTCATTCTTTGTCTCGGGTCCCAGTCAGGTGTCTGACGTAACACTAACCTCCATGAAGCGTGAGATAGTCTGTACGGCCTGATCAATTTCGTTGAAAACATCTCTCCAGGTGTAGGCGGATCCTGCAGGTCTTTGGTCATCCAAGGCCTTGGACAGGAAGTTGAACACATCTGAGACGCGCCACTTAGTGTCCCTGAGCTGGGCGTTAAAGAATGCAGCACTGGCATTATTCTGCAGCAGGGTCTGCAAAAAGATTTAAGATTTTTCTGATTATTATAAACCATATTATAAACTGCTCATACCATATCATGTGGTATGAGCGTAATTACCTGTCAGATAAATAAAACCCTAAATTTAAAGATAAACTAAATACCTGAACTTAACAAGTGGTTCAGGGTTAATTTTCTACTTTCAATGTGCTGTAAAATTGATGTTTAAACACCAGTGAAAACAATTATGCCTTCAGTTTGGCTATCTGACCTTAATGTGGTACTTTGTCTTCATGTGGTTTGTGACCTATTTGTCATTTCCTCTTAACCATTATCTTAATTACTACAACCACTTTTCTCTTTCGCACACAGAGAAACCCATTTCATTTTTTCAACTACACCAAACCATAACACAATCTCAATTTTCTCATTTTTAATTTTTTCGTACATACACATGACAATAAATGAATCAAGATATAACAAATAGACTGTCAGCAAGAAAAGCAACACTGTGTGCTTTTCTCTGCTTTGATATGATCAGAGTGGCAAAACTCATGATTTAAACTTTCATCAGCCTAAGCAAACCAAGAACTCCATTTGTACCATTCTGGGGAAAGCAGAAGCTTAAATACTTTAATGGTTCTTCCTTTAGGAGGTCATGTCCGACACATAATTACATAGAGACGCACAGATTACTTACTTTAAACTCCCAAAGTAAACAGGAAGAACAACGTGTTCTTATGTGTGTATGTGATATT
This sequence comes from Trinectes maculatus, assembly GCA_016785345.1. Classification (NCBI taxonomy): domain Eukaryota; kingdom Metazoa; phylum Chordata; class Actinopteri; order Pleuronectiformes; family Achiridae; genus Trinectes; species Trinectes maculatus. Next base: position 13,730 of record JAFBJQ010014154.1, read on the forward strand.
GTCAGTGTGTCCCACTCACCCTAACCAAGTCAATTTCTTCACCATTCTCCATGAAGTTCCAGATTATGGGTCGAGCTTCCTCCCATATCCCTCCAAGATCCCTCAGGAGGCCCAGCTCCTGGAAGGTTTTATTTACCTTAGTAAGAATGCACAGAAACAGCCATTCGTTTAGTGGGTCCGGTCATCCAGTCATTTAATGGGTCTTAAGTAGAGATGTCTGATATTATTGGCCTACCGATATTAAATGTAAAAATGTAAATGTAAAAAACTATACCGATAATATAATATAATGTATCAATCATATAATGTAAATGTAATGCAATAAAATGGTTGTATTAAGTGCACCGCTCGCATTTTGCTGTCTCCTGTACTAGAGAGTGGCCGCATGCAGGACAGGACAGGACGGCTTGAGAAGCAGCAGATGTTTATTTTTAATAATAAAGCTGTACACGGTATGGCCCACATTACATATCTCCCATTAATTCTCTTCCGTAACTCACTCGAAGCTACTGCTCATTCACTCTTGCTCGACAGCACACACGGCATATGCAACAACATGTCCAGCTTTTACTTTTTTATGACACAACTTTTACACAACATTCACACATTACACGTCAAACTCTTCAGCTATTTCTCCTCTCACTCAAAATGTCAAAATGTGAGAGATGTGATATATAATTTTTGAGATACTTTTGTTTGGATACCTGAAATGATTTAGTTTTTTTTTTTTGGAGGGGGGCGCATATATCAGTATCGGTTAATATCGGTATGGTATAATGATGGACAATATTGGTATATCGGATATTGGTAAAAAAGTCAATATCGAACATCCCTTGTCTTAAGTCACTGTATTCTGATGTTTTCTCATGACATGAGAGCAGCTTGTGTACCTCGTGGATGATCCTTCGTGTTGTCGGTGTATCTGGGGTGTACAGGATCTTCCCCTTGAACAGTGGCTTCAGTGCTCTCCAGATCATTCTGGAAATGGGACTGAACTGCAGGCTCTGCATCACGTTGTTACAATAAGGAGCTGTAAAACAGACAAGTCAAGTCTTTCAATTTTGAATTGTCAAGGATTATGTGAAAAATAACAATAAAGGAAAGAAAGAAGTTCTATGGAGCCCATCTGGTAACATGGGTGGAAAAAGGAATATTCCGTGGCCACAAGTTGTTTACAATGTGGCCATCAAACAGGCTCCGTAACTTCAGATCTGACAGCTCTGAAAACTTACTGGAAGAGTTGTCATATGGAAAGAGAAGTTCGATGTCACTGGGGTTGCCATGTTTTCCAAACAGCGCCTCATAGTTGTCGTCTTCATACCAGTTGAGGGACGTGATTATGATGCCACCTCCCTCAGGATGTCCGCAAAGTATACGTGACACAGCCTGGTACGTCTGGTTTGGAGAGCCTGTGCTATTTGCAGTTAGATACAAGAACTCCTTTCGCATATCGTTCCAACTGTTCATACCAGCGAGCTGAAAGCAAGACACACAGAGATTCATACATATGGATGGATGGATGTTGCCCTCTTATCTAATTTCATCCTTAATATTTATACTGGCATATGTAAATCGAGACGTTTTTACAGTCATAGTACAATGTATAAATATTACAACATGCACAATTCTTATTAAGTATACTAAATTCCCTTGCAGTTGAAATGTCCAGTACAACTAAACGTGTCTTGCCTTGTGCAGATCTCAAAAAATGACCACACATGCAGCTCTGTGTGTGTGTGTGTGTGCGCGCGCACGTGTGTGTATGTGTGCACGTGTGTGGTCTATCTACCTCCACAGCCAGTGCTCCCAGGCTCTCCAGAAGATTGTCAGTTGCAGCTGAGACTTCCTGAACAACTTCAGGCTCAGAACTCACATCCTTCTGTTGAGGAAAGAAAATCATTATTGTTGCAGAGAATTTCCAATGTGTTTTCGTTTGTTTGTGAAAGTACAGTAAAATAAATATCAAATAAATTTTAGATTTTTGCAGTAAAAAAAATCCCAAATCTTTTATATATATGTTGTGAACGTAGTTAACGTTACTGCTTATGTGTCTTCATTTTGAACATTATTTTAGATTTAATATCCATTAAGAGCTTAAGTCATAAAATATTCTTTTCATTTGGCTTATTTATTAGTTTCTTGATTGTTTACCTGTGACGAAAGCGAGGTGGGAGAGAAAGAAGAAGAACAGCATTTTGGTGAAGGGTGAAGGAAGGGGGGCAAAAAGTCAGTGTGGCTTTGACCTCCTGTGTTCCTGTCTATCAAACTGCTGAGTGTGTGTGTGTTTGTGTGTGTCAACGCTAGTCTATACATAAATCCATGCATTTCTTACACAGCAATGAAACAACAGCAAGAATCTGAGTTAATAAGGAGTATATTTATTTTCTGTCTCTCTGCCTGTGTCTGGTTCTCTCTTTTAAGACTGGTACTAGAAAACACAACGTTTTTTTGACTCATGACATCGTTCACTGCTGTGACTCACAGATCAGTCATGGGTTTTATGGGAGGGGAGGTGTGAGGTGAAGAAGAAAATAGGAAGAAACAAAGGGACAAATGGTCAGAAGGAGAATGGAAGGAGGATGTGAAATTAGCACAGAATACAAGTGGATACAGAACATAGAGGAAAAAAAGGGGGGGTTGGGGATTCTCTGTATTATAAGTGGATTAATATGGAATGTGGCCTTCAATGGCCAGAGTTTAACAAACTGTAATAGTGATGTTGGTAGGCAAGATACTATATATTTTATATATAACTCTGACCTTAGGTTGTGTTTTAACTGACTGTATGATTGTATGATTGCTCTTGATGCTTATCTGTTCTTTGTGATAATTCTTGGAGGTATGTTCGACGACACTGCCAGAAAAACCCACAGCATTGCTAAAAATCTGCTCAGTGTGTGACTGAAAAGATGAACTCACCCGAAAAGGTTTGAGAAAGTCCAGATTGGACAGGAAGTGGCTCTGGGCTTTGTTAAGCCAGTCACTGGAGGACTTGCAGATCATTTCTTGAGTCATATGGGACACGCTGGGATCAGCAACTTGGACAAACTCTTCAAGTGGCGTGGTGTTACAGAGGTCTCTGAGATGGAAGCCAAAACCTTTAGTCAGCACCTGGACAAGGGACAAAAAACAAGAGCACAGCAGTTCAGACGGAGGATAGAAATGTATCTATGAGAACACGAGAGGAGACAAAAATGTCCGGTCTGAGATCAGTCTTTTCTGTTTGGTTAAAAAAACTGTACTCTCATTATTATTTAATTCCATAAAATACTAGACAATAAACGTCTTACTCTAAAAATGCAACAAACAGCAAAGAACTCAAACATCCTTCCTGAATATTATTGATGTATGGATAATGTGGGTCAAGTTAATTGTACAGCAAAAGACACATCGACTGATTAAAAATACCATATCCATTTCTAAACTTTTTTATATATTGTCCTTTAAAAAGTTAAAGAGAGGAGGGAAGTGTATGATACTGCACTGCTGTTTGAACATTTCTTGTGATGACAATATCAGGTCAGTCAGTTGTTACTGTCATTTTGCAGAAACGCTCCAGGAGTGAAAAGGAGGGTTTATTGTTTAATAAGTAAATATGTAAATATAGGTTTATTTCAGTTCGCAATATAAAAATATAGATGAAGGATTTATATTAATGTTTAAACATGTTAATAATTGTATTTTTTTACCTTCTCCAGGTTGACGTCAGCCTCCACTATCTGCTTCAAAGCGTCACTAGGAAGTGAAGCGTTGTGTTGCAGGAAATGAGAAAGAGTCTCATCGTCTCGCAAAAAGTCCTTCAATTTGAAACCTGGAAAACCAAAATATTGACGTACAGTATTAAGTAACGCAATAATCAGACATAAAGACCTCTGATGTAAAATCAGGCATCTTAATTTCTACTTGAACTCTGACTTTGCAAACACACAGACACTTTGTCTTCACTGGACTGAAGAGGTTTAATTTCTTACCCAACCACAGGTTACAATGGTTCAATCCACTCTCCTCTCTTTCTGCACCAACATTTCACCAACATTATTTTTTATGTTCAACTTTGCTCTGCTTCAGTCACAACTTGATAATGCAGACTATTACAGGGATTGAATGTCTGTCCATTCCCAATGAATTATGTCTGTCACTGGGTTTCAGTTGATAGTTATTTAAATTTACAGTCACAACACAACAGCGGCAGAGCAGCTGTTCTCAGGACTGGATGCTCTGCCCCTCGCCTGGCTTTAGGAGACTTCTTGAGGAGCATCATTACCTGTTTCACAACTCAATTAGGGGGCTACATAGGTGGCAATTGAGATAAAAATTGACTTTTTGAATTCTCAAACTGAGAAACAAGCAAGCTAGTTACCACTTCATTTGGATGATAAAAATGGTACATAAGATTAACATTTGTCTTTCAGTTTGCTCTATTGTGTATGCTTTCTCCTTTTGCAGCTCATGATTTGTTTTGTAGGAACTATTGAGTAACATTGTACTTTTGGCCTGATGGGCACATCAGAGCAGATGGGCATTCTGGGCTTCTGTACAGCCATGGTAATACCGATGACTCTTCACCTTTATTTTCAAAATGTTGCTCAAGAAACCTGGGGGTGGTGGTAGCCAAATGGGAGAGTGGTAGAGAGAGATAAGACTAAGACGTGTTACACCCTCTTACGACAGCTGTTACACTGCAGATGGCACCAGGACAAGTTCCTTTATCTAGTTTCGCAATATGAATCAGCTTTTGGTTCTTATATTGCAATTAATCAAGATTCAAAACAAATTATGAATTGTCTATTTATTGTCTTTTGACCTAAAACAGCTAATATTAAGAAAGTGGAATGAATGGCAGAATCTGAATCGGTAGACGATCAAACTCATAAATCAGTTGGTCAGTCAAAGATTGAATGAAGTACAAATATGTTGGTTGAAGAAATTTGTGTCCTTACGTGTTGTGCTCTTCTGCAGCTTCCCGAGGGCCAGCCGCAGTCTTCTGTAGCCCTCGTAGCTCTTATCATTCTGAGCGTACAGCAGGATCTTTTTGGCATCAGTGAACAGACGAGAGATTCTGGTGAGATATAAGAGACAAAATTGTTACAATTACAATGCTTATATAAGCTTCAACATTATTACTATAAAAATCACACATATAGTTTTTCCCCTTTGGATTATTAAGTAAATGATTTGAATTTGTCAGAGCAGTGAAATGGTGAATAACTGTGAGGGTTGGATTTCTCACATGGCGTCATTGAAGTTCTCCACCACTCCTGGACTCTCTCCAGGGGTTGGATAGCGGTAGCATGGGTTGTCCGCATTACAGATGATGCCTTGTATCCAGGGCAGAGTGCCTGCTGAGGGCATTGCCTTGTTAGAGAAATGGCCTAGAGAATTAAGCAGATACTCATTATAAATCAAAGAAAAACATCAAAATTTACAGCTATTTCCAGACCTCAAGGAAGAATATTGGCATAGTTGTCTTTTTTCACAAAATGCTCCTGTTTTTATTCGTTATTTGACATTCAAAACACAATCCTCAAGCTTTTATTTTGGTACTTACTTCCGGTTGAATTTACATATTAGCTAAATATTTAGGTCCATCCTAAACATTTTTTCTTTATTATTTATTATTTTATTAAGTTGACAAATATTGTTGTAAATGAGCAAAAAAATGACTTTTGAACACTGTTTGAAGCTAAATGTGACAAAAAGTTGCTGTTATTTTCAGCGTGAGCTGTTTTACAAACACCACCTCATACCCTCCCTCAATCTCTCCACGCCATGTCTGCTTACATTCATGTTGCTCGTAGGGAAGATTATGTGCCCGGACAGCGATAAGGATGAAGAAGATTAACAGGGGCCAGATGATCTCAATCAGTAGCTGAATCTAAGAAAGGAAAAACGTGGAGAGCAAATGAAAGTTGGCTTCAAAACACATGGTAAAAGACAAATCTATCAGTTTTTCTTTTTGTTTCAAAGTTTTTGTTTTTTTTCAACTCATCAAAAGCCAATAAAAGAAAAATAATCATGAGTCATGTGTTTGGGTGGGTGTTGAGGAGGTTGTCAGCTGTTGTCCTTTAGAAACAATAATCCCACCCTGAGTCTGGGTAAAGTATATGGGTTAATTAGGGGAGATGCAGTGAGACAGAGAGATAGAGAGAGCTACAGGGTTTAGAGGACTATGTGTCCATTTGCACCTTATGGCCCCTCTTCTTTAGCAGCTTTAACCAGTGTGATAGCCATGCAGTGTAGGAATAAAGCCATTGTCTTGGAAAAAGCACTTTAGCCCTCTGTTGGAAATAATTGCTTTGAGGAAAGGTTTCTATTGGATGGACAAGTGGGCTCATTGTATGTAAATGAGCCTCTTCACGTGTAAAGGACTGTGCTGCAGCTTAGAGATGTGTTTGACTTACATGTTTGACTGCGTGGGCCCAGTGTGGGTTACACAACAAACACAACAGTAGCTAGATAATGGATCCGGCATGTAAATGTGTCATCATCACTGCTTTGACTGACTCACAGTTATCTCATTAACTGAACTGCTTTTCAGTCCAAGTGGCCCAGTGGATAATTACATTTTCCATTGTGGACTGTATATTAATTAGGAAAAACATAAACATGTAGAAAGCCTTTGTATGACTGGTCATGTGGAAGAGAAAAAAATAATCTCGGACTCAAAATTAACTCACTGAGAATGTGAATAAGAGAAGACAGTCAGGAGAGGTTTAACAAAAGAAATTAAAATTAAAAAGTTTTTTTTCTGAAAAACATTTTAAAAATGGTTTAATGTATTATTTAGCAAGGGTACTCCAAACACTATAGAGTAATGAGTCTAGCCACATGTATGCAATTTGAATATGTAATACTGAAATAATAATTTAAAAAATCAATAAATATAGTCAAATCAGTACATAATTTTAATGTGTTCACTTTCCATTATTGTTATGATACAGACATTTGAAGCACTACTACTTACAGTCTGTCTCCGTCGGAAGGTGAAGTTTTTCCAAAGCAGTAAACCCAGTTGAGTGCAGACTGCCATGTTGCTGTCTTCCCAGCCTCACTGAGTTTGCTCCCGTTCCTCACTGTGAACCTGCGGAGATAAAGAGAGACTCTAAAGATGCCATACATTTAATACAGTCTAACCCTCAAATGTCCACCTCTGTTTCTGTGGACCAAGACATGCTTTACATTTGCTAGCTCTGTATACACAGACACAAAAAAAGTGTTGTGAAAACGAACAAGAAAATTATTACATCAACAACCCATTACCACGGGCATGAAACTGCATCAAATGTTGCAGTAATGTCCAGCTGATCGTTCCACCATGTAGCAGCAACGTTTGTTCAATCCAATTTTATTTGTCCAATTTTCACGGGAACAATTACAACAATTACCACTACTAATTACCACTGTACTATTGTACAGCCTTTCCTGCAATAAGCTTGACAACAAAGAGAAGCTAAGATTCCGGTGTAGGCACTTATTTATTTATTCTTAATAATTATTAACCTGCAGTAGATTGCGCAGGTTAACTGCTCAGCAACTGTCTTGCTGCATAGGCCGACAATTCCTGTTGTCACTGATTTCTATTTCTCCTTTTCTTCTTGTTTTCCTTCTGTCTTCTCTGATTGTTCTTCTTCTTCTGTGGCGTTATATATATATATATTTACACACACACACACATCCAAGTGGCAGTGTAGTGTAGTATGAGGTCATCACGACCCCAAAGGAAGGTGTAGCACATTAAAGTGTTATTAGCCACATTAGCCACATTTGTCATCTTCAAAGGGCACCTATCCATAGACATCGAGGAGTAGACGCCGCATTCGCTAGTGGGCGTAAGCAAGACGGCCGCCATCTTGGGCCGTTCATAGTTCCAATAACACATAACAAGTTGTAGAGCACTGTGAACCTTGAAGCCTAGACCTGGTCAAAGTTTCACATTGTCACACCAGGCTTTTAAGACTATGATTAATAACCACATTGTTTCTTCATTTTATTAAAATATCTGACTTATTGCCACTATCTGTTTCTGCTCCTCTGTCATATTTATAGTGTGTGATTAGCAAAATACCTGTAATAGCCTACATCACATATCACAGGGAGACAGTCCCCGTTATTTGGATGCCTGTCCCCGACTAAATACAGAAAAAACTACCTCTGTCCCCGTTTTGTTTTTGAAGATACAACATTCGTTTTTTTCAATCAGATTTATGTTCCCAGTTTTGATCTCGGACGTCTGGTCACTTTATGTCATATCAGAACATGCTATTGTTAAGCCCACGATGAATGTAAAAACACGCCGAACCATATGTCCTGTATCATAGCTACATGCATGACATTTGCAGCAAAAAAAGAAAACCGCGTGAAAATTAGTTCGGTATTCAGTGAGGTATGATTAATTAAATGCGCTGACCGTTCGTTGACAGATTGGGTTGAGTGGAGTGGGTGACCGGTCCAAGGTGGCGGCTGCAAATCACGTCAGCGCCAGTAGGCATCAGAGGTTGATGCGACGTCTACTCCTCTATTATATCTATGAACCTATTGACCTGGCCAGTATGGCTCCTATACACCAGGTGATATGAAAGCAGGAAGTCAAAAGATCTTTTAGTCATAGACATACCTATACTGTACTTATGTGTTAGTGTAACTCTGACCGGCCCAAGATGGCAGCCGTATTTCTCACGCCCAGCAGCGAATGCGGCGTCTGCTCTTCTTGTATGTATGTTTATGTTTTCAGCAATGAAACAAGGGTTGGGTCGTCATTCGCCGACTAGGGGCAGCCAACACACCTTATTATACTTTCTGATAATACCTTCATTGTCCACGAGCGCCACCGTCTCACCCGCTTGTCTCATCACTCAATTTCTACCAGGTGTCGCCACTACAATTCCTTTCTCATTCACAGAACACACACAGCACAAACTCACTTCTCTCACACACATACACGCACGCGCATGCCCCCGTCACCACTCTTTATTTTCACTGCAACTTATCTCCATCACAACTCATGGCACCACTTTCAAACACCAGTTAATTAAACCCCACACAAGAAGTCACGGACGTCAGAATGGGTTTGGACTTGTTTTTTATATGGCGTGAAATATGGTGTGAAATTGTAATAAACAAATACAGTATACATGAATCAGTACACAAAAATATACGGTAATTATGCATTCAAACTTAATATAAATCATAAAGTGTCTTGTTACATCAATATGAAATAAAGTAAATGTATTGGAAACTAAGACATGTACATAGTTCCTTAAAACGTTATGTGTATTTCTAACACATATTATTTATCTCGCATCCATGTCTATCGTTTTTACTGCAATACTCGGGGAATTCCCGTTTATGAACTCAAACACAACTACTGGGCACAACACCTTACCATCTCAACAGTCTGAATCACACTGCTCTGCTTTCTCTGCACCACATGGTCTGAACACTCACTTCCGGTTTCTCTTAAAGGGCCACCGCACATCAATAAAAGTAATGGCAGAGCCAGAACAACAATACAGCAACACTGCAAAAAAAAAAAAAAAAATCAATGGACTAACAAACAATTTCAAATTCAAACAATCAAAATCTCTACAACATGCTTTTTTTTTTTTTTTACAAAAACCTCTGTCTTTGGTGCTTTGCAGGTCATTACCCTGTGGACTGCCAAACTTGTTTACAGGCCTTTCACCTGAAGGAATTGAAACGTTTAATATTCTCTCAGCTGGTCTCCTTTTATATTTTTCAAAACTTCAATGTATCCGCCCAACAGGTTTCTGCTCACCTTATCTCATGTCCATTGTGGGCTGGGCTGTGCAGCTCCTCTCCCGGTGGTCGAATCCTTCCTGTGGCGTCTGCAAATCACTTCAGGGTCACCAATTCTGCGATCTTTATTGAAGTTTTAAAATCGTGTACAAAGACCTTATACTTATACTTGTCTAAGACATAGATCTTTATTCTCATTGGTTTATAGTTGGAGACGAGCCGTGGTTTAGTCTCAGCTCTCTCTCATTGTTGGTGCATAGGCTTGGTCCAGCCAGGTGTGAGAGCATCTTAGAATGAGGGTGTTGTCATCTGACCCTTTTATACACACACACACACACACAACGTGTATAAGTGTGTGTGCCACATCTCAAGTAAAACTAATACTGTAGCAGTCAAATATTGATGTGCCTCACAAGAGACTTGGCAGTCAGTAGCTATAATCGTACATTTGACTAGCCAACATTAGCTGTTTGTATCTAGTAGTCAACCAGACACAATGATTATAGCAAAAATTATAATAATAATAATAATAATAATGAACCACTGAGACAGCACTCAAAATGTATTATTTTTTTATTTATTAAAGAGTAACGATGCACAATGGGTAACAGACTCAAAACTGTTGTTTAATACTTAAAAATGTAAACAAATAATAAGATAGAGCACAAGAAGAGAAAAATCACCACGCTTAGTGCTGTTCTGCGCTTCTCTCTTTATCGCACCACCATCACTGCCATTTACACTCATATCCCCCAATAACATGTAATCCTTCATCCTGTGTCAAACACCTTTTTATGCGACAGTGTAGCTCTATTAATCCAACTAATAGAACTAATCCAATCTGACTTCCAGTGCAGACGTTAGTTTTCACACTGTCTTGATTTGCCGATGACCAAATCCATATATCCCCTTCCAAGATTTTAAATGACACAGAGCACCTGTATTGATCATCTGTCATCAATTGAAACCCTTGATACACTATTTTGAACTATAAAACATTGCAATCACAACTAATTGTGCTGGTCCCTGTTTTGCTTTTATGAGTCTGGCTTACTGACTAGCTCCAAATACATAACAGTTTATTAAAGTGAACCGACAGAAAGATTAGAATTTGGCAACATCACTAGAGTAAGATAGAAGAGTTACTTGTAGTCTGCTGAAGCCTGAATGAGACCGCACACACCATTACATGATATGTGCTTGTGTCACAATGTCACACTTCATAATCAGTTGCCTCCTTATGATTATGCTGGTTGATCAAAGATACATATTCAGCTCCTCTTGGCACAGATACATTTTGTTCACTCTACTGGTAACGTTTTTTTTTTAAACTTGACACCACAAATTGCTGTACATAATATCCACAACAGTGCTGGCTCAGGTCTCAATGACATGCCCTTACACAGGCATGTATAAAAGCACATGTCACTAGAACAGGTAGCAACTTCAGGTCTCATACTTAGTAGAGTATGTAAAACAATCACCTTCATGTATGGGACCTATAGATTATTTGCAGGAATGTTTCCTTCCGATTCAACTCACAACATTTCACTTTTTTAAATACAAAATTTGGATTTAGGCTTTACGTGTATATATTCTCCTGCAATCCAGCAACATAAGGGAAATGTCAGTCCTCTGCAGTCCTTTACAAGCAGATCTGAATGTGTTATAGATTGATATTTTAAAATATCAAATAGGCTAATAGGCATTATTTGATTGATTAATTGGTTGATGGTTTATTTTGAATATGTAACCAGTGAATTTGACAAAAAAAAGATACATAACGATAAAGCAAATGATAAAATATGACCAAAATGTTCAGAAGAAAAAAAATTCAGAAAGATTCTTATTTTTATTTTATTTTTGTACCACTGACACTTGTTAAAGATTGATTACTTTAGGCATAATGAAGCATGTTGAACAACCTCTGAGAAGCCTATCGAAATTTTGTCTTTGGTTATAGAGAGAGAGCTGTTGAAACAGAGGTGTGTGTGCATAGTTTGCCCTTTGACACGTTACATTTCGGATATGATTTGAACAGCACGACATAACGTTAACTTAATGTTAGGTTATTTTCTGTTATGACTCCTTTCTTGTTGCATTTAAACAATAATATATCAATGTTTATTATTCTTTTGTTATTTAGTTTTGCACTCCCTTCCACCACCCCTGACCAAGACCTCACCACCCCGGGCCATGCCCCTGGGCCACGTCCCCTAATCACGCCCCCCCGGACCACACCTCCGCCCTTTTGGTGGGCAAGATATAAACGACTCCCAGAGGAAACCCTGGTGTCTAATTGTCATTATAATTATATTACCTAACGAGCTGAAAAGATAAGTTGGAGACGCTGAATGTCAACTGTATTGAAGTTCCTTCGTAAATTCCATCGCTATTCAAAATCGGAACATCTTGATATCATGTGGCGAGATATTAAAATTCATAATTCCGCCATTTCAGTATATTACATATCAATAATCCCTTCACCATTTAACGTCAGCAACATCTTGGCATCATGTATGCTAAGTTTGACATGAATCTGATGAGCTGTCCAGGAGGAGTATACTAAAACTGACCATGTGTCCAAGCACACATAAGCCCAATTACCTCACTTCCTGTTGGGCGTGGCAATAATGCAATGTACATACGAAAGTTGTTCATCTTGGTAAGCCCCACAAACTTACTGAATTTGTATTGTGCAGCTGAAACCATATGCTGACCGGAGGACTCAATGACATTAGGGGCACTATGGAGTCAGTGGACGACGCTCGGGCCGTGCACAATCGGTGCTCGGGCCCTAAAAAATAATAATAATCTTTCCTGCAACATCGGTACTCGGGCCCTAAAAGTTCCTCCCCCTCAATGTAATGGTCTATATTTTCTGGGATGATGGGAAGGGTGGGTGAAGCATAGTGACAACCACTGATGGTATGCTGTGGAATCAGAAGCAGCTCTCCATAGTAACACTGCTGTCTTGCTGAGAATGGTCCACGGCCACAGTGCTCCTCTTGCCCGAGGACATCTTTCATATGGTCCTCGTCAGTTTGGTCCTTGGCAAAATTTACAAACGCCTACAGAGGGGTAAAAGAGCAAAGAATAAAGAATGAGAAAGGCAAAGAAATAAAATGAAGATTGCTTTATTTTTTTTATATTTTATATTTATTATGACATATCTTTCCTCTGGTTTTTGCATTGAAAGTATTTAATATGATTCAGGAGTTTGTACATGGTAACATTTGTTTTCTCCTCTGCGCTTCAGTAGGATTTCACATAGAAGAAATTTGTATAAAGATCATGTGTGCTGTTTCCCTGTCATTTGTTCCTACAAGAGATGTCCGATACTGGTGGCCTACAATATTATCGACCAATATTGGCATTAAAATTTAATGTCAGAAATGATCGTATAGTGTTTTTTCAATGACGCTTTTATTTGGTACCACTCAGTTACAGTTACCTGAAAGTATTTCATTTGGGGGGGGGGGACCCCACATATATCAGTATTGGTTGATCTCGGTAAAAAAGCCAATATCGAACATCCCTAGTCCTGACCTGCTTTTGAGGTGCTGCACGCTGCCCAGACAGCGGAACCTACCATTGACCATGATGGCCATCCGAGTGCAAAGAGCTTCACACTCTTCCATACTGTGAAAACACAGAAGAACCCACCAAGATCCAGTTAATCATAAATAAATTAACAGGAAAAGGGAGAAAATAATATGCTGGATACAAAATTAATTTTAAAAGTCCATATTTATAATTATAATGGTTTACTGGAGTTCTGATGGTAAGTCCAACCTGTGAGATGTCAGGACAACAGATCGTCCCTCTTTGATGATGCTAAGGATGGCGTTCCATAAGGCTCGTCGTGCCTTAGGATCCATGCCTGTTGTTGGTTCATCCTGTGAACATCAAACAACAAATTCTCAGCTGGTGCTACAGTACAGTGTTAAACAGACATAGGATTTATGCACATCATATCATTGATGTTTGGTTTTTCACTGACCAGAAACACAACAGGTGGTCCTCCTATGAGCGCAATGGCAGTAGAGAGTTTCCTCATGTTTCCTCCACTGTAGCTTCCTGCTGCCTTGTCCACATATTTGACTAACCCCAGCTTCCTGATGCCCCACTCTGCCACCTTGTGGACAGGACAGAGATTTCAAAGTCATTCACACATAGGTACATATACTGTATGTTTAAATAAAAAATCTCATATAATGTATCATTAGATTCTAAAAATAAACAAAACCAACTCTCACTATAATGCAGAATGTTGCCTCCAGAGACGATCCAAGAAATTATAGATTCCTCAAATGCAAAACCCAGATCCTGATACTCACAGAGCAGCCGGTGACAGCTGCTCCTTGGTGAGATTCAGAGGGTGATTGTAAACACAAGTGTGTGTGTGTTGGCATTATCCTTGGTGTCCAGTCCTTATATAAGGAAGGAACTGGAGAAGCTGCGAAAGAACTGATCTGCTGTAGTTCCCTGTAGGGTGGGTGAGGCAGAGAGAGGAGATGGAGAGACTCCTCTTTAGTACAAGACTTCATTTACATTTTCCTCAGGCTGCTGCAGACCAGTGATGTGCAGTATGTTAAGTCACGATGTACTGTCTCTAGCTGGAAACTTCCTCTCAGGTGAGCTATTGCATCCTTCCTGCACCGTCAGTGCTCTGGCCCTTAAAACGACTATAGAATAGAAATTGAAAAAATGAAAAATGTTCCTCCCCCTCAATGTAGTGGTCTATACTTTCTGGGATGATGGGGAGGGTGAGTGAAGCATAGTGACAACCACTGATGGTATGCTGTGGTATCACTGCTGTCTTGTTGAGAATGGTTCACGACCACAGCGCTCCTCTTGCTCAAATCGACATCTTTCAAATGGTCCTGTCACTTTGGTACTTGGAGAAATTTACAAACACCTACAGGGGTTAAAGAAGATAAAAAATAGGACATCACTCACCGGTTAAATCAAAGATGATATCAATTTTTTAAAAAAAGCTTTGGGTGGGTTTCCTTACTTGGTCTAGAGTGGTTTGAGAGACAGAGTAGTCCTCTATGCTGAGTGCTTCCTTGTTCTTGGAGAGCAGGGAGAAGATGCGGGCAAGGGAGGTGAGGGACGAGGGCAGCTGGTACTGCAGCATGTTACGGTGTTTCTCTTTCAGAGTGCTGCCGGGTAGCTCCCGGTGGATGAACTGCATCACCCGACGAAGGTCTGGGTCCGGCCCTCGCACCCGCAGGACGATGGTGTAGCCATCGCCAAACCTGACGAAAACAGAAGAGCAAAGAATAAAGAATGAGAGGCAAAGAAATGAAATGAAGATTGCTTTATTTTTTTATATTTATTATGACATTTCTTTTCTGTGGTTTTTGCGTTGCCAGTTTTTAATATGACTCAGTAGTTTGTACAACATTTGTTTTCTCCTCTGTGCTTCAGGAGGATTTCACATTTAAGAAATATGTGTGTGCTGTTACTCTGGCATGTGTTCCTTCTAGAGAGGTCCAATATTATCGGCTGATATTGGCATTAAAATTTATTTTCAGAAATGATCGGTGTCCGTTTTTACTTTTTCAATGACACAACTTATACATCAAAGTCTTCAGCTACTTATCTCACTCAAAATGTCAAAATATGAGAGATGTGATTGTATAGTTTTTGAGATACTTCTGTTTGTTTGTCACCACTCAGTTACAGTTACCTGAAATGCTTTCGTTTTTTTTGGGGGGGGGGGGGGGTGGTCCCCGCACATTTCGGTATTGGAAATTAATAGTTGGACAATATCGGTATATCGGATATCGGTAAGACAGCCAATATCGAACATCCCTAGTTCTGACCTGCTTTTGAGGTGCTGCACGCTGCCCAGACAGCGGAACCTGCCATTGACCATGATGGCCATCCGAGTGCAAAGAGCTTCACACTCTTCCATACTGTGAAAACACAGAAGAACTCATCAAGATCCAGTTAATCATAAATAAATTAACAGGAAAAGGGAGAAAATAATATGCTGGATACAAAATTAATCAATTTTAAAAGTCCATATCTATAATCATATGGTTTACTGGAGTTCTGATGGTAAGTCCAACCTGTGAGATGTCAGGACTACAGATCGTCCCTCTTTGATGATGCTAAGGATGGCGTTCCATAAGGCTCGTCGTGCCTTAGGATCCATGCCTGTTGTTGGTTCATCCTGTGAACATCAAACAACAAATTCTCAGATGGTGCTACAGTACAGTATTAAACAGACATAGGATTTATGCACATCATATCATTGATGTTTGGTTTTTCACTGACCAGAAACACAACAGGTGGTCCTCCTATGAGTGCAATGGCAGTAGAGAGTTTCCTCATGTTTCCTCCACTGTAGCTTCCTGCTGCCTTGTCCCCATATTTGACTAACCCCAGCTTCCTGATGCCCCACTCTGCCACCTTGTGGACAAGACGGAGATTTCACAGTCATTACAAAGATGTGTTAATAAAAAATCTTATATAATTCATCATTAGATTCTCAAAATAAACAAAAAAAAACAACTCTCACTATAATGCAGAATGCCTAGAATGTGTAAGTCTGTGTTTGTTACTGACCTCGCAAACTTCGTTTTCAGGTACTCCTCTCAGGATGGCGTAAAACTCAAGATGCTCTCTGCCCGTCAGCAGGTCACTGATAGCATCAAACTGAGGACAGTAGCCCATGTTCTGATGCACTTCATCTATCTCTGTATTAACACTGGGATGGGAAAACACAAAAACAGAAATAATTAGGTTTCATTGAAAACAAAAATAAGTTATTATGCACTGATTGCACATCAGGGAAGCAGCAGACGACAATAGGTGACAGAGATGTGTTTTTTATTATGTTGTGTCCTTGCCTTTTTCCTGCCACGTAGGCCTCACCACTGGTCACCACAGTGTCTCCTGTCAGCATTTTAAATGTGCTGGTTTTCCCTGCTCCATTCACACCCAACAAACCGAAGCACTGCAGGGAACACAATGTTCATATCAAGAAAGCTGAACTTTATTTTCACTGGATCATTGAGTGTTTTTCTTTACTCAATCTTAAATGTTTCAAGACATTGTATTTTCCCTGTGGCCTGGTCTAGATTCATATACGACAGGGACAATTGGTGAGATGATAGGAGAGGACAGACTGTCTATATCAGGGGTGTCAAACGTACGGCCCGCAGGCCGGATCCGGCCCGCCAGGGGGTCCAGGCCGGCCCGCGGGATAAATCTGCTATATGAAAAAATATAAAAAAATAAAAAAATCATGAACTACATTTTTTAAAAAATAGATATGCTGTTAAAAATTCTCCAAGTCAGAAATGAGTTTGTATCCATGCCTTTGTTTTGAAGTGAGATTTTTATTTTGTAGGCAGTTTCGCACTTCCCTTTCCTGCCTCATGTAGACTGACCGAGTTGTTGTTTACAGTGGCACGGCAGTTTCTGACGATGTAGGTTACAGTACGTTCATGGTGATGTCAAATGAAGGTGTACGTGTAACTTACCTTTTCTGATAGTGATGTGTTGCTCCTGGAGTATATTTACACTCGTTAAAACGTTCATTTTCACCCGTTAGCATGATTGCGAGTTAGCATCTATAAGCTAACTGAGCTGGAGGAAATTTGTTATGACTGGTTTACATGTGTCTGCTACATAATTAAAAGTTAGAGCTATGTTCATTAATACTAAGTGGATGACACTGAGATGTATTTATTTGCTCTGTGTGAAGTGGTTATTGTATTTGGCTGCATAATAAGGCAGTAGACAGTGATAATTTGGTTCCTTGTTTGTTGTGATCTTTCAGAAACTGCACTGTACCAGAACGTATGGCGGCACAGTTCTGCAGTAAACATTAGAATCCATTGATGTCTCCTGTGCTTTCTGACCGAAGCTCTGCGGTGGTCAATTCGGTTAAATCAGCATCAGAGGTCAAACTCCTCAACATATGCAGTTCCTATGTTGTCTGCTAAGGGCACACTGTTTTAGTTTACATAGAATCTACAGTACAGACCAAAAGTTTGGACACACCTTCTCATTCAAAGAGTTT
>JAFBJQ010014358.1:840-21312 GCA_016785345.1 Trinectes maculatus
ATGGCAGGAAATAACGTTCAAACACCCCCCAGAATAATATTTTGTTTATTAGGCGCCAGAAAACCTCATTTTCTCATGGGTCAAAAATTTGAAAAAAACAAAAGGGGTTAGTATGTCGAAAATGTCCAAAAATGTCCAAAAATTAAAATTGGAAATAACGCACTAGAATGGGAGGAAATAGCGTTCAAACACTCCCCAGAATAATATTTTGTTCATTAGGCGCCAGAAAACCTCATTTTCTCATGGGTCAAAGATTTGAAAAAAACGTAAGGGGTTAGTATGTCGAAAATGTCCAAAAACGGCCAAAAATTAAAATTGGAAATAACGCACTCAAATGGCCTAAAATAGCGTGAAATCACCCCCCAGAATGATATTTTGTTGATCAGATGCCAGAAAACCTAATTTTGTCGTAAGTCAAAAATCGCAAGAAAACATAAGGGGTTAGTATGTCAAAAATGGCCAAATACGGTAAAAAATTAAAAATGGAAATAATGCGCTGAAATGCCATAAAATAGCATGAACACACTACCCATAATGATATTTTGTTGATTAAATGCCAGAAAACATCATTTTCTGAAAAAAATGCAAAAACAACCACAAGTGCACAGTATGGCTAAATTGCCCAAAATTGCAAAAAATTAAAAAACTGAAATAACACACTACGCTACGGCCTAGGCCTTACATTTTTGTCAAAAATGAAAAAAATCAATAATTCTAAAATCTGATTAAAACCCATTCAAATTCCATTAAATAACACATATTCACCATTAATAATATTCTGATGATTAAATGCCAGAAAACATCATTTCTTGATAAGTCAAAAAACTGTTTAAAAAAAAGCTTTACATTTCTGTCAAAAATGTAAAAAATTCATAATTATAAAATTAGATAAATATGCAATCAAATTTCAGTATATAACATTAATTCACCATTAGAAAAAATATTAGCATGATTAAATGCCAAAAAACATAATTTCTTGATAGGTCAAAAAACTGCAAAAGACGTAAGGCTAGTGTTAGTTTAGTCGAAAATGTCCAAAAACGTAAAGAAATTCATGATCAGAAAATAATAAAACAGTCATTAAAATGCGTTCACATGCCACAAAGTAGTGTTTGGAAACGCCACAACATGTATTAAACACAACCTCACGTGGTTACCAACTATGTTGGGACCAAGGAGGATCAATTTGGTTATTAGCTAAATAATATTAATAATTATCAAAAATAATCATTACTATTTAGAAATATTAACTATAAATAGTAACCTCGGGGCACCAGCCTGTCGCCAGGGACCAAATACCAATTTGAATTTAAAATAAAAAATTGAATAGAAGGCGTGAAATCGAGCACTGACTGTAGTCATCCAGGAAGTATTCCACAATAATCACAAACAATGACAGAGTGAACTATAATAGAATTTATTAACACACAGTGATAATTACTCTGAGGTAATAATACTCATCATTAAACATTCATCTTAGTTCAAAACTATATCTGGACAAAGATTAACTACTAACTACTAATAAATAGGCAAACACATATGTAACAACAGTGGCTATATACGTGTGTGTGTATGTGGGTGTGTGACAGAGAGAGAGAGATACAACTGTAAAACAGTGCAAGTCAAAATAAATGCAATGCAAACGACAGTAATACATCACAAAATAATTATACGCAACACTATTCTAGTCTCTGTCCAGACATAAGCCTCTTACTTCACGTTGCTCCACTTTGTCAGAGTGTGGAACGTGGCATAGAAGATCCGCTGTGAGTGTCCACAGCTCCCATGGCTGGGTGTAGCCTGCTCTCCTGGCGGTGTGATGGTTTCCTTGGAGCAGTGGAAACGATCACAGATGAGGAACAGGTACCTGGTTCCAAAAACGTAAAACAATTCATAATCATAAAATTTGAAGAAAATGTGTTCACATGCCATAAATGAGCTTTTATTCACCATTCGTAATGATATTACCATGATTAAATGCCATAAAACATAATTTATTGACAGGGCAAAAAACTATCCAAAAATTTCAAAAAATCATAATCATAAAACGTCCAAAATGCATCCAAAATGCATCCAAAATGCGTCAAAACATCATAGTATTGCATGTTGTTGAGTTTTGGACAAAGTCTTCACTTTTCACAAAAACGTCTAAAACAAGTCCAAACGTCATAGTATATAGTATGTCGTCGAGTTTCAGACAAAATTTTCACTTTTCACAGAAACATACAAAACGCGTCCAAAATGCATCCAAAATGCATCCAAACATCATAGTATAGCATGTTGTCGAGTTTCGGTTAAAATGTTCATTTTTCACGGAAACATCCACAATGGGTCCAAACATCAAAGCATCAAAACGTTATAAATAAATAAAATAAAAAATGTTGATTTATCACAAACAACAAAATAATCACAAAAATTGTATAGTTTGCTGTTGAAAAAAGTGATAAAAAGTCGAAATCTTTGAAAATGTTGAAGATGTCACAAAAACATTTTATTATGAAGTGACAAAAACTTCAACATTTTTGAAAACATCTAAACTGTCACAAAAAAACACAGTATAGTATTCGTTTGGAAAAAAAAGAAAACATGAAAAATGTGACAAAAAAGCCATATTATAGTATGTCGTCGAGTTTCAGACAGAATTTTCAATTTTCCCAAAAACGTCATACACATTAAAAGCATGTCCAAAACACATCAAAACGTCATAAGCTGCCAAACAGGACAAAAACGTCAAGTATAGTGTGTCATCAAAAAAACTGACAAAAATGTCAACATGAAATGTCTTCAGTATCACAAAACGTCATAGTATAATATGTGGTTTAAAAAAGTGACAAAATGTAGTTTGTCATCGTCAATGTTCTTTGGAAGTTTTTATATATTCAGCTCATCTACAAAGCAAACGAGTCTTGTGCCTTTTCAGAGCGAATCACAGTATAAACAACATCAGAGGTCTAAATGGCCGTAATTAAAGCTCATTTCATGCCGCATTGGTTTGTGATGCCATGCTGACACAGCTATTTGTCAAAATTAGTCGGGATGCTCAGATGCACATTGCACCTGTCAATCAAGGCACAAATATTTGAGGCTGCTGATCAGCAACGCTGATGTTGATAAAGCCTGAAGCAAGTTGTCCTAGAAATTTGGGTTATAATTTTAGATGTGATGAGCAACATAAATCATGCTTTAATAGTTGAACAGTTTCAGAATAGCTTTCACTCCCTGTGTCCCCATTTAAATATCAATTCATCAAAAGCTTAATGATCATACACAAGTACGCTGACTAAACATTTAAAAAAAACACATTTCATATTTCACACACATTTCTTACCATGAACTGTGTGTCGTCATCTCTTATCGGCGTTTCTTCCATTAACATGCTGTTACGACTTTGATCTAACATCTTGCCGTCTTTTGCCTGCAAAGTAAAAGAAAAAAGGAGATGTAAATTTAAAAAAAACTCTTTTTTGAAATGACCTTATGACCTGTTGAGAATCTTTGACCAACCAGGACGAGGTTCTCAGCCGTCAGTCTGAATGATCTGGAGCTGTGTAAATATACTGTGCAGTAATCCTCTGCACAGTCTCTATTCAAATGTGCAGGTAGCAGAGTTGCTATAACAACACACAGCGTATAGTGCCCCCCTGAGCCTCTGATAGATTACTTTTGCAGGTTTGGGAATGTGTTTCTGTGTTTTCTGCATACCTCTCTACCTGTGTATGAATATGAGTATATGTGTGTGTCACTACCCTTTATCAGAACCCCCAGGCCTCCAGACATCCCATACTCTGAATATATGGATCATTTTCTGACAGCCTTGTCTATATTCACCCTGTTTATTCCCGACCATCTTTCTCAATAATCCCCGAGCCGCAGCAGTGCTCCTCCTCCTCCTCCTGCAAACGATGAGACTCTGAGCTCGCTCGTCCATATATTTCCAATGAAGTGCTCCTTTCTTTCATGTCTGATGAGACGCGGGGGCCCGTCTGCCTTTGTGGGAAGCTAATCAACCTGTCTGTGCACCAGCCTCTGCACTGTTGTTCTGCAGAGACCCAAATCAATTCTGCAGGACAGTGAAATGCAGCAGCACAAAAACCAGAGTCACTGTCATCGAGGTGAAACCAGACGACGACTTTACCACTGTAAACAACTTTGTCCTGGTTAAGGACACTGTAAGATTATTTTTACTTTTCAAAACAGTGAGCGTGTTTGGCCACAGTCAGAGGATTGTCCCTGACGTACCAGCTAAAAATGCCCCTGAACGGGGTGGGTGAATATGGAGGCTGAACAGGAGAGAGGGTGTGCAGCGGTTCAGGCTTTAAGACGATTTGAAGCATCATCTAACATGAATCCTCAGTGTGTGCATTGCAGCAAATGGCTTATTTCCTGTGAATGTTATCAAAATGAGGCACAGGGGAAGAAAAATAAAAAGTTTGTATTCTGCAGGGGGATTAAAAATAAGGGATTAAGGCAGACCTGCAACAAAAGGTGGATTTGACCAGAGGAAATAAAAGTTACAAATGCAGACAAACGTCTCAATGGTTGAATCACAAGAACGAAATAAGAGGGAAAGACCTTGTACCTGTGGAGAAGATGACTGAGGTTTCCTGCTTTGTTCCCCACAAACACTGATTGAGGATTGACTGACCCCTCCTGTCTGCTGCCACCTGCTGTCCTGGAGTGCACAAACAGCTTTGTTCCACAGCTCCTGTTGTGTCTCTCCCTGTTTCTGCATTTACACACACACACAGACAAACACACACACATTGTATTTCACACTTAATCTCCATTCAGACACCACATGGTCAAAGTCGATTTCTATACTTAATTGTTTTTACCCCAATGTCATGTTGATATTTCTTGTTATCTTTTTCTCAATGTGTTACTTTATTGTTGTTAAATGTATTCTTTAATTGTGTAAAAGTGAAATATTTAAAGATCTAGTCAGTAGTATTTTATATTGCTGCAGAGTGGAGCTCTTCAGTGTGTATTCAGGCTCCATCCCACATGGAAAAACACCAACACACAGTCCACTTAACTTACACTTAGAGTTACACACTAAATATCTCCCACAGTTCAGTTTGGTCTGCACAAAATAACCTCATCATTCAGCAGTGCTCATCCTCCTCTTCACCCTGAGCATCGTCTCATACCCCTGAGCTGTCAATCTCCTGCAGCTGCAGTGGAGGATCCAGCAGACGGGTCGTCCTCTTCTCCACCTCAGGCAGAAAATCCAATTAGTGTCTCTGACACGGGGCCAGAGAGCTGCTCCTAAAGTTCCCGTCCTCTGCTTTTATTTTCTTCTCTCAGTAACGACAGAACACTCTCATCCACTGACCCGTGTCAGCGCAGGTCAGCCGGAGAGGAGATGCTGCAGGACGCCTCAGTGTTGTTGTGATTCCTTTGTCCCCAAACTGTCCAAATCAGATTGTTTGTCCTTGTTTGTGTTTCCAAAGGACAGAGTATTTTTACAATCACAGTAAAACTCGAGTTTGTGTGAAATGAGATCGGACACAATTGAGTCCCGTGAAACTGTTCATTTCTTTTAGCACCACGTGTCTCTTTTATTTGAATATGAAATCTGTTTTATGTTCTCAGACGAGATGCCAGCTTCTGGCTTTTACAGCACAACTCTGATGCTGGTTTCTTTTCCCCGAACAAAAGAGTTTGTGTGATCGTTTCAGCTGGAGGAGACTACGCGACTAAATGTCACATTTCAAAATAAAATACTGTGGTGTCTATTTTCTGATCTTGTTAAAACGAAAAAGGTGAAGAACAGTGATGTGCTGAACAAAAGAGGGGATTAATCTGTTTGTATTTACAGATACATCAGATATAGGCCTGAGAAATTTCTGATCTATTTCTGGTCTCAGTAGCTTTGCTGCTGCAGGAGAACGTGCGAGTCACAGCAACACTGGTGTTTGCTTGCATATTCACAGAGGGGATGTAGTAGATGAAAAAAGACAGAAAGGAGACTGATGCCCGTGCGTGTGGGCGTCATGATGCTCAGGTCTCTCTGTTAGGATTGGACTGTATGAGAGGAGATAGAACTGGACATGTTAAGTTGCCACTCAAGCAAGATAACGGAGAAAAAAACAATAGAAGACAAACAATAATCCTCTGGTTTACAATAAGTAAAACAGATACTGAGTGAGGTACTGAGTTATAAGAAATGGTTACTTTTAATCAAGAACACAACTCAAATTTTCAAAGCAACACAAATATTATGTACAAAGTACAACATCAAAAACTTAACTCTGCTGTGGGAATGCAGGCAGGATTGTTTAAAAGTAATAAGTGCAAATTAAGATGGTGTTTACAAAATTTGATTATATTCAGAAAATACAAGTAACAGCAATAATATAAGTTTATATGATATTACACACTAGCGACAATTAGATTATCTGATACAAACCAGGTTATGAATGGGGGGGCATATTGTACATATGAAGGGGCAGTTTATAATGCTAAATGTAATGTACATGTCACAGAGGGGAAATGGTAGTGGAAAAGCAGTCGTGGCAAATAAAAAAGTTTCAGTCCTACTGATTGATGGTCTTCATGAAGATCTTCCTGAAAAACACACACACACACAAAATAATCTTATATATGCGAAACAGTTTACATTTCTATATTAGAGCCCCTACATGGACACGCTTTTAAAATAATGGCCTGAGTAATATTTTTCAAAAAGTTTTTCAAAAACTGACTTTGTCATTGTAACGATATGAAACAAAACCTAACTGTGGAAACTTGAGTTAGCAAACTGCACTGTCACAATAAATATTCTAATAAGCGTGTCAGAGGCTAACTGAGCTAGCTAGCAGGACAAACAAACAAACGCGCTAAACACTCGGCGTTACTCCGTTAACCCTTTAACCATCCACTCCACCTGACAAACAAACATCTCACCTCCACTCCTCCACACCTCCACACCTCCACCCCCTCTATCTCTGACTCTTTTGCTTCTTCTCGTGTTTTTTCCGCTGCGTTAGCATCAGTTCTGTTTGACGCCATGGCGCTGTTTACCATCTGCATCTTCACACTACGCTAATGCTAATGACAACCACCTATCAATCACTCCCATCGTACCTGTCGGCTGACGTCACTCACTGCGCGAGGCCAACGATTTGTTTTTAATTATGCCACAGAAACAGTAGACACGCATTAACATCGCGGATTATTTTATTCTCAGAGCCTACATTTATTTTTACGCATAGAAAGGATCACGACGGGTAATTTTATTTAGACAGGGATTTCGGCTTCGGGGCCCCCTAGTGGTCTGTGGAACCACATGCATTGGCATAGTCCGTATATCCTCAGGACCCAAGTGAAATAACTGTCATCAAATTTATTTTTCTTTCTAATTTCCAACCTCGAACGTCTCACAACTTAGACTTTTTTAATTTATCGTTATTATTTATTACTATTTTGTTATTTATTTCTTTATTTTAAAAAGGGAGTTCCGGCATGCCAGTCATGGTCACATGACACATCCCCAGAAAGCCCAGGATGTCCTCCTTAAATGACAGCAGCATTCAGTTTATAAAGCTCAGTTTATATAATTTTATAAGTTCATTCAGTTTATAAAGCATGAAAACGTGATGTCCACCACAGAGGACAAAAGTCAACGGGCCGGGTCCCAGGAGGCCATGGGGCCAGAAGGGGCTCTTCAGACAGGGGGACACGTCCACACTGAGCTGGACATGTCCCCCTGTCTCCTGTGGTCTAAATGAACACCACATGACTTGGAGAGAAGCTGCAGGTGGAAACATCACGAGGGATTTTTTTTTCTCTATTTGATCAGGAAAAAAGAGAAAGAGAAAGAGGAGAGAAGGATGAACAGAGATTCTCCTGGGAGGAAGAAGTCAAACTGTTGACAGCCCACCTCCAGTCCCCCCCCCCCCCCCCCCCCCCCCCCCCCCCAGCCCCCCCCCCCCCCCCCAAAACCACCTCCTGTGTCTGTGTTTATTTCTCTCTGACGTCCACTTCACCTCACGCTGAGTCCACTGCTTCACTCTTCACTGTCCTCCATTTACATCCCTCCTCCTCCTCCTCCTCCTCCCTGTTTCACCGTCTCACTGTCAACAACAAGAACAATGCAAAAATACACACTGTTTTTGTTTATTTCATTATGGCCACCCTGCATCAGAAGTTACACCAACACAATACCAATACAACACTTTGCACACACAACTGTTTATGTGCCACAGCTGTGAGTGGGACATGTGAGCCGGCATGAATACAGATTAGAACAATTAATTTCAACCAAACTACTTCTAAGCCAAAATATGCAAATTCTGCATTTCATTGTGTATAAAAAACTGCGACTGCAGGGGGCGCTGTTGCTCAACAAACTGACATACTTCAAGTTAAATTCAATAATAAAGCTGCTTATCACATTTGCATTAAAACATACTGGAATGATTTAATTGAATCTCGTATTCGTGGGCTGATAGAAACATGTGAACAGCTGTGCTCTCTGACAGATGTTCTGCTATCAGCTGACTGCAGGAGGAGGAGGAGGAGAAAAGGAGATGGAGTTCGAGGGAAAGTCGCAGTCGGGGTTCGAGCAGCTTCAAGTTCATTATGCAGATTGCAGCGTTGAAAAGCCTCCACTCTACCATTCTAATTTCTCTTCCATCCGCCTGATACTGATCCATTACATCTTCACACAGAGCAAAGTGATCAGGACAATCAGAGTAACGATGCATCACTGTATCCAGATGCTTTTCTCTTTCTGCCATTTGCACCTCTGAACAGAGAAGCAGTGAGTGAAGGTTACAGACGGCAGCAGGTAGGTTTGTTATTCTCAGAGAGGAAGATCATGAAGGGTCATCTCAGATTCATATTAGTATTCTTCACGCGACCCCTCTCGGGATGATTTGCATACTGTTTAAGGACAAAAGATGTAAATGGGAAACAATGTTCTTCCCATTAATGTGTACATACTAATTACATCTGTACTAATGACCGTGTAGTGACGGGCTGAGAAGATGTGGAGGGAACGATGTTTCACGCTTTGCTCTCTGTGGGATTTTTAATGGATCATTTGATGCATTTTCATTTTCATGCCAGGAGTGAGATGAGGCGAAGACGCCATGTTCAGTCAATATAAAACTCCAGGAAGTAGTCAGAAACAGTAATGACAGGAAACGACTATTATCTCCTCACAAAGTAGATATTTACCATATTTATCATTGCACAGCATTCAAACTAATTATGTTGATTAGGTTTTAAGCTGCAGGTTCAAGTGATATTCCTCTGGGGGCTCGTCTTCAGGAGCCGACACCTGTGTTTCCAGACGGGAGCTTTATTCTTTGTTATGATGAAGAGACCGGTTCACATTACTTCAACATATATGGGAAAACAAAGAGGAAAAAGAAAAGCGCTGAAAAAGTGTGGAGACATTCATGAGAGAGTAAGTTTCTATCTTTCTCTCCTTCAGTTCAGCCTCTGAAGGCGTTTGATGTGTTTCCTCTCAGGAGGAGGTGAGGAGCAGACACTGGGTCAAAACAACACTTATTGCTGGCCTCCCCCCCGGAGCTGATGCTGCCTGACAGGCCCGACTCCACTCATCTCATGCTTCTCCTCGCTTCTCCTCACATGCAGCTTTTGAACGTTTTCGGCTCCTGCGTTGAAACGTGGTGATGAAACCGGCGAGTTCAGTCATGATTGGCATCACAAAGAGGCTACTGGAGATCACACACAGCCACCGAGCGCCACAACCACCTTTATATTCCAATACTCTGAGCTCGCTTTCACAGCGTGGGGCTTCATCTCACTGATCCTCTTTTAACAGTTATATACATGTAAAGGACAAAAAACTGATTTCCCTGCTCAAGTACACCAAAATTGTTGTAAATCACAAAATAATACTTTAAAGTTAACGACCAGTATATCTAAGACCGAGGGGAAATAAACACAACTCATTTGTTTATCACTAAATATGTGTGTTTCTTATTACTAAAAGGGTCTTTAGCATGAACGTTTCCCTCTTGAAGTTTCAGGGCTGGAAAAATAAATATTTTTATTTATTTAGCCTATTAGCGACATAACTGCATCAGCGGGGACTGTTTCTCTGATTGTGAACAGTTAATTAAGACCGTGTGGGAGTGGGAGTGGATTTAACCAGCGAGGCTGGAATATCTAATGACGGATTAAGATTCCTCTGTCATGGACAGGCAGATGGAAGATTATCCACAAGCGCCCAGGGTCAGACACAGTAACATGCTGTGAGCCAGTGGCCTTCTGGGAGGAGGCAGCCATGACAGACTGCAGGCAGCATGGGAAACAAACACTCTGCTGCTGGTTTGACAGCAGTTAGCAATATAACACAATATAACAGTAAACGATCCTGCAGGAGAAGCAGGAGAAACTGGCGGCTGCTGCTGCTGCTGCTGCTGCAGCAGTTTTCATGTCTCCTGCAGGATCACGTGTTGATCTACGTTTGGTGTTGGTTCTGAGGGGCCGAACAGAAACGAGCCGACTATAAAGGGCTGTACTGAGGAGATGTGGGGCCCCGGGGAAATCAACATAATGAAACCCATCTCACCTGAAAACAGTGGCTGCCGCGTTCCAGAGCGACTGACTCTCATCTCTCCGTCCGGATCAGATGGGAAACTGAGGCGGCGACGCTGTGGACAAACACACGCGGTGTTATAATGTACAGTAACTGTAACTGCTCACACACATACACACACACACACATACACTAAACTAACGTTTATAGTTAAATCCATTTTAGATTTATGTTTTAAAATGTACACATTGTTCCAATAAAATTAATGAGAAAGCTGTAAAATATCAACGCAGGGTTTTAAGGGTTTGATAATGACATGTCAGGAATAATACACTTCACCAAAAAAAGTCCGTGTCAGGACTGAGATGAGAGGAGCATGTGGTCGGATCCAGTCTTTTCCACAGTCTGCATCAGGATGCCCACATTGGAGAGGGCCCTTCCAGGAGCAGCTGGGGCCCTGCACAGCTGCTTACGCTGCCTAATGGGCCGGAGGAAGCTCTGGTGCTCATGCAAATCTCCCCCGATGAAGGAAACAGCTGACTCGGCTGTGAAAGTCATCTCCCTGAGACAGGTATCTGTTTCTGAGGAGGATCCTTTATTTTTCTCTTCATACCAAAGACTTTTTATCGCTGAGGAAACTCAGCGGGCCTTTGGAACCAGGCGACGCTGTGCTGTTAGATCAGAAACTGCTCTGTAATGCATGAAGGAGCCACAGCAGAACCTGGATGCTGTTTCCCTTCCCGGGGCGAATCTCCAGGGATCTTCTGCACCGTTCAAACCAAACAGTCCCGAGACCAGAGGTCTGGGCAGCAGAGAACAAAGAGCAACAACAAAGCAGGAGTCAAATGAGTG
Source organism: Trinectes maculatus (assembly GCA_016785345.1). NCBI lineage: Eukaryota > Metazoa > Chordata > Actinopteri > Pleuronectiformes > Achiridae > Trinectes > Trinectes maculatus. Next base: position 12,212 of record JAFBJQ010014358.1, read on the forward strand.
GTGAGGAAAAACAGGGCTGAGTTATTATTTATTGTGTCAGTGTGAGGTGAAGCAGGGATCCTGACACAACCATGACATGGAAACCTAATGGGATTTAGGATTCTGACAGATCGACCCTCAGGTCAGAGTTCGTCTTACGATCCTGCAAACCTGTCTCCAACAAGATATTTAAAGGGGGAGTCCACAGATTTTACTCCTGATTGGAGGAGCATTAATCAGTCAGTGAAAAAAAGCTGCTTTTAACATAAACAATGACAACGTGATACATGAAAAAAATATTTGTTTTGTTTTTTTAAGCCTATGTGATTTTTTTTTAAATTCCTTCTCTTTCAAACTTTATGGAACTTCTGTACTGACTAATAGAATTACATATGGACATAATAAAAATAATAACAATAACCATAACAATAATAAACAACAACTTACGTGCACTTTTCAAAAGCAGGTTTACAAAGTGCGTCAAAGGTTTTACTAAGAGGAGCCTTATCAAAAGGTTTCTTGGTTAAAATAAAATTGCATTTCTTAATTGGTTAAAGTGGCTGTATAACATATTGGATGTACAGTATTTGGATCATCCCTTTTACTGTCCCTCTTAATGACAGCACGTCCACTATGTTGTTTTCTGTGTCTTGACCAGAAGACAAATTCCTGCCCATTTGTTGTGCGTGATGAACAAAGTGATTCTGGTTGTGGTGCATCATCGCACTCGGGACGACGTGGAGGTTATTTTTCATTCAGCTGTGGCAGTGTGTGAAAACAGGCAGAGGAAAACAGTCTCTGTGCCTGGCGCAGTTCAGCGCTCGGTAAACTAATCATCCATCACTCTGCTCTGACCTTGGAGCAGAAACAGCACAGTGCATGTGATGAAGAGTGAGTAATGGCACAGAGCGCTGGACGACCTTTAACACCCGACATGACTGGATCACGCCTTATCAATATGGATGAAAAGACACATGGATGAATATGGAATATGGATTACTGCTGTGGCTACACGGAGCAGAGACCCAGGGTTTCATATGGTGGAACATGTTGCATGTGGTGAAGATAATTACAATGACAAATCTGATTCTATGTAAAAAAACAAACAAAAAAAAAGTGTGGGCGTCGATATGGAGGCTTTTCAGGTCTGATGCGCAGACGTGTTTACAGTGGATGGTGAATCTGTGACTCTGTGTGTGTATGTGTGTATGTGTGTGTGTGTGTGGGTGGTGGTTGTCATAACGCAAGGACCTTTGACCTATGAAACAAAGCGTCAATTAGTGAAGGCCGAAAACAGACACCCACACTGACGCCATTAACTTGACGACTCCTACACTCAAAGATCAGGACTAACAAGGAGATTCTGCAATGGATGCTCTTTTAAATTAAAATAATTACATTTTAACCGTTTAATAATGTGTTAATTTTTCATTTATCTTGTTACAGAACCAATATTTATTCTTTTTCGTCTTCTATCTTTCCTCTAAGTTTGATGACTCGTCCTGCTCTCAGGGGCGTTGACTCATTCTGCATCCAATCATCAAGCTTCTTCAAACCAAACATGGACACACACACACACACACACACACACACACACACACACACACACGTTTCTCTTCAACGTCCTGACGACTCCTGAATATCAAACAGGAAGTCAGGGTCAGGGATCAGCTCCAGATTCAAATCATTTCCTGTTGCTGTTTTTTTTTTTTCATGTATTGATTACACACTTGACATCTCACCTGATGCGCGGTCGATATTCTTCCCCCAAGTCAAATCCATTTGTACTGTCTTTAATCCAGGCTCACATCACCCTCATTATAATAGGGAAGAAATAATAAAAAACAGGCATGAAAAATAGGTTATTCATGTTCCTCTTAGCAGACACAACAGGATTTAAAAAAAAAACATCTATCTTTGCCTTGTTAAAGCGAAGCCAGTGAGACGCTAATGATTCACGCAACACTCGACCATTATCTGTACAATTCTGTGTAGCTCGGATAAGACTGTTTCCTGAGCATCTCATCAGACACCCGAAGGCACCACGGATGTCACGGCAACAGCATCCATTCTTCCCCTCTCACAGCACCTTTGTCCCTCTGCCTGTTACCTGCTATAACAGTAAACGGATGCTAAAGTGAGCGGTGCACAGAGCACAGTGCTGACGCTGTCATTTCACACAGAGTCTGTGAAAGTGGTGAAAAGAAAAGTTCACGATGCTCAACATGACGACAGTGACTGCAGCAGCAGCAGCAGCGGCGGCGGCGATGGCGGCGGCAGCAGCTGAAAACGGATGACATGAAAACAGAGACAGTAATTTGAGAGAGGGAGATACGGAGGCTCCTGGTGAGCAGAAAATAACTCTCCATCTCCAGGAGCTGACAACAAACAGGAGGTTTCAGTAAATGTCAGCCCGTAGGCGTCGGTAATGGGAGGTGTGCCACAGGGTAAACGAGAGAGTTCGGCAGGAGAGAGCCTCATAATATCGACTATAATGATACGGCTTAGCTGAAACCTGGTGGAAAATGGATGCATCCTACAGGGATAATTATATATGATTGAAAACACTCGGCAATTTTCAGAGCCATCTTAAGAACCGAGTTGTTGGGTTGTTGCGCATCAGCTCATCAGAGTCCTTTAGAAGTGAATATGAGAAAGTTTGCATCATAAACCGAAGCTGTCAAAGACACGCCCCTCAGACATTATGTGAGCAAACGCTGTTAATGCATGTTTCCCAATGCATTTCTGGTTTCAGGTTTCACCTGTCTCCATTTGACCACGCCGCAGGAAGACAGATCTAAGACGGAGGACGTGAGACAGGAGCAGGAAGTCTGAAGAGACGGACGGTGCAAACAGAGTCAAAGTTCTGTGGCCCTGCAGAGGATATCTACCAGATTCTCTTTACAGTCTCACTGTGAGAGCACCTAGACTCCTCACACCTTGACTCCTTACACCTTGACTCCTCACACCTCTCCATCCTAATAGGAGATAACACCGGCCTAATCTCTAATGGAAAATATCAGTCCCCGGAGAAACAGGTAATCTGTGAAAGAAATAACAGCAGCGCAGGACAACTTCTCAAACATGGCCGTGCCGGGACGACGTGTACTTTTTCAAGTTTGTCCTCACACTCTCCATTTTCTCCGTCTCCAACTTCTCCTGCTGCGTCTCAGCGTTCTGGTGATAAGCCGCGAGGAGGAGGATTCACACGCCTCGCCTGCTAATGAAGATGTTTTGTTTCCCGACACCTCAGCCAGCCTCGAATCCCTCCGATAGGAAGATAACGACTTTAATCTCATCAAACCTAAAGACGTGCATCACTTAGAGTCGCTGATCTGCTGATTAACTCTGCAGATGAGGCTCAAATAAATAAATGAACACTGAACAGGCCTGATGTTTGCTGCAATGAATGTGTGCAGTAGTGTTGTTGCATGCACGTTACATTACATTTACAGGCAGAAATTCCTGACAATGCATGGATACATAACAACAACAATAATAATAATAATAATAATAATAATAATAATAATAATGATAATAATAATAATAATAATGATAATAATAATAATAATAATAATGATAATAATAATAATAATAATAATAACTGTCACCTCGTGTTTAAATCCAGACGCCTCACTGGCTCCTGCTGACAGGAATGGAACTAATGACCTTCAAACAAACCACATTCCTTTCATAGAGAGACTAAAACGACATCTAATGCAACAAGCAGGATCAGGTCAGTTCACTCGGAACCTCTGAGGACAATATAACCTAAGCTCCAGGGACCTGGACCGTTAATGAGCTGTTTGGTCACGGCTCCTGCGTCAGATGTTTTATCCTGTACAACTTAATGAAGTGAAGCGTGTTCATTAGATCAGCGATGGCCAGTGATGGACTGACACCGCTCTCGCCTGCATATATCTACATCTACAGCTAAATACGAGAAGCTTTTCCTCGCCACAGGTAATGTTGGAGTCCACACCAGAGGCTGATGGGATTGAGCTGACAGAGCACGAATCCCATTACGCCTTTCAATACGTCCTCCTTCAGACACCGTCGCCCTGAATCACTTCACGTGTCGGATAGATTAAATAAAACGAGCCCGCAGAGTCTGATGCTCCACATCCAACCCCATCAAGGATCAATTCTGTTTTATCATTCGGTCGTTTCCCTGAGGACATTATGCTAAACTTTTTTTTTTAAGAAAGTGTACTGCTGTTTTACTTGACTGCAGGAACGTTACAGCACTGGGCTGAAGAGCTCGACGACGGTCTCAGTGATTTTATTTGTCCTCGTTAATCTCGTTACTTCCACACACACACACACACTGCTGTAAAATCTTCACCTTTGTCTTTATACAGGACATTAGAATTAAAGTGGTTACACGGCCATCGGCTGCTCCTGGATCAGCCGCAGTCTGAACTCAATAAATTCACCTCGCGCAAAACGGTGGATTCAGAAACAGGAGATCTTGGAATTACATCAGTTTCCATGAATTGAAAAGTCAGAGCTGAACCTGTGACGGCTGTGATGAGCGGTCCGAGTCCTCTGGGCTCCTGATGGGAAGACGACATCTGTGTTGTCTGAGAGGAGGAGGAGGAGCTGCTGTCCGGGAGACGAGAGACGGAGGGAGGAGAGACGGAAGGCTGGAAGAGGAGAAAGTGACAAAAACGAGTGCAGGAGTCATTTATAGTGCAGAGCCACTGTTGGAAACCATTTACCTCAAGCTGTGTCGTAATAGAACAGTGGCAATGCTGATTTATATATGAGACTCATATAGGAGCAACCAGAAATTCCCTCAACACATAAACACCGATAATTCCTGAACATTAAATACACAGGACGCTTCATTTCATAGCAGTCGCATCAAAATATAATTTATTATACAGCAGGGTCCAGATCAGAATTATCTATCATTCATATCATATTATAATGTCTGAAATAATAAATTCAGTTTAGGACACTGTATGTGTTTCTATCTGTTACTAAAACAATTATGTGTTTAGTCGTTTCAGCAGAATTAATTATTTAAAGTACAAAGTTGTACTCTGATGTACAGTATTTATGCACATCTACGTCCCATTACTTTTATTGACGTATGTTTTGAAGTCATTATCGTCATCACAGTAAATTAACTGTTGACCTTGCAGAGTGCGGTTAACTCTCGCCTTGAGGTCCATTTAGCAGCTGTTCTGTTGCTTTCAGCCTCATTACATGATCTTCATTACCACCGAGGACTGTGGAGACTGAAATGCAGCATCAGATCCTAAGTGCTGTCATTTTTTTCCTTGTCATCGTTAAAAAAAAAAACATAATTTGATCTTGTTTTTTTAATTTTGTTTGGTCATTTCTATTCCTTGTTGTTACCAGCTGTTTGTGTATGTAGATTTCATCTGCGTTATATTTTGATATAACATTGATTTTTCTTTTTTTGTTAAGGGTCAAGAACACAACTCACTGCCTGCTACAGCTGCTCTCATCAACACACTGATCTGTCTACTGAAAACACAATCATCCCTCCATCATCTGAGCAGACACGAACACAGCTGCATACAGCTGTGACTGTGGCTGTCGGAGCCCGGGCGAGAGGTGGAGGTGGAGAACTGAACTGATTCAAGTGAACAGAATAGTCCACATGTCAAGTGAGAAAGCAGAAAACAAAAGCAGAAGTTCATCAGGTGAGAAGAGGATGGATGATCAGCAGGCTTCATGCTTCTCATTCCACTGTTTGCTGAACATCAGCTTTTATCGTTTCCTATAAATGTGACTTATAGCTCACACTGAGCCGACCCATTAAACCCCAGCTACAAAACAAAGAAAAGCAAACCACAAACCGGCTCCTATAAAGCCTGAATTATTCACCTGCACGTATGTATTTGTGTCGTAAACGCCGTCTCTGCCGCCGGCCTCCGGGTGACACATCGCTCAGCATCGACTTCTGCAGCGCGAGCTGGGAAACAAGGTGACATTTGTTTTACGCCCCAAACACATTGGCGTCGCAGCTTCCACGTGTCACAGTGAGAAACCGTAATGAAAAGCAACATCCAGCCTGAGTGAAAAGGAGAAGCTCTTACGAACCCTGAGACAAACAGATCCACAGTGAAACGTCTCAGTGTCCACATCTGGTCCTCACTGGAGGCATGGAGCTGATCGCTCCAAAGGTCAAGGGCAAGGTCAAGGAACATACGATCTGAAAAACACATTGTTCAATTTCAACATCTGTGCACATAACTGAGAAAGATTTCAAATATTACATTGATCAGGAAATAATTACCCACCGTGTGATGTCACGTGATAGATGACCTCAAAAAGAAATCGGAATGCGATGGAAACTATAGAGACATATAGAGACTGAATGATCGTATATGATCATATGTTAGGAATTACATCATCATTATGACATAGTGATGCATTAACACAATTTGAACTGTGCAATCTTGAGCTGTTGCCTTTAACAGCAGCATTTTCCTTTGCCGAGTCTCTGATATTATTAATGATGTCAGATATCAGCTCCACGTCCTGTCTCTGACTGCAGCCAACGATGGTGGATGTAAATGAATCAAACAGGGGGCGCTGATCTGTGGCAGCTGAATCGTCCTGTAACCTCGGGCAGACATCCTCTGCTACCCCTCATATTTCCCACATGTCAGATGTGCACCATGTTAATCACCACCAGAAGTGTCAGGAGTGAAGAAGGATGTGCATCCGCCCACACTCCGGTTTCAAAGAGCAAATATAAAATATGTATATGTATGTAAATGTTTGTAGTATTCGGAGGAGGGAGTCTTTGCAACATGTCAGCTCCATTCGTCGTAAACAAAGAAACAAAAGAGCTAAGAGGTTTATTCTTATCCTCCGTCAACAAACGTTCCCTTTTCTTTCATTCTGTTGCAGCGACATGTCACTTTTCTGTCCCACAGACATGGACGTGTAGGAGGAAATCGCTTCACGACGGATCCTGTCAACATTTACTAAGATGGTGATGCATCTTTAAAGCAGGAAAAAAAAACCCCTCGGGCTAAATATACAAAAACAGGATCTTCTTAAAAAAAAGTATCATTATTTATTTTTTGTTGATAATAGAACAACCAGCGTATGTGTAGAGTCTGTATATTTCTATATGGCAGGTCACTCACACTCACAACATCACCAGCACTACAGTTACACTGATAAACAACTTTTCTGAGACGAACTACACCACTGTCAGTCAAAACAGTGACTCCTACAGGGACGAGGCTGACGGTACTTTATATCGCTCTAAGACCAATAAGATACACAACGTGTAAATCATGTATCTCCACAGTGTCTCACTACTTCTTATGTCTGAAGCCCATTTTAAAAATATTTAGAACGTCAAGTATATTCTTTGATGTTATTAAAAAAAAAATCAACAATAAAATGGCAGAGAAGAAAAATGTAACCAGGAGGAACTAATCAGTTTGTTTGACGTGTTGCACATGACTCACATCATCATCAGACAAAGGTTTAAAATCAAGCGCCTGCATAAAAATGCTTGATCCTTCTCTGGATTTTAAAGTTGAATGTTTTGATTTTGCTGGCAGTCTGCACAGTCATCTGACCGTCACGGTTTCCAGGTGAAACCACCTCCTGCCAATCAAACTGCACTGCAGTCACCACCGCTAACCAACCACTAGAACTACAACTGATGAAGCCTCTGGAAACAAAGACACTGTGACCTCAGCTGTTGTTAGGAGGAGAGAAAAATTAAAACACAAACAACAGAATGAATAACGCACTTAATCGCCCCCCCTCCAACTTTTCTCATTAAAATCCCATCAGTGTTTTGGAGACTCTATACATATACATGTATATATATATATATATATATATATTTGCGTGTGTTTATATTTGGCGAACAGCTGCTGTGGATGCACTTCCTGCCTCTCACTCACTCAGCTTCCCTCCATCAGCAGCAGAATGATAGAATGAACACATGGAGGGCTCTGCTTCTTTTTCAGTGCTAACATCACAATGTGTGTTCATCAGGTTCGTGTCTGCTCGACACTCTGCCTCTGACATTATCTCGCCGTCTCATTCTGATCATCTCGCTGCTTTCCATCCAGTCACAATCCACCCGTCAGAGTGAAGCAGATTAGCCTTTCAGAAACCCACTAACTAACTGTGTCGGTTGTTACCGAGCCTGAGCCGCTGGCACTGCTGCTGACACAGAAAAACCTCCACGCTAACGGAAACAAACTCAGTTAAATGGCACATGGTTGTAAATTTGGTTCCATGTGTTTCTTGTTTGTCGATTTAAAGAATCCACGAGAGAAAAGAAAGTAAAGTGACTGCAGTGAAGGAACAGGAAAAATGGAAATGTAGTGGAAAAATCAATCCCAACTGTATAAAAGTCTCTCAACCAGCAGACTGCAGTGCACCACTCGGTGGACGTCGGCCGGCTGCAGGGACTCAACACGTTCTCCGAGTGGTCACAGGTTCTCATGGCTCCACAGCCTCTGGCTCAGACTCACACCACGCACGAGCATAACACCAAACAACCAGCTCAAACTGAAGTCACGTCTCTGATGATGAGGCCAAGGTTTCCTCGTTAAAACCATTGAAAAGTGCATCAGTCTAATAAATCCTGTTAGAGTCACTGGAATAAAGAGAAAATGTTAGAAAAAGACAAAACGATCCACAAAATCAAATCAGTCCCTCAAAGGAGAATATCAGACTTTCCTACAAGACAGTGACGTTAGTTAGATATTGTTGTAGACATGATGCCAAAATGTACATGTTGTTTATATTTACGGTGTATCAACATCTCATGAGTCCAGCACTGTTGCCTGTGTGTGTCAGTATATACACAATTTACAGAAACAGACAAAACTGCCTGAATCCTTCTTTCTTTTTTTTCTTTTTTTTTGCTTTCTGTATAAAACCACATCTGCCAGTGAAGTCTGAGTGAGTCTGAGTGCAGTGTAAAGTCCTGAGGCGTGACGGGACCAACCCGTCTGCAGCCTCCGCTTCCGAAACCCACCGCCTCGTCGGACCATCGGTCCTCAGGGTTAAATGAAATACTCCTTTCGGCTCTCGCCGGAGACGATCTGAGAGTCAGTCTGGTTGTCGAAAGGAAAATCCGGGCTGTCCTCCTGTTTGAC
>JAFBJQ010014694.1:0-14648 GCA_016785345.1 Trinectes maculatus
CGTTTTACAGGATTACCCATACCTCTGATATTCCAACTGATAAATCTGAGCGGTGTGCCTGACCCAGCAATGCTGGGATCTATATTGCCATTAACCATTTGAGAAAAAAAAATAATAATAATACAAGAAAATGCAAATGATCATTGAGAGCTGAGGTGGGACACCCTTTCCCCGACAAACCCCTTAACATAAACACACCCAAAGTCCCCATATAACTACAGAACAAAGGAGACAGCAGTGTTTCCCACAATAACCTAAAGTTGTCCACAATAGCGTTGCACAACTCGGAGACTACGCGAAACAAACCAAAATAAAAGAGAGAGAGAGAATAAGTATCTCCCGCCGATTTCGACACTATTTAACAGTGTGCGCGCAATGATAACCCATTATATTGAAATTGGAGAAGCTCACTATACAACATATTGTTTCAACTAACGGTGACTGTTCCAATAGCACAACAAAGATGACCGCCTTAATAACACAAAATCAACTCTGCACATAGATCAGATTGATACCACAAAGCAAGTGAATATATAGATTAACAAATAACAGACGGCCCTCAGCCCCGTACAGACAAATGCAGAAAGCATAAAACGAGGTATTGTTGATCTGAACTGAAGTACAAGTATACCAAATACAGTGTAGCCGTTATATAAAATAAAAATCCCTGCTATAAACAAACAATAGTGACAGCAACCTGGTTAGTGCATATATCAGAGAACCACCTAATACTGCACAGGTAGCTTATTCAGTCTAGTGAGCACAAGCTTTAAACAATAACAGGACACATAACTGAAAACGCATTAGAGCTCACTCAGAAATCAAGGTCTTGACATAATCGCTGGCTACCGCCGCTGAAACGAAGTCCTTCTCCACCCCGTTGTACGTGATGCGAAGTCGCGCTGGATACATCAGACCATACCGAGCACCGGCAATGCCACGGAGCTGGCGTCTGACCTCGTTGAATGCAGCCCGAGCCACACGGCCAAGACAGCTCGTCTTGGCCGTGTGGTCAGGGAAGACTGAGATGGACAAGTCTCCGACTTTAATCTGCCGGAGCTCCCTAGCGCGGCGCAAAATGTCAACACAGTCACCGTGATAGTGAAGTCTGCACACAATGGCTCGTGGACGATCACCAGGCTTGGGTTTGGGTTGGAGGGTCCGGTGGGACCGGTCCAAAACAGGCTCCTTTGCCAGCCCGAACGCATCCTTAAGTAAGGCGGCTACAGCAGAGGTGCTACAGGTGTCGGGACCCTCCGGTACTCCCACTATTCTTATGTTGTTACGCCGTGACCTGGACTCCAGGTCCTCACACTTATTCTCCAGCTTGGCCACGTTAGCTGTGAGGGACTTGATAGTGGTTTTCATCTCGGCGATGTCATCGGAGCACTCAGTGAGCGCTAGCTCCATCTCTCCGACCGTACCTTTTAATTCGGACATGCTAGCATCGATAGCAGCTTTATCATTAGCCAGCTGTGCCTTCACTGCTTGCAGGTCGTGCTTGATAGTAGACAACACATCCCCGAGAGTATCCTGGAGCTCCTTTTTAAAGATATCAGCAATATCTTTCCTGAGCGAGGCCAGCAAATCGAGCCTGAGGGCCGTGGTGTCAAGGTCAGCGTGCGTCGAGGCGGCCACCGCAGGAGCCAACGAGTCACCCGAGGACGCGGTCGGGGCTTGTGAACCAGGCCGCAGTCGTGTTTGAATCGTATTGCGGGCATTAGAGTTTTTCCCCGACATATTAGGAAGCTCAGAGTGAAACTTCCCAACAAAAAAGTACTGATGAGCAAGACAAGACTAAGTATGTGAGCAGAAAGCGCAGATAAATTACACTTTTAACACGAAATCGGCAGGAGCCTCCAAACTCACGTCCTACTCCATCAAGGCTCAGCAGCCGCCTTTTTTTTTCATGACTCAGGACCTTTGTAATTTTTTGAATTGAAAAACTGAAGAGATGGATCAATCCATCAGCTGGTCCAAGTGAATGATAATCGACTAACTGAACTGGTTCTTGTATTTTGAATAAAACAGAGGCTTTTCACAGACTTGTGGAAACATCCTTAGAACTGAGAAATACTGTAAAAGTAAAAACACATGCATGGACTGGTCTTTCAGCATTTTGAGACCGGATGTTTCCTATGTTCAGTAAATTAGGAAGGCAGTGAAAGGCTGTCAACGAGACTTGTTAAATGTAAGTCACATGACATATCCTGGTCAAAAACACGTCTGCGTTTCCTCACAGTGTCACTGGAGACCAAGGTGATGGCATCCAAAGTAACTATTGGATCATGTTTAAGGTCACGTACAGCTAGTTCTGATGCACTCTCTTCAACGTGCTACATTCAGTTTAATATGATAATCTATTATTTTTTGAATGATCCAAATATCTAGGTATTAACACCAGAAATGACCAGTTAACACACCCATCACATTGTGATGAATCAAAACAAAAAACACCACTGACCTGATCAATTCACAGCTCTGTTTTTGATAAGGAAATGTTTAGCCTGTGAAAACACACATACATGCAGTTTGTCATGTGAGCAGCTATTAATTCTTGATCAGACACATCTGACACTGTTTGTAGCAAAGGTTCATCCACAGGAAGGATTAAATTCATGTCATGTTTATAATAGGACAAATCATTGTAGTTGCTTTATGCAGTTGCACAGTCTTTATTCTGTTACCTTACATTGCATTACGTTATTTTCATTGGGTTGATTTTGTTTTGTAAATTCATTAATAATGGAATTTTATTCCAATTGTTTCTCACTATTTCTAAATCTTTTTCAGTCATTTAGTGATTTAATTATTTTCTAAATCTCCTGTTTTTTGTGTCTGATTGATGTTACACCTTAGTGTGGCCTGCGCGCTCCTTGCTCTGTGTCTTGCAGGCAGAGGTGGAGGTGACAGCTTTGTCTCGTCGTCTACAGCTGAGTGAGGAGAATCTTGACCAGGCTCAGGAGCGACTGGCCACTGCCCTCCGTAAACTTGACGAGGTGGAGAAGGTTGCTGATGAGAGTGAGAGGTGAGGGACACCAACTGACATGCACCTGAGAACTTAGCGTGGGGTGCTGGTCTGGGGATGTTAATGTGTCCTCACTGGCTTGGTGTAAGACAAACATGTTGATGAACTGAGACCTTGTCATTTACTACAGACTATTTTTTAAACATTAAAACAAAACGCTCAAAAGTCACTATCTGTTTCTTTCTCACCCCCACCCAAAAAAAGAGGTATGAAGGTGATAGAGAACAGAGTGCTCAAGGATGAGGAGAAGATGGAGCAGTTGGAGGTTCAGCTGAGAGAAGCTAAGCAGATTGCTGAGGAGGCTGATAGGAAATATGAGGAGGTCAGAAAATACAGAAAAACATTCATATAATTACTTTTACATTAAGGCTGGATATGTTTAATAAACAGACTGTCATATTTCCCCTGATCAGCCCTTGATGTATCTATGATCTGATCATGTGTCTATAAGTGATTGATTTACAGGTGGCTCGTAAACTGGTCATAGTGGAAGGAGAACTGGAACGAGCAGAGGACAGAGCTGAGCAGGGTGAGAGGTTTGTCTCACACACACACACACACACACACACACACACACACACACACACACACACACACACACACACACACACACACACACACATCAGCCCTTGATGTATCTATGATCTGATCATGTGTCTATAAGTGATTGATTTACAGGTGGCTCGTAAACTGGTCATAGTGGAAGGAGAACTGGAACGAGCAGAGGACAGAGCTGAGCAGGCTGAGAGGTTTGTCTCACACACACACACACACACACACACACACACACACACACACACACACACACACACACACACACACACACACACACACAGATGTATAGAAACACACTGCATGCCTAACAGCTGCTTACAGCGTGAACTCTTTGTTTCTCTTGCACTGGAGGCAGACAGACAGGCAGAGAGAGAGAGAAACACAGACAGACAGACAGACAGACAGACAGTAACAGGCAGAGAGGTGCACAAAGACACATGTACAGAGAGACGGACAGGTAGACAGAGAGAGACAGGTAGAGATAGAGGGGCAGAAATCAGTCTATTTACCTGAGTGTGGCGTCACTCCAGTTCACTAACTGCATTCAAATCTCACTACTGCCATCTTTCTTTTCCTGTTTCCATGGCTGCGTGTCCTGCTTTCTACATCCTGTCTACTTGTCTGTCTTGCCACACATTGTACCCACGCCTCAGTAAGGTTCGGAGGTTGGAGGAGCAGTTGAGGAATTTGGACCAGTCACTGAAGAGCCTGCAGGCATCAGAGGACAAGGTACTGAGGCTCACCAGATCATACACCACCTGTCAATCAAACCAGTGGAACTCCTACTTCTCCTGACCTCCAGTGACCTCTAACCTTTGACATTTAGATATGTCTTCAGCTCCTCCTCCTGCTGCTGCTGATCTCTGCATGATTCTAACCTGCTATACACACTACACTGAACACATGTGCACTGACAACGCTGACAACTGGAGAGTCTCCAGACACCTCACACCCCCTCTGTTTGATGTGACGTTTGACCTGCAGTAAGTGTCGAGTGTTGGAGGAGGAGCTGAAAACTGTCTTCAATAATTCAAAGTCTCTGGAGGCCCAGGCTGAGAAGGTATGAGGAAGAGGAGGGGAAGTTGTCATTAATGACATCACTGGTTCTGATGTCTAATCCTATAATAAAACCACTCTGGAGTCTGTGTGGGTGGGATGGGGCTTATAAAATGTAATCAGTTAGTGATTTTTATTTCTGACACAGACTTAAGTTGTCATAACAGCAACAGTTTCATTTTCAATAAGGCCATTGTCCCATAAAGAGTAGAAATGTTGCAGCTTACACTCTAGAATATCTTGCATGTACTGGTTGGCCAGCTCAGCTTATTGCTGGAAGATCTGGTGTTGCTGTAAATGTTGAGTCTTTCTTGAGGACAGACTGTAGACCTAATGAGGTATTTAATTTATATTGAAAAGGAAATCTTACTTCTTAGCTGTCTGTGCACCTGGTTCTCTGAATGGCTCTTTGTCTCTCAGTATTCACTGAAGGAGGACAGATATGAAGAAGAGATCAAGAACCTGAGTGGCAAACTCAAGGAGGTGAGTCAACATACAGTATATATATTACACATTGATCAGATATTTCTGATTACATGTCTGTGTAAGTTCTCAGTCATCCAGGTCTGACTTGACAAAGAGCAGTACTTGATGTACACATGCAACTGGATTTGGTCAAGTTTGAAGAAGACGTTGCACCTCACATCCACAAGGCTTCATCAGTTCTGACTGTCTAGAGAGGGAACACAGGAATTTAAATTTCTGAAGTATTACACTGAGGCTTTGGTTAGGTACTGAAACACTTTTTTCTCCTTTCTTCCTGTCTTCAAGGCTGAGACTAGAGCAGAGTTTGCCGAACGTTCAGTGGCCAAACTGGAGAAAAGAATTGATGACCTGGATGGTAAGAGAGAATTGTTTAATTCAGTAGAAAAATAATAATTATTTTTCTGGCAGTAATAAAGCACATAAACCGAGATTGCAGGGGATACCTTATTGGGTCTGGGGTGGTGTTTGTTGGTTCAGAGATGGGGCCTATCAGTTCAGAAGCAAGGATCATTGGTTGGGGGGGCACTTGCTGATAAGCACTTACAGATGTTTTAATTTTGATCACTGGTTTGCCTTTGTTTCTGTTTTAGATGCACTAACCTCGGCTAGAAATGCTAACATGGAGCTTCAGGCAACTCTCAATCAGACCATGGAGGAACTGAACTCCTGCTGAACATGCTCCTCCCTTCCTCCTTGCCACTCCCCCTCCTCTGCTGCTCTGTCAGATTTTTGTGAGGGAGCCGTGTAGCCAAAGTGTTCTTGTTTGTTATTATAATTGCACCTTTTCCTGCCGACCTTACTTTCACTCCAGTTCCAAATGTCCCCTCCTTGTGCGATGAGGAGTGGAACATCAAACTTTGTTGCCAAAACATTCCTTCTTATGACGTTCCTCAGTCTTTACCTCCCTCTGGTGGCTACTTAATGGACATCGGTAACTCTGTTGTCCAAACATTCTTTGTGTGCTAGTTCCGCCCCCCCCCCCCCATGCTCTCCTGGTGGATGTGAGGGAGGGTACCCTAAACCCCACCCCCCTTTCTTCGTGATTATTGCTTTAGCACATTCCTAGCTAGAAGCATACGACACAATTGAAGTGTTGCTTTAATTTCCTCCTCTGTCTGGCCTTCTTTAAAGCCTCCACCTTCCTTTCTCTCCCTCACCTTGTGATAATGCCACCCCCTTGCTCCTCCTCAGTATTATGAGGGAGGCCAGACAAGACGCTGCAGAATCATTTTATTCTCCACCTATAAGGGAGTTGAACAGTGACTTAACAATTAACATTCCATTATTAAGAACTAATTAAGTATTCAAATATGTTTAGTTAACCTGCTAAGTTTACGTTGCCAAAATAATTAATAACAGAACAATTAGCGCCAATTTGCTGTTAATCTATGATTTATCAGTTTTGTTCTCGTAGTGTTGTTAAAGGTAGCCAACCACAGAGAGGAAATTCACTGTCAGATGTCCGAGAGTCACATCCTTGTTTTTGCCTGTGGGTTTCTCATGACCTGATTAAAAGGACCAGAAATGTTTTTATGGAGAAGCCAGTGATGATGTCATCACTGTGCTGATTACGCATTGTAAGAAATCATGACAGGATTTTATAAATTAAAGCATCGTCACTGGTATGTTGTTCCAATCGGAGAATAGCTGTGTTTTTCTTTATAGTTTTATTCTGGATGATATTTATTTTCTGCCCTGCTGCTGTCAGATAAATATACTGCCGTGAAAGTAAAGTAAAACTATAAAAGTACACATACAGTACAATTTTAAAAATTAAAATATACCTGTAAGTAGAGGAAATAGACATCTTTCAACAAATGTTAATTTCTGTTTTCCACGAAGCTTAACTATAAGCTTACAGATGCAAGTTTGAAGATAAAACAAGAACAGAATTTGATTAAACATTTTATTTATCACAGATTTGTCCTGAGAGCAGAAAGACTGAAGAGGTAGAACAAGTCATCAGCCAGGTAGCGAGTTAAGGGGTTTTGGCTGCTGTAGCCACTCTCCAGCTCCCCTGGTACCTTTACAGCATAAGAGGTAGCTGTTGGATGAATATATGCATCATGTACTGTATGTGCTAACCCTCCAGCTGTATGAATGCGGCTTGTAGTGCGAAGTACTTTGAGTGGTTGTTCACACAAACTATTTATCAGTAGTTTTTGCCTCTTAGTTGTTATTGATGAGCCTGGCAGTTAACAACTGTAGAGAGAGTAACATGTTTTGCTTCTATTTCTGTCACTTTTTTTCATCCACTGAAGAAAGCATGTGTCCATTCTGGTTGATCGTACACAAACAGGTGCAGTACGAGTGAAAGTGATGACGTCATTAGGGAGAGCTGCAGAGTTGTTTACTTCTGACTGAGTTTCAATGTAGTGACCAATTTTCTTGTTCACTACTTTACAATAACACACCTGGTATTGACAAAGATCAACTGAAGTGACTGTCAGAACTGAAATTAGGTCCAGCTCCTCAGAGCTACTGCTTAGACTGAATTAACCAGTCATTTTACTGACCAGTGATGATCAGCTCTGACTGATCGATAATGATGAAACTACTTCCTTGGCTAAATTCAAGATTGGCTGCAGTTGCTCATCTAATGAGGGGGCTTCAGGCTCATTCAGGATTATCCAGTCAAAATCAACACCACTGTCCAACCCACATTCCGATTCTGCATCATCTACACCTGAGGGATTAAAGCATGGAGAGAGAGAACGGTAAAGAGATCGACTAGAATCCACCTGTTAATTAGAATTTTGTCCCACCTGCCACCATACCTGTAGTGAAGCACCACCCCCGCTGTTTCCTTGTTTCTTCTGAGGTTTGAACTCTGATGCTTCGAGTCTGTCGAGGAAATTCTGACCAGAACCACTGAAGGTCTGACAGCCTCCTTGCGTCACTTACCACCTGGCCAAGGACAGTTGGAGGTGAGGCCGTTTATTTAGCTGCAAGGATACCATGTAGGTATAATGTTGAAAATGCACAAAAAACCCTTCAAAAGTACCCAGACTGGTTTCTGTGCTCCTCTGGGTGCTAGGCGACAGAAGAAACCGGGGTCCTGTTGTCGTTGGGTTTCTCCCCAATGAATCATGTCAACCCGATACTGCTCCTTATAGAGTCCAGCACCCAGCAGCTGGTCGAGGTCCAGACCATGTTCCTGCAGTTCCCATGGTGATATAATCAAAGTGCTGTTACCATGGTGGTGTTTTTGCACCTCTTAGTGGATGCAGGTCTTACCTGAGCGTACTGCTGTTTGAGAGGTCCAGATAGACGAAGGATGCAGCAGATGTCAGATCCTAAACTGTAGATAAAGAAACACAAACAGATAAGTATCTGGGTTGGATTTTGGTTCATGTTACAATTACCTGATGCCGCTGTGTGTGTGTGTGTGTGTGTGTGTATGTATAAAATAGACAAGAAGAAATATGTATAGTTGCTACATTGCAGCTTAGTAGTAGTTAGACTGCACTGTTCCATTCAGTGTCCATTTCTAACTTCAACAGCCCTTGGATATTTGCTGTTTTTCAGTCTATTTGTTTTAGCTTTTATTGTCCGGTTAGCTGGGCTGGTTGTGATACTGTTAGAGACAAGGTGGAGCTGTCACTGTGTGACATGGTTCTTATGTTCAGCTGGAGCCTTAGGGTTTCCATGTTCTGCTCTGTCCGTGTGGGCTTTCTCCAGCTTCTTTCACACGTTTTCTCGGCTTATAAACACGAATAGATCAAAATTTCATGCTAATAATCAAAACGTTAATAAAACTGCCCTACCGCGTCTGGATCACGTCTGCAACATAATCTTTTCCGGACTTCCGTTTGCCACTAAAAACCAAGACCAGTTTGGGTTCCGAGCCTCGGTCCTCCATCTTGTATCAACACAGCTGTCAATCTGCCAATGGGTCCGTTTCTGGTTTATCGGCGGTTCCGTGTTTCGACTGTCAGACCACGTCGGACCAGTACCGTAAGTATCTGAGGAAATGGCGCATAATAAAATAAAACTCCCGTCGAACTGTTTTAAACACTCAATGCAGATTCATCAGACCGGTAATTACAACAATATTCATTTGCAAGTGACCACATAACACATGAAGGTAGTTTGTGGACGAAGGGGGAAAATTACGTCGATTTCTTTTAATAAATTAGCGGTAACACGTGACATGTTACGATCCGGACTGAACCAAAGTTGAGGGGTGAATTCAAATTCCCCACGTGGTGGTATGATCCGTGTCTGAGGTCATCAGATCTTGAACAACATGGCGGTGTTTCACAGGACAGCTTTTTTCAGCAGGACTCTGACGACCTCGTTTTGCAGGGTGAAACATTCGATTAGAAAAAGAAGTTAATATATCTGTATATAAACGAAGTATTTAAATCCGTATTTACACTGTGACATGACAGGCAGTCAGTCGGTATGTCTGAATGCATAGTTAAAATGGCATTTCATCAGGTTCAACAGCTGTTACACATACAGGTGTAAAGGTACAGTGTTTATGAGCTGTTACAGATAGGCAACAAATACTTTCAAAGACATGAGCTCAAAACATTAAGTAAAAGTCAAGGTTCTACCATCATCATCATCATCATCACAGTTTTTAGATGTCTAATGTGCAGATAAGTTCCCTTTATTAACACGATAAAGAGCAGTATGTGAAGATTCTGTTTGTTTCAGTCATGGTTCCACCGCCTAGCTGCTCTACAGTCCAGCTCTCTCCCTCAGTCTGGGTACTTTCCTCCGTTTGAAGGGGCCATGCTGCCGCCAGGAACCTTCACCAATAAGGTGGCTTTCATCACTGGGGGTGGGACGGGACTGGGCAGAGCCATGACCACCACACTGTCCCAGCTTGGAGCTCAGTGTGTCATTGCTAGCAGGTCAGTGGTCACATCTGTCAACAGCTATGTTAAATAATACAGAGCAGAGAGCTGGTTATCTCACACTGCTGTTAGTAACTACTAATTGCAAGAGCAGCTAGTCTGCCTGAAGTCACCAGGCAGTGTAATGTAAGAAGCAATATTGGAACTCAGCAGAAAGATTTAACTGCAGTTTGGTTGGGGTAAGCATTGTCTTTAGCTAGAGAAGACCAAGTGTGAAATTTTCAGAGCCATGTGGAAATTAAAGTTATGTAACTCATTGATAAATAAACATAATTCAGTCATGTTTTAAAATCCTGATGTCACCTTTGCGTGTGTTCAGGAAGTTGGATGTGCTGCAGCAGACAGCTGAGGAGATCAGCAGCCAGACTGGGAATAAGGTGACTATTTGGGGGTTAACAGTACACAGTTTTGAGGTATAGTTTGGTATGTACGGCAAATACTGAATCTGAGAGCTTTATTAAGCGCTTTATTTGTGCTATATACCTTGTGTTTCATGACTGTCTCTGACGTGTATTAACGGTCGAAATATAGAGTCCTGTTTCTCGTTTGCACATTCTCTTCTTCCAAGCTGCCATCTGTACCATTTCCTTGGTTATGAACTCTTGGAAGCTTACTATTGGAATTAGTTCTATAACACACAGTGGCTGCATTCCTATTGTACATATGTATACCAATCTAAAAAGGCCCATACTGAAACTATTTACTCATACTGGAATTTGTTAATACAGATATGTGTACCGTTGCAACCCTAATGGCTTACCAGAACCTGAGTTAGAATCCTCCTTCTATCCTTAGGTTCATGCGGTTCAATGTGATGTCAGAGATCCTCAGGCCGTCTCTCTTTGTGTTGACCAGATGGAGAGTCTAACTGGACTTCCTGATGTAACTCACTCACTCACTCAGAGTATGATGTTAGAACGCAATTAATTGTGTTAATGTGTATTGTATACGGACCATGAATGTTTTTTATGACAAAACAATCTGCTCTGACCTCACTTGTAACTAAAAATATGGTATTGCAAAGTGATGTGTTCTTATTGTTGCAGGTGATCATCAACAATGCAGCGGGAAACTTTGTCAGTCCCTCAGAACGTCTTTCACCAAATGCCTGGAAAAGTATCACTGACATTGTCCTGAATGGGACGGCCTTTGTTACTCTGGAGCTGGGAAAGCGACTGATCCAGTGCCAAAAAGGTCAGAAAACTGTCAAGTATCAGAAAGGTCAAAGAATGGTCAACTATCAGAAGAGACAAAAGACTGATCCAGGATCAATAGTATAGGTAAACCTTGTTATTGTTATTTATTGTTGTTGTTCAGGTGCTTCTTTCCTGGCCATCACCACCATCTATGCTGAGTCTGGTTCTGGTTTTGTGGCCCCAAGTGCATCAGCAAAGGCTGGAGTGGAGGCGCTCTACAAGTCAGTCTGACTCCAAACCTTTTACTTGTACAGAACTCATGACATGAACAGAAGGGAACTACTGAACTCTAATCAGACTGACTATTGTCAGTGTTGATTTTATATTCAGTAATGGTGGCTAGAAAACACCTATTCGATGCATTACCACCTCGTATATTACATTGCAATACATCTCTTTTCTGTAAACGTTCTCAGTCATGATATCTTCAGGAGTGGTTTCTAATATGCAGCTGGGTTGAGTTTCATACTGCTCATGAAAGGGATTTCTTTAGTTCTAACTAGATGTTGAGAACTGTCAGTTATTTAATGTCCATGTTTGTTTACCTGACTGAGTTAGATGAGTGTGAAACATCATCTGAAAATAAATCAAATTCAGTTGCATAGCAAAAAAAGACTCTAGAAAACCACATTACTTAAAATCACAACTTATCCCATCTTATTACATTACATTTGGGTATTGTCTGACTGTTGTTATCTTGACATTGATTTCATGTTGATCATCTCCAATGGCTTGTTGCCATTGCATGGCATAGTATGTACTGTATGTTGTGTCTCAGGTCGCTTGCTGCAGAGTGGGGTTGCTATGGCCACAGATTTAACATCATCCAGCCCGGACCTATAAAGACCAAGGTATTCCCAGCCTAATCTCAACCGATTGTTTATTGTTGTCTGTTGTTTACACATCTCTTTATTTGTTGTTTTTTAATGTGTAGGGAGCGTTCAGCCGCTTGGATCCAACAGGAGAATTTGAGAAGGCAATGATAGGCCGAATTCCAACAGGACGACTAGGGAAACCAGCGGAGATTGCAAACCTTGCAGCATACATGAGCAGCAACTACGCTACCTGGATGTCTGGAGCTGTGAGTTCATAATGATCTTAGAGCAGTCTCCTGACTAAATTTAAATCAAAGTTTAGACTGATTATATAGATAGATTTAGAAAAAAAGATCAGACGATTAGACCAAGCGCCAGAGTTCAGGCTCATCTTAGACCAAAGGTTAGAATGAGCATTGAGTTTTTGTAGTTACTGATTCTGACTTAAGTTTCTGTGTATGTGCTAAGGTAATTCGGTTTGATGGAGGAGAGTATGTGTCAATGGCAGGCGAGTTCAATGAGCTACGTAAGGTGAGTGTTGTAATCATAAATGACTGCTTTCACACTGGCTCAAGCAGTCATTTATGATATTTCCATGATAGACATTTCAAGGTCTGTGTCCCAAAATCTATTTTTAGCTGTAGTGTTAAAATGTTTCTTTCTTCAATTGTGACCTTGGATTGAACATGAAATATGAAAGATGTTAAGGTTGCAGTTTATATTCAGTTGGTACACTCAGATCGTTGAATGATGATAAACATGTTATGGTGCTCTAGATGATATTTAGACTAATTGGAACATATATCTTTGAGAAGGCCAAAAATTCTCTCTTAGTACATAAGACATAAAGATAAACCATTTTAGATTTTTCTATCTTGATACACAAGTACAACAAAAAATTGGAACAATACCTTCATGTTAATTGATGTTTAGGATGTGGAGTTCTAGTGTAAAAAATAAAGGATTCTCACCTGGTCCACACCCTATTCCTCCAGATTGTTGAATGCAAATTAGTTGTGTCCTTTTTGTGTTTCCCTGCTGTCAAATAAACAGGCATACACAATGTAACCTCCTTGGTGATATAGATAACATAAAACTGTTTGTACTTGTGTCTCAGGTTACCCCAGATCAGTGGAAGATGTTGGAGACACTGATAAGAAGCACTAAAGGATCCTAATAACTGTTCACTTGAACCACAAGACCTACTAATTTTCTACTGTGACGAAGATGCCTTCATGAATTTTTGAAGTACTGCAATTAAAGATTTATTTCAACATTTAAACCAAATCTTTGGAAGTTATTGAGATTTGGTCATCTGAGTTAATATTTTTATTGACAATTCTAACTATGGTAACTATGGCAAATACAAACAAATACAACAGGATTTTAAAAACCTTTTCTGAATTATATACATCTTAAAAATATTCGAATAATATTTTTATTACCTTTCTGACATGAACATAGACAACAAACAACAAGGCCACAAATGACTAATTAATTTAATTACTAATTATTAATATTATTGCACTTTTGACACATGGGCACAGACTCAAACCTGAATAGATCAGAAGTCATGTTTGAGTTGAAGAGATATTTTAAAGCTTCACCACCTGTTTCTAACAACTGGTTTTAAAGTGAGGTGAAGTTTAATCAAAACTGAGTTTGTTCTTTCTGGATCAATATGAAAGAATGATACAAATATGAACATGATCAATCATCAACATGTACTGTATTTCTCCAGGCTGATTCTGTATTGTGTATCCCAACCTAGAGAAATTCACTTGTTACAGCGACTAGTAAAGAATATAGAATTGAAAGTAATAATGTCAATGTGTCAGCAAAAATATGTAGAGAAAAAATATACCTATACATGTACGAAAGGGAATATACAAAGAGAACACAGCAGACGGTTAATGAAATATATCAGTAACAGGAAACATGTGTGGTGAACATACAGGCTTCATATCAACGCGTGACAGAGCGCTGTGTGTGAGAGAGAGATCGCTGATTGGTTAAGTGATTTAACTACTGACCAGGTGTTCCCAATCAGCTGATGACGGAGTCTATATCTGCTGCCTCCACTTCTGCCTACACAAAAATCAAACAATCATGAACTACATTTTTAAAAAAATGCTGTTAAGAAATCTCCAAGTCAGAAATGAGTTTGTATTCATGCCTATGTTTTGAAGTGAGTTTTATTTTGTAGGCAGTTTAGGCACTTCCCTTTCCTGTCTCACGTATACCAACCAAGCTGTTGTTTACAGTGGTACGGCAGTTTCTGACGATGTAGGTTACGTTCATGGTGATGTCAAATAAATGTGTACATGTAACTTACCTTTTCTGACAGTGATGTGTAGCTCCTGGAGTATATTTACACTCGTTAAAACGTTCGTTTTCACCCGTTAACATGATCGTGAGTTAGCATCTATAAGCTAACTGAGCTGGAGGAAGTTTGTTACGACTGGTAACCTCCAAAGTACCTTTGGTTTACATGTGTCTGCTACATAATTAAAAGTTAGATCTACGTTCATTAATACTAAGTGGATGAGGGTTAGGGTTAGGGTTAGGGTTAGGGTTAGGGTTAGGGTTAGGGTTAGGGTTTAGGGTTAGGGTTAGGGTTAGAGGGTTAGGGTTAGGGGGTTAG
>JAFBJQ010014927.1:0-16089 GCA_016785345.1 Trinectes maculatus
TGAAATATGAAACACCAGTCGAGTTCATCATCACTATGGTGCACACAGCAGAGATTTACCACATGCAGTTATGATCAATCAAGATAATGCTGATGTGAAAATTAAAAACACGGTTAAAGACATGGTAATTAATAGACTTATCTGATGCTTAACTGTAGATCCTCTCGACTGAGCTGACACAGACACTCAGCTTCTTTTAACCCTTTCATGTCAGGGACACGCCCCACAGCAACTTGACAGAGTAACGTTCTGTCTTCCATTAACCACAACACCAGTCATTTTTCTCTTTGAAGTAAAGACAGACGGGTCCTAAAGAATATGGTTTATGTATGTTTGTCACATATGTGGTCAGGTCTTGCAAATGTTTCTGTCAAAATATCAGACAGGGTCAACACAATTAAATGACCCCACAGGCTATTATACAGCATAGACACCTGTCAAGATGCACTATATGTTGTAAAGAAGAAATTATTGACCAGCCTGAAATAAAATATATATACTGAAAAATAAATTCTGTAAATGTACGAGTAGCAGAGGAACCGGGTCAAACTTTTTGTTGTTTTTTTGGCATCTAAACTGGATTGTATTTCAGCAGAACCTAATTGTGAACTCAGATTAGACTGTCTGCCAATCAGATGCATTTTACTACTCAGTGTTTTGTCTAGAAAACCTTCTCATTAACACAAACTAGGCTGGTGGACCCACAGCAAGGCATAGTACAGAGCCCCTCAAGGGACATGGAAAGAAGAACAGTCGGATGTACTTCCTGGTCAGCTTAGAGACTGTAAACAAACACAACAATGGAGAGAATTCACCAGTGGGAGAGGTTCATAGAGTTTATTTTGAGATTGGCCTCAAATATAAAGACATTAAATCAGTGCTTGCCCGTAAACTCAGTTTTCATATAAGTGAGAGACGCTTAAAGAGAGAAATATATTCACAGTGGCTGACTTTTCCGCTCAATAGCTCGACAATGCAAAGGTGTAAAATAACAGTTGACTGCTCAAAAGAATCCATGTAATGTCGTGGACAAACTACTGCCGTGGTTTCACCCCAATATCCACTTTCCCGGGCGCAGGAAACTAACTACTCTAATACGTTTCAACCAGATTTCAGATCATGGCACTGATTTACTGTCTCTAACACCACAGTCTCAACAACATGCTATAAACACCACAGACTAACAGTACAATTCTCTGCAAACAGTGAATAATGGTTAAGATAGTGATGCTTCACAACATGTCCACGTGTTCCACCTAAACACAGCTGCAGTGTTGCTGCATCCAGGGCTGAGCACCGCCCAAGAATATTGTGATTGGTGAAAGAAATAGAAGGAAGTCACAGCATGATAAGTTCTGCAGAGCTGAGTCACTTGTGGAGATTGGGCTGGATATGAGAGTGGACACCTTGACTGGTGTGAACCAGGGGTAGAAATATGCCAAAGGGATGGGAGGAAAACAGGGTGACTGCATTATTATGTTCATCATCAGTAAGAACGACAAGATCTCTGCACTTTCTGCAAAAGTTTGCTCATTTTGAAAGAATCAGTGGCTCTGAAGGTCATGAGGTCAGAAGTGAACATTAGGACCTACCTGACAAATAATTCTACAAATTGAATATTGTGGGTGTTTAAAGCCTCAGCTCTACTGTAATACAGACAAGTTTGTCTTGTTGTTAGGACGATGATGAATTCGACTGGTGTTTCATATTTCACTCTGGCTGCCTACTTTGACACTGGACTGTTGAAATACTTGTTCTTTATTGTTGTCATGTGTTTATATCTGTTGATCATTTGTGCCAACGTGTTGCTGATTGTGGTTATCTGTATGAACAGAAGCCTACATGAACCTATGTACCTGTTTCTGTGCAGTCTGTTTGTTAATGAACTGTATGGTAGTACAGGCTTGTTTCCATTACTCCTGCTGCAGATTCTCTCTGACGTCCACACTGTCTCTGTCCCCATGTGTTTGCTGCAGATTTTCTCTATTTATTCTTATGGAACTGTAGAGTTTTGTAACTTAGCCATCATGTCATATGACAGGTACCTGGCTATATGTTGCCCTCTGCAGTATAACACACTTATGACACCTAGAAAAGTTGCAGTCTTTATTGTGCTAGCATGGTTATTCTCTATTCTTGCAATTGTTGTTTTAATGTCGTTGACTTTACGTTTACAGTTGTGTGGGAATATTATTAACAGAGTTTATTGTGGGAACTTTGCAATAGTCAAACTGTCTTGTTCTGACACTAGAGTGAATAATATCTATGGACTTTTTTACATAGTCATCTCAGTCATTGTTCCTCTGCTGTGGATCATGTACACGTACATGAAGATTCTTAGTGTGTGTTTTTCTGGTTGTAAAAAGATGAGACAAAAAGCCATCAGTACCTGCACACCTCACCTGGCCACTCTGCTCAACTTCTCATTCGGTTGTTGTTTTCAAATATTACAGAGTAGGTTCGATATGAGCCGTGTCCCAAATGTTTTGAGCATTTTGTTATCATTATACTTTCTAACGTGCCAACCTCTCTTGACTCCTGTGATCTATGGGCTGAAAATATCTAACATTTACAGTATCTGTAAACGACTGTTTTATGTTGAAATGTAGGTCAGCTTCACATTTGGAAATTCCAACTCTACAAACATAAAACATGAATCTTTGACTTCATTTGGAATGTACTAATAGACAATAAGGAGAGAATTAAAGATGCATCATGCACAGTGGGTTCTGTGTGATTTCAGTCTTTGAAATGTGTTTGTGTAAAACACTAAATGTAAATATGGCAGAGTCAGCTGATCAGGAAATACGTGCCGTCCACTGTTAAAGTTTAGATTAACACCAAAGATCCAGAACCACATGTTGATCATTGAA
The DNA here is from genome assembly GCA_016785345.1 of Trinectes maculatus. NCBI lineage: Eukaryota > Metazoa > Chordata > Actinopteri > Pleuronectiformes > Achiridae > Trinectes > Trinectes maculatus. The sequence continues at coordinate 2,874 of JAFBJQ010014927.1, forward strand.
CATTTGAAAATAGAACCCCCTTTGAGAGCCCCCAAAATGTTGATGAGGACCCTGCCATTTGAACACACTGTGATCGACCCAATGGATAATTTCTGAACCAAGAAAATGCATGCTCGGCTAAGCCTATTTTGTGCAATGTATCGATCAGGATACTATGATCAACAGTATCAAACGCCTTAGATAAGTCTATAAATAACACTACACACACTTTCTTTCAGTCCAGTGCTTCAGTGATGTCATTTGAAATCTTAAGGGCAGCGGAAACAGTGCTGTGTTTTTTCCGAAAGCCAGATTGGTATCTTGATAAGATGCTATTTTTCTCTAGGTAATCCTTTAACTGATTGCAGATAAGTCTTTCAAAGACCTCTGCTAAAATGCACAGCTTCGGAATTGGCCTGTAGTTCTCCCCTTTTAGAAGGGGAAGAATGAAGGCAGATTTCCATATGCTTGGAACCTCACGATTAAGAAGACTGAGATTGTACAAATTTGATAAAGGCTTAGCGATGAAGTCAGCAGCCGATTTAAGAAAGTAAAAAGTCTTTGGGTCCAACTGTTTCGACACTCTAGCTACATCAGCAGCAGATATAGGACGAAACTGAAACAGAGCTTCCCCATTTCCTTTACAGCCCGGTAAGACACTGTCGTTTTCAACAGGAGAATCAGGACTGTTTAGCCCGTGACAAGATTCAAATAAAAAAACCAGCAGAAATAAAATGTTCATTAAAATAGTTGAATATCTCGTCCCCATCATTAGGGATGTTCGATATTGGCTTTTTTACCAATATCCAATACACCTATATTTTCCAACAATTAATTTCCGATACCGATATCAACTGGTACCGATATATGCGGGGTTTCCCCCCGAAAAAACGAAATAATTTCAGGTAAACAAACAAAAGTAAACAAAACAAACATGTCTCAAAAACTATACATCACATCTCTCATATTTTGACGTTTTGAGTTAGAGAAGTAGCTGAAGAGTTTGATGCATAATATGTGGATGTTTTGTAAAAGTTGTGTCATTAAAAAAGTAAAAACGGATCATTTCCACTATTAAATTTTAATGCCAGTATCGCCAGATAATATCGGTAGGCTGATAACATCGGGCATCTCTGGCTATCATACATAAGCCTTTTTTGATAAAGGATGGTGGTTCAGTGGAGCAATTCCACCACCTTTGCTGGGGCGATCACAGCATACTGTACTGTATACCCCTTTATACTGATATCTTTATCTGTAACTGATTTACCAAGCCAAGTTTCAGATATGGACCTCACTAATGGGGAGTAAATAGTCAAGCTTCTGCACTGGTTTAAAGACCCAGAGTCACACAATGAAAGTACAACCAAAAGCACAGGAAGCATTGTTATTATGAGTTTAAAATCAGATGCTACCCAATAGCAGACATAGGCAGGTAGCTGTAACAGGGCAGGGCAGGTTAGTGTCTGGAGGGTAGCTGTCACCGGGCTGATGGAAGCTAACTGCTGGAAGTTAGCTGCTGCAGAGTGGATGGAACAGGCCCCAGGACGCAGCAAGAGCACATCAACCCCGGTCGTTACATTGAGGGCAACACCGTGACAGGACCCCTTCCTACTTTGTTGTCACCACGACCGCTGTCCGCAGACGAGTGTTGCCGGTGCTGCTGCAAACCAGCAGCTGGAGGCTAGGTGCTGGAGACTAGTGGCTGGAGGCTAGTCGCTGTAGCCGCAAGCCAGATGCTGGAGGCTAGCTGCCATATGACTGCTAGATGAGCAGGCCCCAGGCTGCAGCACAGAGTGTGTTTTTAGTGGCAGTCGCTCGCCCTCTTCTCTTTCAGTAAAGTAGGTCAAAGTGATCTATTGCCGATCTTGTCATAGCCCATCTAAAAAAGAAGCATGTAAGTAAGCTAGATCCATGGTGTAATTCTCACACACACACGCTAAAGCTAGCTTCAAGCTGATTAGAAAGGAAATGGGGCTCCAACAACAATGAAGAGATTTCCCTGAGCCTGGAAAGAAAGGAAGCTGCCTATTACTCATCGATAAACGAGGGAAACAAACATACTTCGCTTGACATAATCAATTTGTCGTTATATTATTATTATGTTATGCACCACAAATCTTACTTTCTAAGACTTGGCCGTAGATACCTCGGAGATTCATTATCTAATGATATAGCTGCTCTGGATGGCACTGTCCTTGTCTCTAGTGAAACCACCAGGAATCTGAAAGGTCTCTTTAATCTATATTTATCTTGAGTCTCACTTTCACTAATTTCTGCGACTGCCTTTTGACACCTTTGCAGTGTCATGAAAAACAGACATCCTGTTACTAAGAAACACAGACAAGACAAGTCCACACCATCATTACCCCCATCCTTGATTATCGTAATTCTTTATTATCAGGCTGCACCATTGGGTCCGTAAAGGTTGTCCAAAACGCTGCAGCACATGTACTGACAAGAACCAGAAGTTTATAGTTTCACATTTTCCTGCTTTAGAAGACTGTTTCCCTGAAACTCTCTAATAATGGTTAAGATAGTGATGCTTCACAACATGTCCACGTGTTCGACCTAAACACAGCTGCAGTGTTGCTGCATCCAGGGCTGAGCACCGCCCAAGAATATTGTGATTGGTGAAAGAAATAAAAGGAAGTCACAGCATGATAAGTTCTGCAGAGCTGAGTCACTTGTGGAGATTGGGCTGGATATGAGAGTGGACACCTTGACTGGTGTGAACCAGGGGTAGAAATATGCCAAAGGGATGGGAGGAAAACAGGGTGACTGCATTATTATGTTTATCATCAGTAAGAACGACAAGATCTCTGCACTTTCTGCAAAAGTTTGCTCATTTTGCTGCTTTATTTACTACTACTTGTTTTATTATTATTTCTAAATGCTAATTCCTACCTGCTATCCCTGTGGCTGCTGTAACAGTGAGATGTCCCCACTCTGGGACTAATAAAGGAATATCTTATCTTATCTTATCTTATCTTATCTTATCTTATCTTATCTTATCTTATCTTATCTTATCTTATCTTAAAAGAATCAGTGGCTCTGAAGGTCATGAGGTCAGAAGTGAACATTAGGACCTACCTCAGTATCGCACAGTGTAAATGGAAAATGATCAGTTTGGCAAATAATTCTCCAAATTGAATATTGTGGGTGTTTAATGCTTCAGCTCTACTGTAATACAGACAAGTTTGTCTTGTTGTTAGGACGATGATGAATTCGACTGGTGTTTCATATTTCACTCTGGCTGCCTACTTTGACACTGGACCGCTGAAATACTTGTTCTTTATTGTTGTCATGTGTTTATATCTGTCGATCATTTGTGCCAACGTGTTGCTGATTGTGGTTATCTGTATGAACAGAATCCTACATGAACCTATGTACCTGTTTCTGTGCAGTCTGTTTGTTAATGAACTGTATGGTAGTACAGGCTTGTTTCCATTACTCCTGCTGCAGATTCTCTCTGACGTCCACACTGTCTCTGTCCCCGTGTGTTTGCTGCAGGTTTTCTCTGTGTATTCTTATGCTTGTGTGGAATTTTTTAACTTAGCCATCATGTCTTATGACAGGTACCTGGCTATATGTTGCCCTCTGCAGTATAACACACTTATGACACCTAGAAAAGTTGCAGTCTTTATTGTGCTAGCATGGTTATTCTCTATTCTTGCAATTGTTGTTTTGATTTTGTTGACTTTACGTTTACAGTTGTGTGGGAATATTATTAACAGAGTTATTTGTGGGAACTTTGCAATAGTCAAACTGTCTTGTTCTGACACTAGAGTGAATAACATCTATGGACTTATTTACACAGTCATCTCAGTCATTGTTCCTCTGCTGTGGATCATGTACACGTACATGAAGATTCTTAGTGTGTGTTTTTCTGGTTGTAAAAAGATGAGACAAAAAGCCATCAGTACCTGCACACCTCACCTGGCCACTCTGCTCAACTTCTCATTCGGTTGTTGTTTTCAAATATTACAGAGTAGGTTCGATATGAGCCGTGTCCCAAATGTTTTGAGCATTTTGTTATCATTATACTTTCTAACGTGCCAACCTCTCTTGACTCCTGTGATCTATGGGCTGAAAATATCTAACATTTACAGTATCTGTAAACGACTGTTTTATGTTGAAATGTAGGTCAGCTTCACATTTGGAAATTCCAACTTTGTCCGTGATGTACTAATTGAGAACACGGAGATAATTAAACTTACATCATGCACAGTGGGTTGTATGTGATTTCAGTCTTTGAAACGTGGTCTTTGTCAGGTTGATATTAATATGGCGGAGTCAGCTGATCAGGAAATATGTGCCGTCCACTGTTAAAGTTTATCAACTTAAACTGAGGATAATTTGTGATTGAAACCACATCATGAGTTTATTATTACTGATTCAGTTTTACATTAACACCATAGTTCCAGAACCACATGTTGAACATGTACATGTTAAAAAAGCTTAATGCTTTGAAAATAGCTAAGTTCTTAAATTTTATTGCACGATCATCAATAAAATATTAGTTCACAGTAGATTGTTGGTGTCATCATTCAAATCAAATATATTTGAGACGACCAACCAATTTTCTGTGTCTGTATAGACCATATTCACAAATCACAGTGTGCCTTTTATGACAAAACTGCAGAGACCTGGGGGACAGTCACAGTGAGGGATCCCTCTCCTAGGATGCACACAAGTGTCATGGCTGCGTGTACACAACACATCAACACAATAACAATATTTGCGAAGGCAAATTGGTGTTAAGTATAATAACAGGAGCAACGTTTTCAGAATCTTAATCCCAACAACATTTGTCCACCGACGATAGAGGCCTGTGGCGGCATAACTAAGAGCTGATCCAAGACGGACCCTAACCAGCCGTAATGCTAAGCTTTGTCATAAAGCAGCGGTTCGCAAACTTTTTTATGTGAACCACCTTCTACATCCCAACCTTGTTCACTTACCCTGAGTACCTGATACGTTTAATTATGTCTAAATGAGAATATGGTCGACAAATGATTTCTTTGAATTTGGTGTTTTTCTATAACAAAATAGCCAATTTAGAATTATGTATTAGTTGTTTATTTATTAGTTAGTAAGTTGTGTTTTTACTGTTTTTACACCATAAATCTGCCACTGTCATTTTTCATCTCGCGCACTCCCTAGTGGCAGTTTGCGTACCGTACACCTGTGGTACCACACTTTGGGAATCCTTGTCATAAAGGAAAGTTAGATGTCTGCTCTGACTTCAAACAGACTGAAGCTGGGAGATGGTTCCACAGCAGAGGAGCTTGATAGCTGAAGGCTCTAGCTCTGACTCTGCTCTTATTGATTTCAGGAACCATGAGTTAGCCTGCATCTTCAGAACATAGTGCTTTATGTTAACATGGTGTTGTTAGATCGTTGTGGTATGTTGGTGACGAGATTTAAATTAAATTCTAAAAATCACAGGGTGCCAGTGAAGGTAACATGGCAGAGATGTAATGTCTTGTCTTGGTTCAGAGGTGGAAATTGACAGTCAACATTTAGTCGCACCTGCATCTCACCTCTTTAGTATGTTCCTGTGGTAAGTCTGAAGCGTTCGTCATCATCTTCACTCTGTTGACGCAAACCGATTTGACCCAGTTCATGTTGATTCTACAGGTGAACTTAGTGATGAGAGCAGATTATTAAAACAATGTGACATTAGTATTATAATCACAGTGTTACAAAGATGATAAACTCCACGCTGGTTTCATATTTCACCTTCAATGCCTACTTTGACACGGAGCTTTTAAAATATATATGTTTCCTAATTGTTATATGTTTTTATGTTGTCACTCTTTGTGCCAACGTGTTGCTGATTGTGGTTATCTGTATGAACAGAAGCCTACATGAACCTATGTACCTGTTTCTGTGCAGTCTGTTTGTTAATGAACTGTATGGTAGTACAGGCTTGTTTCCATTACTCCTGCTGCAGATTCTCTCTGACGTCCACACTGTCTCTGTCCCCATGTGTTTGCTGCAGGTTTTCTCTATTTATTCTTATGGAAGTGTGGAGTTTACTAACTTGGCTGTCATGTCTTATGACTGTTACCTGGCTATATGTTGTCCTCTGCAGTATAAAGCACGTATGACCTCTAATAAAGTGGCCTTTCTAATTGCTGTTACATGGTTGCCTCCTTTTGTGGCTGTTATTGTCACAACATCCTTAACGTCCTCGTTACAGCTGTGTGGGAACATCATCAACAAAGTTTATTGTGACAACTACTCTGTCATTAAACTGTCTTGTTATGACACAAGAGTCAATAACATCTATGAACTCACTGCTGCTTCTGTCACAGTCTTTGTTCCTGTATCTGTGATCTTGTTCTCCTACATGAAGATTCTTAGTGTGTGTTTTTCTGGCTGTAAACAGACGAGACAAAAAGCCGTCAGTACCTGCACACCTCACCTGGCCTCTCTGCTCAACTTCTCGTTTGGGGTTTGTTTTGAAATCATTCAGAGCAGGTTTGATATGAGCAGTGTCCCTGTGATGTTGAGAATATTCTTATCATTATATTTTCTGACATGTCAGCCACTGTTCAACCCTGTGATGTACGGACTAAAGATGTCAAAAATCCGCAACATATGTAAACATCTGTTCTGTTTTGTTTGATTGTGCAGGAGGTTTTTATAGCTTAAACATTAAATATATTCTGTTGACTACATTATGATCAATTATATTTCTTCAGTCAACATATTATATTTAAAGGTAGAAACCTTATCATATAATTTCTTTTCCAAATTAAAAAATAAGTTCAGTTTGATACGTTTTGACAGTTTATACACAGTTTTCTTTGTGTTTGGTTTAAATTATAGTTTTGTTTATTCTTTTTGAAATCATCATTGTTACATTTACTCTTGTACATAAGCAACAAAAAGAAGAAATGTTGAAAGTACATTCCAGTTGTCTGTTGAGGAATAATGAGTCATAAAGTTAATGTTCTTGTCCTGTTTACAGTAGGTTTTCACAGGGATGGGTAGTTGACTGCTAAGAAGAAAGGCAGGGGGATTGCAGTGTGTGTGAATGAAAGATTTCCCTGGGAAGGAACATCTGTGCTGCCCAGACAATCTTGTCCTGTTAACTCCACTGGTGGTAAATTCTATTCATTTTATGGATTCGGGTTAATCTGAGTCACTCACTAAAGTGATCCGGTTCACTTGAGTCAGTGTTTTTGGCCACCCCACCCCTTAACAATGACAAGAATAGTACATTAATATTAAAATCCAATCAGGACGGTGGTTTCTGTTTCCAACCGTCCACACACAGACACAATGCAAACGTTTTCAAATGAATTGGAGGGAGCTGGCGTTTCCAAATCTTTACCACCTTGGGAATGCGAAACCGGTGGATACGTGTGGATGAACAGTGCATCTGCAACAGAGTTGTTATGATTTCACTTCAAAACGCAATCATGTGGACGCCGCCTGAGACCTGTCTGTGGCTGTGGGCGTCTCCCGTCTTAAAACGTGTAAAAGCAGCAGCAGACAACTTGTTCACTCTGGCTCACTCCGTTTCTTCTCTGTAGACTGACGTCAACCTCACATTGACATTGAGGTTGCATATTTCTCTTTAGTGGATTAAACATTGGTACAGTAAGTCTGTAACACAATGTGACATCATCAATGAACAAGTGACAATGAATAATAGAAATGAGGACGGTGATGAACTCGACTGGTGTTTCATATTTCACTCTGGCTGCCTACTTTGACACTGGACTGTTGAAATACTTGTTCTTTATTGTTGTCATGTGTTTATATCTGTCGATCATTTGTGCCAACGTGTTGCTGATTGTGGTTATCTGTATGAACAGAAGCCTACATGAACCTATGTACCTGTTTCTGTGCAGTCTGTTTGTTAATGAACTGTATGGTAGTACAGGCTTGTTTCCATTACTCCTGCTGCAGATTCTCTCTGACGTCCACACTGTCTCTGTCCCCATGTGTTTGCTGCAGATTTTCTGTTTGTACACTTATGTTGGTGTGGAATTCTTTAATTTAGCCGTCATGTCTTATGACAGGTACCAGGCTATATGTTGCCCTCTGCAGTATAACACACGTATGACATTGAAGAGGATTGCAGTACTTATTGTTGTAACATGGTTACCTGCTTTTCTTATTGTTACTGGCACAATATCTTTGACTTCATCTTTGCAGCTGTGTGGGAACATCCTTGACAATGTATACTGTATAAATTACTCTATAGTTAAACTGGCCTGTTCTGACAACAGAGTAAACAACATATATGGACTAATCAGTCCTGCTCTTTCAGTCTTTGTTCCTCTAACGCTGATCTTGTTCTCCTACATGAAGATTCTTAGTGTGTGTTTTTCTGGCTGTAAACAGACGAGACAAAAAGCCGTCAGTACCTGCACACCTCACCTGGCCTCTCTGCTCAACTTCTCTTTTGGGGTTTGTTTTGAAATCATTCAGAGCAGGTTTGATATGAGCCGTGTCCCTGTGATGTTGAGAATATTCTTATCATTATATTTTCTGACATGTCAGCCACTGTTCAACCCTGTGATGTACGGACTAAAGATGTCCAAAATCCGTAACATATGTAAAAGAGAAACATTAAATGTATTTCATTGACTACATTATGATTATTTATATTTCTTCAGGTAACATATTATATTTAAAGGTAGAAACCTTATCATGTAGTTTTTTTTACAAATTAAACAATAAGTTGAGTTTGATATATGTTTTGACAGTTTATACACAGTTTTCTTTGTGTTTGGTGAAATTATAGTTTTGTTTGTTCTTTTTTAAATCATCATGGTTACATTTATTCTTGTACATAGAACATCACATGAGCAAAAAAACCCCAAAAATTTTAAAAATATTTGTGGTCAGCAACATGCCAATTGACCTTTGACCTTCTAATAATTGGGGCCACCAAGCTGCCTGATCATATGGTCTCATGGTCCTGACCTTTGAGACCACTTTAGAGTAAACGCACATTCAGTTGTTTTCATGACTTTTCTTATTCTTGGATAAACACAGACACAGTGACAATATCCAGACCTCTGTATACACAATGGTCCACAGGTAATGGCTGATTAGTCATGATAATAAATCATTATGACGCCTCCTTCTCAAACACACATGTGCATCATAGTAACTGTGAGAAAAATATAAAATATATTGCGTAACTCATGTGCTGATCCAGATTTTTTGGTGTTTGTAAATGGAATCCAGGCTACAAATACAGTGTATGAGTTTCATTTACTGATTTGAAATAAAAAAATCAAAACATATAAAAAAAAAACATTAACAATGAATGAAAAGCTCTGTTTTGGTCTTTTGCAGAAATGTTTGAAGTGCTCTATATCATAGTATTATGAGAACAGATAATTTACCAGGCACTGGAACTCTCACAAACTGCAACTTTAAAACTTGATACAATGACTTGAGTTTTTTTAATGTGTTGTCTGCATTCAGGCCGAAATAACCCAGCCCTAATCTTTTAGACTAATTATGAATTGGGATGTCAGTTTATCATTGATAAAATGTCATCAGAGTGACAATGGCACATCCAATTCCAAAGTGACACAAAGTAGACAGGCGGCTGCAGTGGTGGAACAACTGCACTTGGGGCCCAGGGGCAGTGGCCCTGCCCGCCTGTAGCTCCGCTCCTGGGCGGCTGTGTAGTCTATAGGGCTGCTTCCAGGGGTCCGTGGAGCTTTTGTATCCACAAGGACAACTTAGGTCAGTTTCCCTATTATATACAAACTATTCACACTGTCCCTTTAACAGTTCTTAACATTTTGACAACTTCAGATACCCTGAAATACCCCAAATGCAATGTATTTGTAGTGTGTGTGTGTGTGTGTGTATGTGTGTTTGTGTGTGTGTGTCTGTGTGTGTGTCTAAGGTCCTGGAAGTGAGATGCATGGTGGAGTGGTTTTGTTGGTTTTATTAGAAAGCCTACAGTGCTAATTCCAGATGTCAGATCTTTGCTTTCATTCCCATGGAATCCAGAGGAAAACTGAGGCGGTGTCCGAAATCGCCCCCTAACCCCTATATAGTGCACTATATAGTGACCACGCCATTTTGTAGTGGTGTCCGAAAGCTTAGGGATCATAGCATGTCCACTATATAGTGCACTCAATGTATCCCACAATTCACCGCGAAATGTAGTGAACATCCGATGGTCACTAACCGGACCAAGATATCCCATCATGCATTGCCAGAAATTCTCTGGGCTGCGCGGAAGTGAAAATAGCGGCCGGAGTGGTAAACAAACAAGTATTTTGTGAGACGACAATAATGTGGTACGTTTTAATTGTGCGACAGCGATGATGTAATTAGCGGTGCTGAGAGTAGTGTCCGAAAGATTTTTCTGTTGAGCTGACTACATAGTCCACTACATTTATTTCCCTATATAGGGAGTAGGGAGTAGGGGTTAGGGGGCGATTTCGGACACAGCCTGGGACTTCCTTTGCCTTTCTGTCTCTAGACCACATCCAAAAGTTATTAGGTTAGTAATTAAGTATAAATTTGGTTAGTAAGTAAGTATAAATAAGTTTCCACTCGAGGTGGGTTAAGGTTACGGTTTACGTTATTATCGTCAATGTTGTTTTGACGATGTGCAAATTTACATTATCGTACATTTACACTATCTGGAAAAGAAAACAAACGGCACATAGATGGTAAACGGGAGTCATAGATCGCATGGAGAAAACAAGCAGGAATCTCTCAGCAACGAGCTCAGCGGATCATTTAGTGGTGGGACGGGGGTCGCCTGGAAATGGTTCGGTCCGTTCGTCGGTCAAAATAAAGTCACAGTGTTCCCCCCTATATGCATTCTGCAGCTGTGCACTGCCCCTGCTGCATTCTCAACGCTGCAGTTTTAAGTAACGGAAGTCTATTGATTGTTTTGTCCCTGGGCGTTGCTAGGTTACTGACCCACAGCGCCTCTGCTCTGACGTTTTCAAGGGGAAACACTGCGTTATCTGCTGAAAATCTGTCGTAGTGAAGAGCAGCTCGATGACCGATCTGTGTTATTTATTAGCTCCTGCATGTACAGTGTTTCCCCCTGAAAACACCAGGGGGAAACACTGACCCCCCTCCCCCCGGTGTGACTTTTGTTTCATATACTGTAGCAAATATGCATATAGGGGAAACCCTATTGCACAATTGACCGCAGAGCAGAGCAGAGAACCTGGATGTTACACATTCATACATTACCCATCAGTGTCTCTACATTGGAGTTTAACTGGGAGTCTCCTGAATGCTTAAGGACATTCTGTCCATCCTGAAAGCAAGAAGAGTTTTAACAACATTTTTTGAAAAAAAAATCAAAGGATATCGTCAGATTATTGTTATTGATTAAAAAACAAAGAATAATAATCAAGATATGTATTTTGCCTATATCACCCCTAGTTTCCACTGCACTTGCAACAAAGTATATGATTCCATGCTGAAATAATACATTTGATCTCATTAAAGACTCTTAAACTCTTAAATGTCACATTTACAAAAGCACAGTGTTTCATACTTGTAATTCCTATATCTATCTACACGTACACTGGAAATGTCATCTGTTGCAGATTAAATGACACAATAAAGAATTTCTCATTGTGATCCATATTTAAAGTAAACTGTTATTGTTTCTTTTCATTGCTAAGTCATCTTTTATTTCATTTGTTTTACAGAACAGAACAGATGTTTACATATGTTGCGGATTTTGGACATCTTTAGTCCGTACATCACAGGGTTGAACAGTGGCTGACATGTCAGAAAATATAATGATAAGAATATTCTCAACATCACAGGGACACTGCTCATATCAAACCTGCTCTGAATGATTTCAAAACAAACCCCAAACGAGAAGTTGAGCAGAGAGGCCAGGTGAGGTGTGCAGGTACTGACGGCTTTTTGTCTCGTCTGTTTACAGCCAGAAAAACACACACTAAGAATCTTCATGTAGGAGAACAAGATCAGCGTTAGAGGAACAAGGACTAAAAGAGCAGTACCAGTTAGTCCATATATGTTGTTTACTCTGTTGTCAGAACAGGCCAGTTTAACTATAGAGTAATTTATACAGTATACATTGTCAAGGATGTTCCCACACAGCTGTAAAGATAAAGTCAAAGATATTGTGCCAGTAACAATAAGAAAAGCAGGTAACCATGTTACAACAATAAGTACTACAATGCTCTTCAATGTCATACGTGTGTTATACTGCAGAGGGCAACATATAGCCAGGTACCTGTCATAAGACATGACGGCTAAATTAAAGAATTCCACAGTTCCATAAGAGTAAAGACAGAAAATCTGCAGGAAACACATGGGGACAGAGACAGTGTGGACGTCAGAGAGAATCTGCAGCAGGAGTAATGGAAACAAGCCTGTACTACCATACAGTTCATTAACAAACAGACTGCACAGAAACAGGTACATAGGTTCATGTAGGCTTCTGTTCATACAGATAACCACAATCAGCAACACGTTGGCACAAATGATCGACAGATATAAACACATGACAACAATAAAGAACAAGTATTTCAACAGTCCAGTGTCGAAGTAGGCAGCCAGAGTGAAATATGAAACACCAGTCGAGTTCATCACTGTCCTCATTTCTATTATTCATAGTCACTTGTTCATTGACGATGTCACATTGTGTTACAGACTTACTGTACCAATGTTTAATCCACTAAACAGAAATATGCAACCTCAATGTCAATGTGAGGTTGACGTCAGTCTATAGAGAAGAAACGGAGTGAACCAGAGTGAACAAGTTGTCTGCTGCTGCTTTTACACGTTTTAAGACGGGAGACGCCCACAGCCACAGACAGGTCTCAGGCGGCGTCCACATGATTGAGTTTTCAAGTGAAATCATAACAACTCTGTTGCGGATGCACTGTTCATCCACACGTATCCACCGGTTTCGCATTCCCAAGGTGGTTAAGATTTGGAAACGCCAGCTCCCTCCAATTCATTTGAAAACGTTTGCATTGTGTCTGTGTGTGGACGGTTGGAAACAGAAACCACCGTCCTGATTGGACTGCGTCGCAGGGACGGACTGGCCATTGGGCTTACCGGACATTTCCTCAGTGGGCTAACGTGCTATGTGGGCCGACAGTCAAAGCTGAGGGTCCTGAACTGCAAAAGTGCAATAACCACCTTTAACCTGAAACTAAAGCAACCCAGCCAACTGAGGTCTCTTGTGTAGGTCAGGACAGCAATAATTCAGCACCACATCTTGGAGCTA
>JAFBJQ010015014.1:0-10594 GCA_016785345.1 Trinectes maculatus
TCTCTTTTCTTTCAGATAAGTGTCACTGTTAAGCAGCGACTCAGGCTAAGACTGACATTAAGCCTGGTCCGGACCAGGCTAGTTTGCCGGCATAAGTTGCCGTGGTAACTTAGTTTGAACTATGCTAAACTTGCTTTATGGAACCAAATCCACTCTAAAATAAGCCAGACTAACGAAATAAGCCTGGTTTATTTGGTAATCCTGCTTTATGGAATAGGCCCCCGGTGTTGGTGTGTCAGCCGGCAGCAGCCTTAAAGTCCATGGTATAAGGGCCTGTGTTGTGTTGCACCGTATCAGTAAGGATACTATTAAAAAGGTGCGTTCGAGTCGCAAAAGAGACACAACTTCCCTGTCCTTCTTAAAAACTTTAGCCCGGACCCGATGACGGTAGTTACCTTAAACGAGCCAAATAGTAGACCAGCTCCCAACTACGGTTCGGAGCGAGAGGGGGTCTAAAGGTAACAACGCGCTTCGGCGTCCAGTCTGAATTTTGTGTTAAAAAAATAAAGACATTTGATAACATTGGAATGTTTTTGTAAGAGCTTTTCTTGTGAAAAACCTGATGCGGCCCAGCCTCACCCAGACTCTACCTCCAGCAGCCCCCGGGTAAATTGAGTTTGAGACCCCTGCTCTAAAGCAACTGCACTCATCCTGCCAGATGGATAAAATGGCAGCTTTTACTTTCTAGTCACAAATATTAATAAAGGTACATATATTAATAATTGTGAAATAAATTTTTAAACTGGACTTTAGTGACAATAATGCTATTAGCTCTACACTATAAAAAAATTATAACTGAGAATACTCAAAAAAACAAGGCAACATGATGCACTAAAAATTTTATATCATGTCAGCTATTAGCTACATGTTAACCCAACTTTGATAAGGCTGTTGTCCCAATTAGGAATTCTTAGTCAGGTCAATTATTAGCTGAATTGTCATTACTTTCAATTCCTTATTCAGCTAATGTACATTTGTTTGTTCAATAAATAGCGTTGTTCACATAACTACAGAAAGCTAATTGAGGGAATTCTAATTTCTCATTACATTACACAAACATTTTCAAATTGTCTTCCATAATTACAAAACTTAAATACTCCAAACCAGGGGTGCCCACACTTTTTCAGCTTGCGAGCTCCTTAAAAGATGACCAAGCCAAAAGGATCTACCCACAATGAAAATGCAAAACGCATATATATTTTATATTATTTAAATCATTATTATTGTATATTTTGTGCTTTTAGGATAAAGTATATTTTAATTGAATTTAAATTTCATCTCAGCTCGCTCTTCGGAGGAAAGTGAATGTCGTAGTTTTTGTGGACAGTCCAAAAATGCCGCTCTACGTTTCCCTTCATTGGAATAGCAATGGTGCACTGACAGATGAGGCAAACGCACTTCGAATATGACATTGTGGGAAAAAAATCCTCCTCTCATTACGTATGGAACTGGTAAGTTTTGGGTTTCTTATTTGGACCGGTTACGGCACTCATTTTTATACCCTTTCTACAGTTTTGTTTAAAACAAACTGGAGGCTAGCTATGCGACACGGTAGCTTGCTAAAGTGGTTAACGCAAAGCTAACGTGGTTAAATGCGCATGCGTGGCTAAATGTGCATGCGCTGCCCACCAATTGGCTGCCTGGTATGTCAATCAAAAGACATGCGTATTGATGGATGTGGGTGGATGATAGTTTATCTTCCATCTTCTACTTCTTTTAATGCTGTGCAATCTACGTGCACTCCTCTTGCGATCGACCAATAGATAGCGATCGACGTATTGGGCACCCCTGCTCCAAACAATCCATGATGTACAATTTCACAAATTTCAGTCTTTATTTTTTGAGCCATTTCTCAAAAGAAAGAAAAAGTAGCACAATATAGTTATGGCTCCCAAAAATAGATAAATAAATATATATCTTAAAAAAAATACAAAAAATACAACCAAGGGGTTACTTGAAAGAGGCTTTCAATTAAGACTGAATTTCAAATCCTTAACAGAGTCTGTATTTTATACTAAAACAGCCGTCCCAACCCTCAATACAGAGGTTCATTTAGAACATGGGCCTTAAGAGCCTAAATACAATGCACAGGTTGAAGTGCAAACATCACTCTAAAATAACATGTTTTACATTGTATCCTCAATTCTTAAGCATTTGCAGAAACCATTTAAAACAAACATGCATTTTATCAACCTGACAGTATGGGCCATCTAAAGAAACTTCAACATAAATGGCGAACAGTAAATTAACTTCACCAAAATAGCCTCAAATTCACACTTTTTTTTAATCAAGGTTTAGTGAGAATTAGTTTTTCAGACGTCACACAAGCTGTGTGCATTTTAGTCAAATTTCCATGAACAAATTCTGCAAGGTGTCAAAGGTAAACTTAAGAGGCTTTGGGTAGGAAATATTGAGGGCGTATAGGAGGCCAAAAAGGTATGCCAGAGCTGTGGGGGTGTCTGGGATGTCCTGCAAAACCACTCTCTCTTCCAAGATCAGAGCAATGTCCTGCACTTTCGTAGAAGACCTTTCCATAACACAGTCCTTGAGAACATAAAGAATGCCCACAGCCACGCCCTTGATAGCAATGTCATCTCCATCAGTTTCCTGGAGAACAAAGCATTCGAAAGGTCATTTTCAAGTCACATTGGTTTTGCAAATCTTCCTCACAGGGGCTGACTGGCAATCTGTGCATTCTGGAAGTCCAGAACAGCCATTTGATCAGACGGCTGCCGGCTACTCTGCATTATCGGCCAATTTGTCTTGCACTCCAAAAACGTGCATTTATTAAAACCCAATAAAATCACTGAATATCCATAAAGAATAAAATATCAGTAACCACTGCAATAGTATCTCAAAAATGAATCCAAACTTGGTGCCCTAAGAGTCATATCCGTCTTGATATCTAATGTGCATCGACTTCACCAAGTTGTACAGTCACAGTAGAAAGTGTTTGAACCCCTTAGAATATTCTGGTTTTGTAAACAAATTTATCTGATCTCCATGTAACTCACCGGTATAACAAAACAGAAAATGCTAAAGCTAATACCACACGAAACCTTTGTATTTCATGTCATTACATCATGTTGTTAATGTGTTGTGTACACGTGGCATCCATTGCATTTCTGTCCATCCCTGGGAGTGGGATCCCTCACATGAGTGTCTCCTGGAGGTTTCTGCGTTTTTTTTTCCTCTGTTAAAAGGGGTTTTTTTTGGCAGTTTTTCCTCGCCCTTGTTGAGGGTGTAGGTCAGAGGATGTCATACCCTGTACTCTTTGTTAAGGCCCTATGAGGCAAATTGCAATTTGTGAATATGGGCTATACAAATAAAACTTGATTGATTGATTGATTACTGAAAACATCCATGAAATCCAAAAAGTTCTGTGGGATATCTGTAAATCAGATCTGCACAACCCTGATGCCAAGATGAAAATAAGCCCCAAGTTTTATCAACCTTCCAACAGGGTGATGACAATCACCTGTAGAAATGCATAGAAATCCAATCACACCAGAAACAAACATCCAGAAACAGAACAGGAAACAGAAATGGACTGAAATACCTCCTAAACATCCTGCCAGGGCTGCGCATATCCTTGTCCCTGTTGCTCTTGGGTGCTCATTGTTAATGTGTGAGTTCTGTAATTTGCCCCACCAATAATGTTATTGATATCTCGTCTTACCAGAGATGTCTTATTCTCCACACCATTCATTACCCATCCCTATGCATCCCTTAGCCACCAACACCACTCAATCTCTCCCCTTCTGTACTATTTGCACTTTACTCCCCCCCCCCCCCCCCCCTTCCTGCTCCCACCCCCCCCCCGTTTTAGCACAACACATTTCACAGCATTTTTTATACCCAGTGACTATATGCATGACAAATAAACTTCCTTTTGTCCTTCCTTATATCCTTGGTTATCGTGTATGTGAAACCTTGACAAGTTACTATTGTGAGACAGTAACATGATCGACAAGGAGTGTGTGTGCATGTATAGGTGGCTGTGTGAGCATATTTTGGAAAAAAGTTAAGGGCCTTTTAATCTAAATCTGTCCTGGCTCTGCATATTTCTGTAAAAAAGTGTGATTACTGTTTTATGCAAACTAATACTTACAAGACATTGTTTCTCGGGGTCTTCATGGAGAAATATGGTCAGTCCCTGAAGAGCAGCATTTTTGTGACGCCTGAGGATGTCAGAGGTCTACCCAAAGGGAAAAACAAAAATAAGTAAACATGACAAAACAGCACAGTTAAATATTTCATCTCCATCATACCGCGTCATCAAGCGTCATCTTCCATATTCTGTCCAAAGGATGCTTTTCTTGCACGGTAGAGCCAAAGAAGTTTGGGGGTGTATTTCTCCACAGCAGCTCTGAAAACAATTTCCTGAGGTGGTGCGCGAAAGGCTGGGTGAGGGGCCGTTTGAAGAATTTGGTGAGGGGGCTTTTGAGGAGCTCAAGCTTGCAGTGTCAAGTGACGAGATCGAACCAAGTGACTGATCATCATCTTCAGGTTGGCAAGCCTCTTTCCACTTCATGTGTAGAACAGCACAATCAGATGGTAGTTCTGATATCTCAGATTGCAGATTGCAGATTGCAAAGAGCGTTTTGGAAATCAGGGTCCTCAAATTGCAACAAAAAATCTCTCTGAAATTGTAGTTTCTCTTTTATCAATTCAACAAGGGCATCCACGGACTGTGGCACTTGTGAAAGTTGATGAAGCCGTGCTTCATCAGCAGATAATACTATTTGGAGCAACAGTGTCTAAAAAACAGGAACATTCAAACATTTGAAAATAATGACATTTATGGAAATGAAATTTATGGAATTATACAATCTAAAGAATACTTACCGGTGTAGCTTTGTAGTTTACCAAAGTCGTACTAAAACATGAAACGTGTCAGACCCATTTCACTTGTGTCCATCTAGTGCAGGGCTGGCTCTCTGCCCGGTTCCATGCGGCTCTTATGTTCGTATCGATGTTTCGCTTCACTTGAGTACGGTACACATAGCCTGCTTTACCAAAATATGGTATTTTCATGAAACAACTTTTCACGTTTACTCAACTCAGTAAAGTTGAGTAAACAATTTGTGTCAAGTTCGCTCTCAAAATGGCAGGGAAAAAACGCACAGCAAAACGAAAATATGAAGATGAACACAGGACGTTTTTAACAGAGTGGGAGAGTTTATATTTTTTTGTTGAACGTAATGGCAAGCCATTCTGCCTTATTTGTCAGGCGTCATTAGCACATTTACAATAAATCTGGCTGAGCAAAGGTATGTGTGTGTGTGTGAGGAAGGGATGGGGAGATGTTCGTTTGTGCTAATGTGTATGATGTGGCTCTTTGCGGTAACACGGTAAAAAATGTGGCTCTTGGTCTCCGCCTGGTTGGCCACCCCTGATCTCGTGCCTTTTTTTCAGCCACATGTCTGAGTTCCTGATGAACCACTTACTGTATTGATGATAAATAAGAAAATCCTGTGTTAGTTTCATTTAAGGAACAAGCAAAAAATAAGAAGCATCAGTAAAAATTTAATTAAATAAACATAATACAAACAATAAAAAACATAAGAAAATATATATTTTATAGATAAAAGGCAATAATAAATACAGTGCAATTAGGATGCATACAATTTAAACCAGATTTATTGTAACTGGTACTTTGCCTGCTCATTTACATTGTATACTCAGAGTGAATCCGGTTCAGTCCTAAGTGTGGATACATAATAGCTTTTCCAGAAACCTTATTTCAGACTTGTCAGGTCTCAGCTCCTTAACAAGAAGTTTTTCCTCCATCGTCCTTCTCACAAAAAGGTACATTAATAACGATTTCACCGAATTTGGTGGAAGCTGCTCTTGAACTCCGTTTTTTACTGCCATCGCCATCATCTCTCTTTGTCGTTGCACGTATTTTTTTTCCCCCGTAGCGTACGCCAGAGTCTGGGAGTCGCACTACGAAAAAAAACTATCGCTGGCTCCTCATGTAGCTTTAGCAATCCTTAAACTTCATGCATTTTACGTAGCAGTTGGGGCTAAATTTCCAGCACCCCACTGGCGTTAAATTTGGTGACGTTGATAGGCCAGTTATTCATAATTTCCCCCTAGGAACCATAACCCGGATTGGCTATTTAGCTGCAGGTCAGGGGTACTTTGCAGATCACCCCATGAGAGAATGATACATTGTCTGTCAGTGGAAATTCACTGTTTAATGAGTGTCAGTTGGTGGCAATGTTGTTTAAATGATTTGAATTGCATGTAGGCACACACACCATGAAGTAAAACTGACACTGATTTTTTTTAAAAATGCAAAAAATATTTTTTCCCCTCGACAGTCGTAGTTGAATTTGTACTGATACATCTATTTATTGAGATTATTTATTTTTAGTTATGTCCAGAGATCTAGGATCCAGTGACTATGTGCAAAGATTTTTACTTATTTTTATTTAATTATGTCCAGAGATCTAGGATCCAGTGACCAATTTCATATTTATTTACTGAAAAACTCAATAAAATGTTGACACAGAAAACCTGTAAAGCCTACTTTTTGTACACAGAAAATTAATAGGAGGAATTGATAGGAAATCGATAAAGAATTGGATCGAAAAGCAGAATCGATAATGGCATTGGTATTGATAAAATCTTATCGACCTCTCCCAGGATGATCAGAAGTGCAATGGATGCTTCCCTACATATGGTGTTATTAGTGACGTCAGCATTTTGTTAGAAACTTACTGATGCAGATATAATGATAGCGATTGTTAAAGACCATGATGCGGTACATTTCTGACACATTGTGCAACTACATTCTTACCTCTCCCTCTGCGACTGTGTATGTTTCAGCTCGGACCGGAGCAGTGATAGGGGAGTTTGGGCGTCTGTATGAGCAGCAGTATGCTGTGGCTCTCTTCAACAAAGTTCGCTTTGATATAGAAGGAGTAGGTGGCCCACAACCCCAGCTACTCCACCGCAAGGTAAAGTACCAACAACAAAATAATGAAAGCCCAGTTCTGCCAGAAATAAATAATTTTGTTGTTCTACCCGTATCCATATTGGGACATCATTTTTATTGTGTGCCATGTCATGCCATGCGTTTTCTTTCTAACACATGAGGTTTATCCCTTTCCTGGTAAATAGAGTAAATGTTTAAGTGTTTCTGTTGCTGCAGAGATGCTGAAAAAACTCCCCTGTAGAACTCATCCAGTTTGCACTTTTTATATTATTTATATTTATATATTATTATATTTAGAAATCGTCTCTCTTGAGAGAATATAATCACATTAAAATAACAGCTTAAAATAACAGCTTTTTAATTGTAACAGAAACACAGGCTTTTTCCTTGCACGTATTAGAAAAATAGGTGAAAACGAAAAAAATCACCTGACCTGCATTGTACCATCAGAAACATGTCTCTTTGTGACTTTTGTGGTATATAAAGTTTGAGCTAAAATGTGATTTGTTCCACAGATTCCTCTGGAAAACAAGTCCATCTTCTCTGGCTCGCTCTTTCAGTACCTGGAAGAGAACAAGAAATGGAGAAGCCGCTTCTTTTTCATCCCAGACTGCTACACCATCAGATATTATGAGAACAAAGTGGTGAGCAGATTTTTGTTTTGGTTTGTCTGCTTTTATTTGATGTTAGTTTGATTCACTCACCAACATGTCAACTCTGCTCCTCATCTTAACTACCAGTCCCATGATAGAGGCCTCCATCCCAAAGGAACCATCAACTGTGCTGGCTACAAAGTGCTGACATCCATGGAGCAATACCTGGATCTGATCAGCAACAGCTTGCCTGGTGAGGAGGAGGAGGGAAAGGGAAGCAGAGTCAGAAAAGATGACACTTATACACGGAGTTTAATTTAACCTCCCTTCATGGTATTTGTTTTAGGGCCGGGGTAACACTTTTTTGCTTTTCATATTATTGTTTTTAGGGCCATACGCAATTATTTAATACTAGTCACAATAACCTCTCAAATGCCATGGAACTGTGCCCCTTTAGTGTGGTGGTGACTGATGATGCGACACACAAATATCATTCAGTGGTACTTAATCTCTCAACATCTCTGATTCTCAACAGTCTCTGTTTATAAAGTACAACACAAGTGTTGTACAAGTGCTGTTTGTGACAGCCACTCAGTAGAAACAGTTGCCTATGCTTTGGTGCTGGTTCCTTTGACGTTCTACATGGTGTAGGAGGAGACGTGGATATGCAGATTTTGAGGCATCCTTCATTTTGTAGTGAATGGCATTTCAGGTGCTAAAACAAATTTGTGGCACTGCTACCTTTGGTGGCAACGTTTTTGTGGCATATTTTGCAGATAACTGTATTTTGTACCACGTCTTCCTGGCGAAACCCGAACCGCTGCCAGATAATAGAGCCAGTGCTGTGTTTCTTCAGAACCAAGTCGTCCGTCTCCATCTTTAATTAGCGTCTCTTGCTAGTAACTCGTAAACTTTTTTTCGCTATCTCCATACTCTCCCCCCCTCCTCTCTTAATACAAAAACACACATTCGCGCAGGAGAGGGCAGGGAATGTGCCGCTTGCTGTGAGGGGACCACCAGTGAAAGAAGCAAAAGTCCAAAGAGAATTATCAACATTTACGTGACAATTTGTACTTTATGGTCGCGATATAGTCATTTCATACATCTCACGTGGAACAACATGCAATGTATTGAGTGTATTCGATATATCCCCCACCTCTACATTGAGTTAATTGCATGATTTGCATTAATAAAGAGTTACCTGCTAAAGACTAAGATAAAATAATTAAAATGCTTTTAATGGTACTCTGATGTCCTCCATGTTTCCCCCCAGGTGTAAAAGCCAAGGTAGAAAGTTCCCCCTTCCTAAAGTGTGCCACCCAGTTTCCTCTGATCCTCTGGCACCCTTATGCCCGCCACTACTACTTCTGTGTAGTTACTGAGAAGGAGCAAGAGAAGTGGCATGCCATTCTCCAGGACTGTGTCAGACACACCAATGATGGTGAGTGCTTCTGGTTACAGTTCAACATCGATCAATCAATCAATTTTATTTATTTAGGTATTCTGTTGTCTGTTCCTGTTAGTCAGTCCTTAATTTTCTACTTATCGTCAGTTTAATATGTTGGAATGTGGTTGTAAGTCCTGCTGTTGTAATTGTTGCTGTTGATATTGCAGTTGTCTCTTTGTCGCCCCCCCGTCTCTCACTGGCTTTCTATCTGTCAGCCCTGTAGCCCTGCCAATAAAAGTCTAAACAGAATGCAAGTTTCATACTGTTTGATAAATAAGAGTTTAACCAATTTAGGGCAGTTCCTTTTATGCCAGTTAGGTGTTCAAGCCTATGAAGAAGAAGGATGTGGTGGTCAACAGTGCTATGATGAACTCTGAACCCTGACTGAAAGTCCTCATATAAACTTTTGGTGTGAAGAAAATCATTTAACTGATTGGTGACAATCCTCTCAAGGATTTTGGAGAGAAAGGGGAGGTTGGATATTGGTCTGTAATTGTTTAAAACCTCTGGGTTCAGACTGGGTTTTTTAAGGAGATGTTTAATTACAACTACAGGGGGTCCTCGAGTTATGACGGAGATCCGTTCCTGAGAATGTGTCGTAACCGAATTTCAACGTAAGTCGGAACATACATTCATTGTGCCATTGTGCATACATTGTGCCACCAGATGTCACTATAACACCACCCTACAATAAGAGTTTACTGTGGTGAATTGCCTTTTGTCACTATAGAGGTTGAGAGGCGAGTGTAATGAGCATTTCCTTTAGATTTCTGATATCAACCGTGTAGACCCTGTGTAGTGAATAAACCTACGGTATTGCCACGATCCCGAACGCATCTGTGTCCGTGTGCATCTCCTTACCGGCTGCTGTCCATTTCACATAAGTAAACACAAGGCAGAGTAGCGCAGTTGTGCTGTGGAGGTGCTGGAGAGCCGGCAGGCGCGCTGAGAGACAGAGAGAGAGCTCACCAACTAGTTCCCGTGCGAAGTCTGTACATATTTACGGGGCAAACCGCTTAAGCCGAAACAAGGAAGTTCACAGGAGATGTGTAACCACGAAAACAACGTAATTCGCGACCGTCGTAACTCAAGGACCCCCTGTACTTTAAAGAACTGTGGTACATAACCATATGACAGTGACGGATTGATTATATCTAGTAAAGTAGTGTCAAGCAGAGGCAGAATTTCCTTCATTTCCTTTTGTTGGGATGGGGTCAAGAACACCGGTTGTAGCTTTAGATGAAGAGATAATTGTTTTTAGCTGACTGGGGTCAATTTTGGTAAAGCAGGCTATGTGTGCTGAGCATGCTATTTTTGTTTCTAAAGATAAGTTACTACTTAGTATTGGGAGTGGTCTCTTTTCTCCCTAATAGTTATAATTTTATCATTAAGGAAACTTATAAAATCATAATTCGCAGGGAAGTGTGGAATGCTCTGATCAATAGAGCTGTGGCTCCCAGTCAGCCTGGCTACAGTGCTGAAAAGAAACCTTGGATTATGTTTAGGGCTGCAACGATTAGCCGTCGTCGACGACGTCGACTATTAAATATGGTCGACGAGAAATTTTGTGGTCGTCTAGTCGTGTATTATTTTAAGCAACATGATGAA
>JAFBJQ010015091.1:0-11681 GCA_016785345.1 Trinectes maculatus
AAAAAAAAAAAAAAAAAAAATCATTCATTTTGCAACTTTGTCCCTGAAGGAAAGATTTCACATTTCTTTATTTGACCTCTTGCTTTCACGTGTTTTTTTTTTTTGTTTTTTTTTTCCAGAGCTGCTGCGTTTCAGCTGTGAGAACAGCATCCTCACTGCTTTTAACGTTCATTGGAGAAATCTAACGTTTCTCTAATGTCGCGTCAGCAGTTTCGCTCATGCCTCACCTGTCTTGGGTAATTCATGATGTCAGCCTGCCAGACCTGCCGGCCTGTTTGCCGTTGGCCTTTTGTTGCTGTGTCATTACTGACGCAGTTGTCGATACAACATCCTCCTACACACGCCGCGGCGTCTCACCTGGAGGACCAGTTCTAACTTGTGGAAACCTGAGGAGTCGCAG
The DNA here is from genome assembly GCA_016785345.1 of Trinectes maculatus. Classification (NCBI taxonomy): domain Eukaryota; kingdom Metazoa; phylum Chordata; class Actinopteri; order Pleuronectiformes; family Achiridae; genus Trinectes; species Trinectes maculatus. The sequence goes on from JAFBJQ010015091.1 coordinate 401, forward strand.
GAGACACCAGACAGAGTGTCGCGCACACACTTATACACATACACACACATGAACGCGCTCCTTTCCAACACAACACAGCACACACTGCGCAACATCATCTGTCACCCTTTGTAAATGCCTGACAGGTTCTTTTTTTTTTTTTTTTGCTTCTGCCCACACGCTATTCACAGATACAAACATGTTGGAATGAGGAGCGCGGCGGCCTCGTTCACGTTCAGGGCAGAACTTACAGTAGAAACTGGTTTTGCCTTTCGATTGTGACTTTATTTCCAGCGTGTTTAACTTCCTGCTGCAGCCAGCGTTTTTGGTTTGTTTTTTTTCCCTGCAACCCAAGTTGAGTACAGAGCATGAATTTCCTAAGATAAGGGGTTTTTCTTAAAGCCTCTTGAGTGTCGTTTTCATTTCTGAAGTAGTTTGACGACTTTCTGTCACCACTCTCACTTAATCTCCCTCGCTCGTCAGCTCTCTCTCTCTCTCTCCCACTAGATTTCTGCCTCTATTTGATTCGATGCCAGCAAGGACACAAGTGATTCCTGCTGTTTCTGTTTCAGGCTCGGATTGGCTGGCAACCGGCCAGCAGATGAAAAACTAGCCAGGTTTCTCTGGTTATTAATAGTCAGCATTTTCCCCCTTAGCAGCTTCCAAGGCACTGGAACACACACACACACATGCACACACACATTCTTTCTTTCGCCTGTTCTGAAACAATGTCACGGGTCACAGTGGATCTGAATTTTAAGTGGATGCCCAAACAAGTAAAAAGGAAACAATAAGTAGTTGACGAAGGAGGATGTTTGCTCCCAATTGGGATGTTTTGCCAAGTAATTTGGAGCCATTTTTATACCTGGGGCAAACTGTGCCATCTGAGTATTGTTATATTATTTTGGTCCTGTTGCATAATTCACCACATTCTTTGTTGCGTTTTTTTCCAAATGAAGGACTCGAGGTTAATTAGCGGAGGTTTATTTTGAGATTCGTTGTCGGGCATGAAATGTTGTTTGGCAGGCCGTGTTGTTCAGCGCACCTTTTACTCCGCTGATTATTTATAAACTCTTGCTACTAGGTCTTTTCCTTTTCTTTAGTTGAAATCAGGGTCAGAATTCAAGCGGGGCTTCCTGCCCCCCCCCCCCCTGAAAAAGGAAAAAAGCGTGGGAAAACTCAGCAGTCTCCTGCACTAAAACATAGGACGACTCGTGGATCCACTTTTTTCCTTCAGAGAAGTCCCTTTTTTTTCTCATTTATTTAAATAGAACAAAAACCATCTTAAAGGATAGTGACTCATTTCAAACCCGACACAGCTCACTCATCGGTGCCATCGACACCACTGACTCAAAGCTCTCATGTGATGTCATGTTTAAGGTCAAATCAGCTTTTTGAAAGTGAGAAAAATAATAAATCGGTTGCAGTGCTGAGATACTGACATAAAGAATGAGTGGTTTTAGCCTTAAATAAAATGAATCTTTGTCAGTACTGTATTATGAAACCTTATTTCTTTGTACTATTAAAGTACTTTAATAAGTCTTTACTTCTCATTTAATTAAAAAATACAAAAAAATTATTTTCTTCCATCTTTAATGAAAAGTCCAGAAACATTTATCCATGGATATATATGTATATCCACACACACACACACACACACACACACACACACACACACATATATATATATATATATATATATATATATATATATAGCCCAGTGTGTGGTTGGCTGTGGTGTGGACTGAAGTAACCTCTGATGACTGGACTTTGACCATCTCAGCTCACTTCTCTCTTCCAATGTCTAAACATCTGAGTTAGATATTTGATGGAACAAGTAGCCTTCATTCATTTTTATCAACACAGATTAACCTAGAAGGAGCAAAACAGAAATTTTCTAAATTTCGAAATGTAATTTGTATATGAACATAATTCTGTTGCCATATATCAGCATTTCAAACCCGACACAGCTCACTCATCTGTGCCATCGACACCACTGACTCAAAGCTCTCATGTGATGTCATGTTTAAGGTCAAATCAGCTTTTTGAAAGTGAGAAAAATAATAAATCGGTTGCAGTGCTGAGATACTGACATAAAGAATGAGTGGTTTTAGCCTTAAATAAAATGAATCTTTGTCAGTACTGTATTATGAAACCTTATTTCTTTGTACTATTAAAGTACTTTAATAAGTCTTTACTTCTCATTTAATTAAAAAATACAAAAAAATTATTTTCTTCCATCTTTAATGAAAAGTCCAGAAACATTTATCCATGGATATATATGTATATCCACACACACACACACACACACACACACACACACACACACATATATATATATATAGCCCTGTGTGTGGTTGGCTGTGGTGTGGACTGAAGTAACCTCTGATGACTGGACTTTGACCATCTCAGCTCACTTCTCTCTTCCAATGTCTAAACATCTGAGTTAGATATTTGATGGAACAAGTAGCCTTCATTCATTTTTATCAACACAGATTAACCTAGAAGGAGCAAAACAGAAATTTTCTAAATTTCGAAATGTAATTTGTATATGAACATAATTCTGTTGCCATATATCAGCGAATACACAACTTAAGTAGTCCCCCCAACAGTTTGAGTATTGAAATACATTGGGATTGGTAGTAGAGGGAGAAATGGCCATATTGGTCATATTGTTTTTTTATTTTTGTGTGATATGTTTGAGTCAAATTGTCATGATGTTGACAGTCAGGCCCTTTTCCTCTTGCGTTTGTCAGGATGCTTCATCCTTGGCCTCAGACAGAGAGAAGCTCAAACAGTCCTGGTCTCTGTGTCCTTTGGTTGGGAAATCACAACGTGAGCCACCCAAACAGCAACAGAGGGAGACAGTGTTTTGAGCTGTAAAGACGTTGTTGTTGGTTTTTTTTTTCAGCCCCAGAGTTCGCCTTGTACTCCCCGTGGCACAGTCTGCCTCCATGTTTACCCGATAACGGACAAACTGCAGGGATGAGCCGGAGGACTGGGTGTTCTCATTGTGCACATTGTGTGTGTGTTAATGTTTAAGACTTTTCAGAGCAGACATATTAAACCAGTATGTAGAAAGCAGCATGTGGGCTTGACTACGTGCATTTTCATTGTCATCCTCTTTCTTCCTTCCTGGTTTTTCCCCCATCTTCTTTTTATGCTCCACTTTTCTCTCCCCGTTCATCTCCTCCTCCTCTCCTCCCTCCGGCTCTCCGACAGTTGTTTCCTCTTTAGCCGAGGCCACAGAGAGTCAACATAGGACGCTGCACCAGCTAACTTGTCACTGCTTCATCTCTCCCTCTGGCAGACATGGTGGACACCCAGCAGCTCCTGGCCTGGCCTGTTGGTTTCAGCCTGAACGCTGTGGACCTTTCGGAGCTGGACGACAGCTCCCACTCGCTCGAAATGAAGCATCTGTCAACGTTAGACTACGCCTCCATCTCCCCCGCCGCCATCCCGTCCTCTTTGTCTCCCACGCTCATGTCCTCCATCTCTCCCGTTGGCGCGGCCTATGACCCCAGTCCGCCACAGAGCGAAGACCACCTGACAAACATGGACTACACAAACATGCACAGCTACAGGACTGAGCCCAGCATGCATAGTAAGTCCAGTCTGGGGGATGGGTTCAGATCTTTGCAGGAGAAAGTCCTAATTTGAGGTCAAAAGTTCAACCTTTTCCCTGTTTTACCTGCACGATTATATTTCTGGCATCAGATTCAATCAAGCTGGAGCCAGAGTCGCCGCCTCAGTACGTGGACAGTCCCGTGTTCTCCAAGCTCCAGGACGACACGTCGGCGGCAACACTGAACATCGAGTGTCGTGTGTGTGGGGACAGAGCCTCAGGGTTTCACTATGGGGTCCACGCCTGTGAGGGCTGCAAGGTAGGACTCAGATATCTTCACGGAAAGGTGAAGCTAGCACGCATAAACAGACAAGGGACCAAATTACATCAGACCACGACTGTAGCTGTTTTTTTTTTTAAATTATCAGTCAACTTGCATTTTAAATTTCTGCATGAAAAAAATGACTCAAACAATAAAGTCTGCTAATTAGTTGAGCCCCTCATTCCACATCCCAGGTAAATGCACGCGTTCACTTTGTCGATGTAGACATTATCTGTTACATAGACGCATGACATCCAGTGTGTGCTGCGTTTGGCATCAGAATCGAAATCTCGATTGCTAAAATTGACTGTCGCACCACCTTTGAGTCATGACAGGAAATGGTGATGGGTGTTAGGTCTTTTTTCTGTCACTCTTCAGTGAGACGTGTTGGTGGAAGAAGAATTTGATAATGCATGGAGAGAAATGTGCCCTTTTGATACGTATCTTTTTGATGTCTGTCACTCACAACCACAGGTCTCATACACTTTCCACCCAGCACAGACTCAACAAAGGCTTGGGCTTCTACAGACACACAGACAGCCCCTTTAACCCTCCGTCTATTTGCCTGTACGGCATATAAATAACTAATAGAGTGTGGGGGGAGTTTCACACCTCTTTCCATTTTCTTTGAAATATTTCGAAGTTGTAGGAAGAGTTGCTATAACTTGCGGCACTCAAAGAAGAAGTGAGTCGGATTTTGAGAGATGGCAGCAGGCCTACGTACACGTTTTTGTTTTTTTTTTTTACTTTCAGGACCAAGAATAGCTACAGCGCGCGCTCGTTGTCTGTCAACCTCAGCAAAAATCCTCAGTGACACAAAGTGGATCATGATAAATATGCGATTACTTTTAAACCGAATAACAAATCTATCATTTGAAAGCGTACATCTCACAAGTAAAGTAAGGTGCATCAGAGGCCATCTGAAGGTCTTTACTAACTGTTACTTGATGTGCGTGGATACAGTTTTTTTTTTAAAGGGTTCAGATATTTCTGTCATTTGTATTATATGGTATAATATATTTTAGGGCGTTACACTGTGATCGTTTACGGGACTGATTCACAGTATATTTGGGGGGTGTTTTTAATACCATTCGCACACATTGAGACTAAATGTCGTAAAAGATGATGATGATGCTGACGTTGACTTACATCCTGGAACGTTACTGTGGAGTAGAGTGACAGGGCTGTTGTGCTAAATCCATTACAACACGCAGCGTCGCTGACATGGTACTGTACTCTCAGGGGCTGAATGAAGGTGAGGTAGAGTAGGCATTGTTCTGCCGGGGTCTCAGGGGACACCCACCAGAAGAGGGGGTCAGCCAAGCAGGCAAACGCTTAATTGTTTGTAAAAAGAAAACATTCTCTATAGAGGTGGAGTCTTGACCCCCTTTAACCTCCTCTATCTTTAAATAACCTACTTTAAATAAAGGAACACCTTGGGATTATAGGAATGTGGATGCCAAACACACCAGCATCCAGCCACCTGTACGTTTACATACAGTCAGTCCTCCCATTAGGACTCATAAACCTCGTGGTTTTCTTTTATTGCTCTATTCAGGGTTTTTTTTTTTTTTTTTAATTGTCTTTGTCAGCTTACACAAACACAGCTATCTACGGACATGTGACTGTGAGTGGACGTGCGTAGGAGTGCGGCTGTGTTGTTAACAGCTGAGATAAGTTGGAGTCTTGCAGCGTCTTTGGTCTTAAGGTTGAAAAGAGAGACTAAAAACTCAAAGCACAAACTCCCCTTGGGAATCAGTCTAGTTTAAATCCACCTGTGGTCAGTGTGAATGATTATCTCATAGATTAGTCAGAAACAAGACTCACTCCCAGTGAGTCAGCACCTCACAAAAAAGACTCTTATATTGGACGTTAACAACTGAAGTTGAAAATATAAAAAATGTAGTGATTTTTATTCCTTTGTCTCTAAAACTTTTTAAAGCAAATATAAGCATTAAAGTTAACAGGGATGTGTTTCTACTTGGCTTTAGAAAAGATAAGCTACACCGCCAAGAATAAGCTTGACAAGTTCTGGAACATCTGGAAGGTCTTCTGTGTTTTCCTTGAGAAAAATGACATTGAAGTAGATGGCTGGAATGATGAGCTGAACTGAAGACTTATCTATTTATCTTTTTAAAAAATAAATATTTATTTTACTTTCATCATTATCATTACTGTTATTATTGTTGCTTTTTTTTCTTTCATGTGCCATCTTGTTCTATGTTGTTTACTGTTTGTAAATTAACAAAATGTGCAATAAACATATGGTTACAAATATATATATATATAAGCATTAAAAAAGCAAAATGCATGAATATCTTATTGTGTCTTAAAAAAGGAATTCGTAGCGCAAATGAAAAGAGAAGTCAGGTGTCTGCAGGAACAATGTCAGTAAGTTATTGCTGTTGTTGCTTTGTTTTCTTCCAGGGATTCTTCAGACGCACAATCAGGTTGAAGTTGGTGTACGATCACTGTGATCTCCACTGTCGCATTCACAAGAAGTCCCGCAACAAATGTCAGTACTGTCGCTTCCAGAAGTGCCTTCACGTCGGCATGTCGCACAACGGTAAGATGCCGCTGTCACTCGCACCTATCAGAACAGTCAGAGTACAATCAGTGCAGGCATGGTCTGTTTCACACGATGCACCCTACTGACATTCAAAAGCTGCCAAGACAAACAAACACACATTTCTAAGTGGAGGTGGGTTCAAAAGACTGAGTCGTCTCAGAAACGTCTTCCTGTCAACCAACAATGGCCTGTGCTGCTCTGAGAACAGCAGACACACACTTTCACCACACTGCTGCCAATCTGGTCCTTGTGGTCTTCCGCCTATATCACAACCTTACGGTCATGATTGGGTTCCCGTCTCTCATGCTGTTAATGCACCTGCAACAGCATGACAAAAACAATGGCGGAAACTATGTTCACAGGACTTCCGCCATGCAAGTGAGGCTCAGCGTCCCATAAACACAATCACTGTGTCGCATTTGCGCGACTGTGCAACTGTTGTTTGCAGTTTTATTTCCTCGAGGCATGAGATTATGTTTTTTACAGTGTACACAGATCAGCGGTGTGAGTGGCTGCTGCCTTAGCATTAATCACGGGTTGTGCTACCTTCATGGTCCTGTAAAAAAAGTCAGAATTTTAAGTTGGACAGTAGTTGTACAGTAAAAGTTTGTGTGTGTGTGTATATACATAGAGAAATGATGCACCGAATTCTTTCTGCACTGACTCTTCAGCTCTACCTTCACGATTGTTTACCTTTTTAACAGTTGGATTTTCTCATTCAGTCTTTGTTGGCCAGTGGAGCGTATCACCTGGCACATCTGTAGCTGTTTTCCTATCAAATGCTCACCCCACCTCTTCGGGTGGCTCTGAGCACAGCTCTCGCTATTGTGTCGGTGTGCACAGGTTGTTCTTGACTGAAATCACCCTGACTCTCCTGTTGGTTCTGTTGCACCAGTCAGGCCAAGACAACTGTCACTCAAGCGTACTATTCAAACAAGTTTGTTCTCAGTGTCCAGTCCCAGTTGAAACTGGCAGTGACTTTGGTGTGTCGGTTAATTGTCTTATTAATTGATCTTGTCACCTGTAAGTACAGATGGTTGGCAGTCAGTTAGTGGTGGGTGCTGTCTAACATGCTGTTCCCAACCCTGTTGTAGGTTTTCAACTAGGGTGAGATGTGGTGAAGGCCAGTACATACTGTATGATTCACGGCGTTTTCATACCCCTCGTGACATGTGGCCACGCTGTGATGACATGTACTGGCATGCTGAGGCAAGTAGGATGTAATCGCAGGCAGCCTGACATTAAGTCATCTCTCTATCAGATACTTTATTGTCATTACTGTCTCTCGTTATCTGTGCCAACAGATAACGATAGTTAGTAATAGCAGTAATAATAGCAGTAGTAACAGGCCAACTAGAGTCAAGCAACTGCCCCCCCCCCCCCCCGACCCCCACTCCCCTTTCCAACCTCCAACCTCGCTGTCAGAGCAGCTGACTGGATTGTGCGTTTCTGTGCCAACAGATAACGATAGTTAGTAATAGCAGTAATAGCAGTAATAATAGCAGTAGTAACAGGCCAACTAGAGTCAAGCAACTGCCCCCCCCCCCCCCCCCCCCCCCCCCCCCCCCCCCACCTCCAACCTCGCTGTCAGAGCAGCTGACTGGATTGTGCGTTTAGGTTTGTTGTCCAGAAGCGAATTCCTCTCACTCAGGGTGACTGAAGAAATGATTCAAACCAGACGTGTGGGCACGTGGCGTCTGTACTGACATTATATATATATATATTATTACCACAGGTATATTGGTATATTGGTGGTATATTATTACCACAGAGAGCATTTACCTGACAGAGACACTTATGAACCATCATCATTTTCAGTTTTCACTGAGGCATTGTGTTGCATTTTGCACGTGTATAAAATGCATGATGCAGTGAACGCTGCATTCTAACGTTTTCATAACAATACATAGGCTATGGACAATGACACAATCATGCATCCGCGGATGCAGCATCAGGAGCAGTTCGTGTCACTGTGTCTTTACACACATTACTGATCAGGAAGCTTTTGGTCACTGGAGTCAGGTCATTGATCGTCCAAGAAATTACAGCTTCTCTATTTTTGTAAAAGTTTTTTTGTAAAAGATTGTGAGGTTTAACAACACATATAAGTCAGTGGTTTGTTTTTCTCTCCTCTGCTTCCACTTTATCTCCGTCGCTCTCTCCATCTCCCCTCGTATCTCTCGCGTGTTATTCACTGAGTCACAGCCGGCGCTTTGAAATTGTGCTCTGTGTGGGTTTTGCTTTATCAATGATTGACGTCCAGCAGTACATAGACCTGGACTGATTCCTCTAACCTGCTGTGTCACCGCTGCTGGCTCGTTGCCCAGTTGGTGATTTAGGCCATTTTAGTACATATTAATTTGCTTAAGGTGTGCTTTCATCACACAGGCATCATTACACAATCAAACGTTCACACGCAATTCAGCAGATGCGGGGCTTATGCCTGAATGGAAGGATTACAGAAAAGGAGGGTTCTACCATTTCACAACGTGGAATTGAATGTCAGGTGGATGACGAGCAACATTTGTAATTATACAACAATTAGGTGCAATGCAACTTTGAGATTTTTTTTTTATCTTGAGTCACTGAAAATCAGTATTATCTTGAAAATGAAATGAAAATGAACCACTTAAAAGAACACAGAATCAGTGAACGACTAAAAAAGTTGAGAAATTTTATGATCGACAAAAGGTAAAACCACTTACCAGCAGTGAGAAGTGACATGAAAAAAAGTCATATACATATATAGTCAATATTAAATGTTCAAATAATAATTATAATAATAATATATGAATGAATCATTAATAGTCGAACCCCCTAAAATGGAATCCAAAGTCTAATTAATGATAGACACAAAAAGGGGAAGTAAGACTTCACTGTTGGACACATGTATGTGGTTATTTTTTAAATATTTGAGATATTTTCTGTGAAAATGTTCTATTTAACTGTGAAAAATGAAAGAATCATGTTATCGAAGGGCACCAGATTTTGTCATTACCTCACAAAATCAGACACACCTCACAAAATCACAGGAGGATTTTTTTTGTATGTGTGTGTGTGTGTGTGCCATTAGCGGTGAGTCATCGATATCAGATTTGTGAGTCATCGATATCAGATTTGTGCTCTTTTGTATGTGGAGGTGAGTCCAGTGTTACAACTCAGAAATCTGTCAAAGCACAACACTACACAATTGTGTTTCCTGTTCACGAATTTCACAATCCACTTTAATGTGATGACATCTGGGCATCTGAATGGGTTGTTGCTACACGCTGGTGTTAGGAAAACCTTCTCCCAGTAGTATTTTTGAGCAACAGCTAAAATATATATATATATATTTTTCACCCGTCTGGACTGAAATGTTCCGTATTGTAAAGTCGGTCATTTCTCAACCCTTTTGCTACTGTGGCTAATAATGATCTGTTTGTTCATGTAGATAGTTGGTCACTCCTTTAGATATTAGCTCTCTCAACCTAAGCCATCAGAACCTGTCTAAATATTGAAGGTGCGATAAAGAAATGGAACAATCGTAAGTGTAATGGCAGAAACCCAAAAGATCTGCAGAGAATAGCACAGTGAAATATTAAGTGATAACTTAGTTAGTGTTCATTAACCAACACAAATACAACACACTGGACTTAGAGCAGAATTATACTGCGTATTAAGGCTAATGCGGAGCCTCATACTGTGTGATGCAAAATGGATTCAAGAGTGTAAATGTATATTTTGTCAGTTTTGTGAAGTGTCCCTTCGTTACATCTGATAAATCACTGCACCTAGTATTAGTCTAATAGTAGAAGAAGAGGATGGGCAAGCATGAACTGTCTGACTGACTGTGTGTTGATGTATTTGGAAATCATGTGTGATAGTTTTGTGTGCTGTTGTCTATGTGGGACTTATCTTGGACTAACACTCGTTTTTTTTTTTTTGTTGTTGTTGTTGTTTTCCCTCCCAGCTATTCGTTTTGGCCGAATGCCTCAGGCAGAGAAGGAGAAACTACTGGCCGAGTTCTCGTCGGACATGGAGCACATGCACCCGGAGGCAGCGGATCTGAGGGCTCTGGCCCGGCATCTGTACGAAGCCTATCTGAAATACTTCCCCCTCACCAAGGCCAAGGCGAGGGCCATCCTCTCTGGGAAGACAGGAGACAACATGGTGAGCAACACCGCCTTACCGCCCTTTGAAATGTTTTTTTTCATTTAATTTATTTTTGTTTGAGCATCTTGTCTGTATATATCATTTATTATAGGAGATGATTAAATTTACATCTTTTGTTTCTTTTAATTTAAATATAATTTAAATTTAATTTAAATATGCAGTTTCAGGTGTAATTTCCGATTCAGCTGGCCTGTTGACCTTGCTCGATTTAAATGTTTGTGGATTTCTGTGTTTTCTTTTTTTTTTTTTTTGAATATGTTTATTCAAATTTTTCAAGAAATAAAGCAGAACATACATAACAAAAACAAACAAACAAGCATAACATACATTTGGCTCACGTACCAACTCAGATTCAAATTTGTACAGTCGAGAGATTCCGCAGTCATCCCCTAAAATAAGTTAAGGACAAGAACAAGAACAAATTAAATGGTATGTCCTCTCTCTGCCACACAGAGCATTTTCAGTTACGATACAAACCCTCTTGCAAAAATGGTAGAGATATTCAAACCAAGGTATGACATAAAGGGTTCCCAGGTTTTACGAAAGACATCATCTTTGCTGTGCAGTTTATATGTCAGATAGTCTAAAGCAACATATTCGAGTACCACCCTTTGCCATTGAACCTTAGATGGAGCTTTATAAGTTATCCAGTTTAAAAGAATACATTTTCTAGCACAAAAAGCGAGTGTCT
>JAFBJQ010015406.1:0-31456 GCA_016785345.1 Trinectes maculatus
CTGAATTAGGTGATCAGTCTGCTTCTTAAGCAGCGTGTTGTCTTCACTTCAGCGCTGGATTATTCCGTTCCATACGTCTCCTGTCTCGTCAGCTGCTACCTGGACCAGCTCTGCCGCATTGGTTTTTGCCACAGTACCTTTTTGTCTTTTGCTCGCTCTATCGTCTGATGACGTAGAGTAGTTTTTTGTTATCAGGATTTAAAATAAAATAACTTGTTACGCCTGAACTCTTGTCTGCATCCTTTGGTATCCAGCACCCGCCAAACCCTGACAAGATCAACCCTACCACATGCATCTGTCCTCTAATCGGTGGTGGGATACACAGAGGAACCATACCAACCTATTTTTTCCACCAAGTCACCATTAGTATAACCGCCCTAAATATTTCACATGATTCAGTTACATAATGCATTTGCTTCAAAGGAGCTGCTATCTTCACTGAAGCTGAAAAAGTGATCCTCACACATACACACACACACACACACACACCCACACATACAGTAACAGTGAACTACATGGTAGGACCCATACAAAATGAGGGAGGAGTAAAGGAATAGTCAGGAAAATCCCATAATTGTCTTGTTTTCCATCAGCCAAGAAGGAAAATTCAATGATTGAGTAGCCTAATCTAATTTTGGTCTTATGCAAGTCGTCTCTGATGGTAAAAACAAGCATTCAACTTTGACAGAGAAACACATCCCTTTTGAACAGGAGAATCATAACAGAACATTCATTCAGATATGTAAAATACTGCTTACAACTTTTGCACAGTAAGATGATTAATTTTGCATGGCACCATTCAAGGAAAGCACCATATGTACATATTTACTTAGTGGGTGTGTTCAACTTGGTCTCTTACTGATGTACATTAAGAAAAAAACTTTAAACTTAAACTTTATTATTCAGCAAGTGGTCTTTACTTATAATCCACATAAATATGATGCACACATCTCAAAAGGTGCACATTCAAAGGACTCCTTGTGTTTGCATTGCAAGAGAAGGTTGGGCTTGAGCACAGGTGTGGAGATACACAAACCTCGAATGGGTTTACTAGCACCTATAAAGCATTTGTTTTACAATATTTATCTTCAAACCAGTATATACTTCACTGCTTTTGCATGTAGTTTTCAATACTACTTTGTCTCAGTAGACAAAAAAAAAAATCTTGGAACCTTTGCTCCAAACACAAGTAAATGCACAATGGATCACTGGAGTGCGAGCACAGAATCAGTGTCATTCTCATCCAATGCAGTTAAATGGCACAAATCTCAAAGAAGAAGTAACATCAGGTTTAAAATAAACACCTCTAGCATTCAAATACTTTCAGACACCAGCATCGAAAATCATGAATAACAACAGTGTATGTATATATGACTTACCTTGCTGTTAAATGAGTATCCTTCTGCCAGTTCTGAAGACACACCAGGCAGACTAAGAAGCAGACAGCAATGCTAGTCACATGTCTAGTTAACCAGGAGGAAGAAAGGCATGGAGACAAGCCTCCTCTCCGCCCTCAAAGGGTCAGGCTAGGTGCTTTAGAGGCCAGGAAGGGGCGTCACAGCAGAGTTCTTTCATTGCACTGGACGACTATTTGTCTGTAATCACACTGAGAGAATACCTCATCATTGCTAAATCAATCAGTTTATTTTGGTCATGTATATTGTGATTTTGGTGCTTGGACTTTATCCAAATATGCAGTGATTATTTGGTTATATAAAGGCCAGTTGGGCTTAAAGTCTTCAGTCACATGTCATGGATCCTGTGTTTTAGGAAAAAGAAGTGAAGCATAACCTTAGTATTAGTAATGAGTAACTTTTCTAGTATTATATGGAGACTCAACTCATGTCGTATTTATAAAAACAGAAGAAAACACTTAAAAAGGACCTCTAATGTGTTAAGGAAAAGCAGAAGAATACAAAACACCTTTTCAGTAATATCTCGATAAGTAATGATCCAGGTTTGGTTTTAAGGGTGGTTAGAGAGAGAGAGAGGGAATGTAGTAGTATGACCTGCGCTTGCACACTGGGTGTGTCAGAAATGTGTTATCAGAGAGGTATCAAGTGCCATTGATGAAGCCAAATATTTGCACCTGGGATTATGTCTTTCTTCATTTTCACATAGACACAGTAATATGTGATCTGGGATAGCATTCAAGCAGTATCCTGGATAGTAGAATAACTACAGTAGTTCATTACGGTCTAGTCTTTTAATGCCTACCTTACATGTGAATTAGAGGTAGCTTGTCAAATTCATACAGTGCACATGCATGAAGAGAAAACACGCACACCCACAACCATAAAGATTCCTGCAGTCAGTTTCCACACTGTATCAGTGGATGACTAACAGTAGCAGCAGCAAGACACAAAGACCGACAGGTGTGTGTCTGCAAATGAAGGAAAAATATGTATGTTATAAAATAGAAAATATACGGGTATATTTATATATATGGGTAAATATACCCATATATATAAATATATATATATGGGTAAATAAACAAATACACAAAAATATAAATGTGTCAGCTACACAGAATTTAAAATATACACTGTCATAAAAACAGTGAGCCCTTTGACAGTGCTGCAGATTGATCAGCACGTCTCTAAGTTATGTAAACATACAATTTGTCACGAGGGCATGAGTCTTTTGTCATTCGAGAAAGACAGTTGAGTCCTAATACTTTTTATACTTGTAAATGTAAGTTCTGATAATACAGTATGTACCCTCTCCTGCATTTTGACTCACCAGCATTTTGTACTGTGACATCATTTTAAATATTGCTTTTGGTCCTGGTACACTGTTGGTTTAGTACAACTTTTGCATATGATATATTCTACAACTTTGTTCTTCTGTTTAATTAAGGTCATGTGCAGTTCATTTGCACTGCACACATTGTACCACTTGAGAATTAATCACTGATTCACTTAAAGCAAAGACAAATTCATGCTGTTCATGACAGTACCATTGAAACTTGAAAGGCTCACACAGAACCTCTTTGAATTAAATATGAAAAACAGTGGAACAGCATGTTTTGTTTCACCACAGTCAGTTCCTGCAGATATCTCCCTTTTTCTATTTTGGACAAAGCCCAATGCAAAGAAGCTAATGTGTTTAAAAAATCCTAGATGGCACATGATCAGTCAGTTTACATTTGTGAGTCACTTCCTGTGTTGAACAACAGGTTTCCTGGCCTGAACAATCCTCATCACAGCTTTTTCAGGTTGTGTCAAAAAGATGATATTTTCCACCTGCAATGTATCACAATGTTTAAAACACACAACTCTGTTCAAAAGAGTTTACAGCTAGTTTAAAAGCAACACTTCCCTGAATTCCACCAAACATGTTTGTTCCATCCACTAAAAAATTAAGGATTGTGTGTACATGTAATTAATTATACTTTAAATGAGCTGTACCTTCAGGCTGTGGTGTGTGCCAACACTGTTGTAAAACTGCATATGGCATTAGCAAACATAAGCTGGCAAACGGTATTTGTGCATAAAGTATAGACACACAAACACGCACACACACTCAGCAGTGGTGGCCAAAATTATTACAGGTATAAAAATATTTGCCGTTTTTGCCTCCAGAGGATGATTTCATTTCATAAAACAACATGCAGATGGTTTTGGTCTGAGCAAATATCAGATGAAGTGTTTTTTTCCACTTTGAACCTGAATATTTGGTATGTCCACCTTTGCAGCGATCGCACAGCTGTATCTCAGGACTCAATTTCACCACTATCACACCTGACAATGATTACACAAATCATTTGGCTTCTTCTGTGGAGTGTGTGTGACACTGACAATGAAATAGGCTGTTAGCTTGTTTTTTTGATGACCCTATTCTAAGGTTTATAGCGCATAATGATGGCTGTCTAGATAATTCATTCGTTTTTTAATGGACAATTCAACAAAAACAACTGAAACCTGCCAAATGTTCTGATAATTTTGGCCACCACTGTATATTGTTGTGCCTGGCAGTTGGGGATTCAGGGTTTTGGACCCAGTGACTGACAGACAGAGTCAGTGATAGAGTCATGGTTCGAGCATAGCTATAAAACAAACATCACAATAGTACCATGCAGTTTTATTCTACAATTGCTGGATGGTACAAAACCTCCCCCTGTTGGTTTTCACATGGCACTGAGCTTAACACACTGTACCCAAATGAGGCATGATCGGACTGCCTGTTAAAACCACCCCATCATAATTCCATTTCCGTTTCCATTAATAATTTATTGTTATCAGATAAGTAATGAAGGGAAGAGATGACTGTGTGGTGACCCAGTGTCATAATGTTTTAATGGCTACTAAGGTATGATCTGATAAAACACAGTAGTAATTACTTTTAAGTGGTAGGTCAGTAATGTAATGTGAATATGTCAACTCAATTTTGCAACTCAAAGTTGTTTGCTAAACACCGTTAACAACTGAACAATAAGAAACTTATAACAGCATCTTTCTTTAGGCCCAGGATTTGGTTTAGTCATAAATCTGCCTGTTACCAAGGTCTAACATTACATTATGGGCGAACACTTGTTTCCTCATTTAATTTACAGCAGTGTTGAGGTCAGTGTCTTTTCAAAATCACTGCATAACACATAAAAGTGCAAAGAGACTCTGAGCTGCAACACACATAAAAATGTTATGTTCAAAGGTTTTTGTATTATCTGATGGGGCGAGTGGTGCCAACAGTTTTATTAGAATTGTCCATTTTAAACATCAGTAGCTTTAATGCTGGACAAGCTTTCCTTAACACTCCAGCTGGGCACAGTGCCCTCCCCCATTCCCACACTGTGCACAGTCATTTAATGGGAACTGTTTGAACCAAGTGAAAAAGGCTTACTATAGGGAGTTTCACTGCTGCAGCAGATGGATTTTTAGACTGTCACATAATCCATTCAATAGAGGAAGTATAAAGTCACAATAAGTCACAACAGCAGAAGCACAGAACCAGATAGAACCTTCAATTGAAGAAGAGCAGCACAGTCTCGCAACTTAAACCTCATGTATCAGTGACTAATTTCCACTGTCACCATCATGGGATTGTGTCAGACCGACATCAGAAGCTTGTAACCTGGAATGCAACACCATCAAACAGTAACATCATGTGCAAAGCCTTTCCTCACCTAAATCAGGCTGCTGCAAATAGCCACACAAACGTCTGTATACAATGCATCCAAACAGTAAGATATAACTGAGTATGACACTTAGTCAGCTGTGTGTTGGAAAGAATTTGACGCAGGATTCAGGGGGATCCCTGGGGATGCAGCTCATATGAAACATAAATGAAACTGTTCCCACTGTTTTGATCAACACTTAACGATCTGATCTACTGTTTTCAGCAAAAACAATGGGACCCTGGGGCATCAGCTGATCAGGAACAGAGGAAGTTACTCCAAAATTTGGTGATGTACCTTGACTGAAAAAAGCATTGCAATCCCTGATATCACACAGTGGGTTTCGAACTTATAAGCAGAAGTGCAGCTTGTTAAAATAATCAGATGGACAGATTAAAAAAAACCATCACATTTACTAAAGAAGAAACTAATAGTAGTGGTACAATTGTTTACCTAAAATATGTTTTTTTTAGTACAGTGACTTCCTGTGTATCAAAGAATTGTTACTAATGACATGGACATCAATGAATGTAAACTGTGCAAATTGACCCTTAATGGCACTGTGAACATGATCAGACATGGTAATCAAGGGGATGTCATTTGTTTTATTATTATTATTTAAAATATATTTTGCATGGACCATGGGGTTATGCAGTCCAACTATAACTGAATGCTACATCTGAAAATATAAAGCTTCTTTGAAAGAACCTGAAGCTGTTTAGTTCATTTTCCTCTCTGTCACCTGGAAAAACTGCATCTGGAACAGGAGAGAAGAAACAGGAGGTACAGAGCATACATTGAAAAAAAAACAGTGGCATGCACATGCAGCACATTTACAATCAATTATTTATATGATGCAAAGTTGACAAGGTTCAGTCGCTGAAAAAATACTTATTCAAATTGAACAGTGGCCTTTTGACACCTGCACTCAAAACAACTCAGAAATGGCTGCTCTTAAACACAGGCCTGACTCTAATGGCAGGGTTGTAATAATTGTAGTACCTTGACCATTATGTAACACCCACTTTCCATAGTGAACCTGTAAAGCGGAACATTCAAAGCTTTAAACATTGTTTCACTCTGTGATACACTTGGCTGCAGACTGTCCACCCTGCAACACACTGTAGTTAATGTTTCTATTGATCTAATGGTACACATAGTAATGACTGTTGGATGTTACTGTTTTAGTATTCATGCTGCCTCGGTATAAGGTATATATATGATATAAGGCAAGAACATGCAAATCTCATGAGGTGGGTAATACTATCGAATTACAAAAAATTCTCCACCACCCACACAATTCCCGCCTCGCCAGCACAAACCGCTGTCAGTGCTACAGTCAACAGGACTGGCTGAAGAGACGGAAGAAAGAACTGTAAATCTGACAGACACAAATTGAACCCAGATTTTGGTAAGATTTAACAGATTCAGCCAATGAAGATGAAATGATATCCAAATGATGGAAATTACAGCTTATCAAGTTAACTAGAGTGGAAAAGTTTGACAGGCACCTAAACCTTTGCAAGTCTAAAACGCCTTTGCAGGACAACAAAGAACAAAGTCTGACCATGTTTCCATCTTGAATCTGATTGAACACTTATTTTTTCAATTCATGAATAAGTATGTATGTCATTTATTGTGGAGTAGCCATGGCTACTGGCTTTACCATTAATAGTTTCCAGCTGTCAATTAAGAACAGCATTGAACGCTGAATGGTGGGCGTTGTTCAGTTGGACTGGTGAGTCAGAGAAGGTCTGGAGGCTGGGGGACTGTGCAGCTGCACTTGGCAGAGTCAGTGGGAATTGTGATTCACCAGTAGCATGTTTTAGCAACAGCTAAGTGTTGGAAAGACATTCAGTCCGGAACTTTTTTGTGGGGATGAGTGGGAGCTAAAGAAACCGCTGCTGTTTTCTTGCAGAAACGTGTTATGCTCTTACAGTTTATAGTACTATATGTTACATTGTCCCTAATTCCAAATAGCCTTTGTCCTGATAATAACATAAAATAACGGAGTGGGACTTTTTTCCCTTGAAACCCTAGTATCTGCTTCTTTAATAGGCCTTACCTCCTTACATAAGAAAACGTGAGAGTTGACTGAATGGAGTGGGAAGAAGTTGTGGTCAGTTGCCTGATTGTTGTCATGCAGGAAGTTTGGCCGTATAAAAACAAAGGGAGGAATTCTCATAATGGATAATTTGAAATGTAAAATGGATACGGAAATATGTGTGAATGTGACTGGCTATGTTACTGAGCTCTCTTGTATAGTAGTTTTTTTTTTTCAAATACAGCGCAATCATATGGAAGCAAGACCAGGAGAAATAACAACTGTGATACTCGGAAGGACAGGACTAGTTTCCACACATTCAGTAGCATGCATTTTTTGTCATAGGATGAATAACTCCCAAACAAGAAACATAGTACATTTAAATCTTTTATCCAAGCTAATTGAGTAGCACTATTTTATTAGTTCTTCATTGTTGGGGTTCGTATACACAACAGAACATTTGCAATTTACACTAGATTACCGTTTAGCTATAGCTTCAGTTTGCATTATCAGATTCAGTGGCTTTACTTTTAGATACGTAACACTTGTATGTTGCAGCTTAAGTACATACAAACAACTTGTTTTAATTCATAACATCAAAAACAAAATAACAAAAAGGAGACTTAAGGACTTAGGCTTTGGTGTTTTGCAGTGTGCAGGAGAAGATCCAAGAATGGAGCTGAAAGGCCACGTCACTGTGATGTCCACCATTGTGGACCATCTAATTGCTTGGTGTCACCACTAAATATCAGTGGAAATCAAATGAAATAGGATCACTGAAGAGTGGTACACAGATGTGCTCCTCACTTGTTCAACACATTTCCATTTTATTACTCCTTGTGGGCCTAAAACATTTTTCCTTTTGACTTTTATCCCCCTCAGCTGGCTGTTGGCCTGTCTGCTTTCTGTTTACCTTGTGTTTCTAAAATCCCACTATGACCCAATAGAGACAGTCAAAATCAGTGGGAAAGATCAATACTATCACTTTGGTGAGACTCAAATGACGTCATCCTTTAATTTGTCTACATGGTATGAAGAATTGTCTGAATATGTATATTTAAGTTCTTTGCTGTGACTTGTTGTTATCCTGTTTATTTATTTATTATTATTATTATGTCTTAATTTTCCTGATGAATTACTGCCACAGTTTTTGTCCGATTTGTACAGTTGATACATCAAAAAATCCGACTCCTTCAGGAATTGCCTGCTATTACCATTCTCATTCCATTTTACTTTGATTATACTGTTACAACTGAAATTAAACCTGTCAGTTTATTAATGGTGAGCAGCTTACTGCAGATAATTTAATATGAATGCATTCTTTTCTTGTGAACGACAATTAAGACAGTTTCCACTGTCTTTTATAGACAAAACAACAGTGTCAATAAAAGACATCATAGATCCAAAACACAGGGAAGATGGGAACCTCCCACAGTGAAGTAGCCAAACAGACGGCCTGTTCTACCTTAGGAATGTTTTTTTTAGTATTTGTCCATAACATTTTTGAAATTCATAGCTTTTATGTGTAAGCTGAGGAATCAGAAAAAAAAGGAAGGAGCCATATGCTTGTTTACCTCACCCTGATCATCACTGCTGATATGAAGTAAAAAAAATAATGCTGATAACATCCTTTGTCGGATTAAACAGTTTAAACACTTTTGGCAGCTCTAAAAGAGGAAATAGCCTGTATAAATAGTATTTAGCCTTTTTTCTGGGCTTGTCAACTTGCAACACTACACACACACGCCTACACATACACATAGCCTGCCAAAATGTGAAACATTAAAACTAAATATATACCATTACTGTTTTACAAAAACACATGATGATACTTGTAAGGACAAGTGCTTAATACATTCCCCACGTTTAACCTTACAGGACTAAGAAGTTATTATGGACAAGGTTCTTAGGTATTTCACTAGCTAAAATAAATTAAACTGAAAAGGTTTGATGTCACTGTCAAATCCAGCCATCTGTGATCCAAACAGCTAACAACCACTGAGGGTCATGGTGGATGCTTGAGACAATCCAGAGACAGGGTATAACAAGTAGGTTGCAGGGCCATCACTCAGAGACAGACAACAAACAAGCATTCACACTACCCAGATTTGTCAGTGTGACTGGGCAGGCAGCACTGGGGAAACTTTTTTCATTTTAAAAATAGGGATGTCACTGTCCTTGGGGACCTTTAATGCAGCAGAGACTGTTAAGTAGTTTTCCCTAGATCTGTCTTGTGTCTGAGTTCTGCAGGCTTTCTGGTTTTTGCTCAGAAAGGAAGGGTTGTCAGCTGTTAGACCTTATATAGACAGGTGTGCTTTTCCAGATCATGTCCAGGAAATCAAATTCACCAGATGTGGATCCCAGTCAAGGTGGAGATCATGATCAAGGAAAATGGAAGATGCCTGAGGTAAATCTCAAGTGTCAGTGCAAAGGGTATGACAAAATGTAGAATAGGATTTAAATTCTCTTCCTCAATTACAAAGCCCTCAATGGTATGGCACCAACACACCACAACCCACAGTCCATAGTTTCATATTATTCCACTAAAGCACTTCAGTCTCAAAAAGCTCCTATGTTTTTGTATTGGCTGAACCCCGAAGCAGAGACACAAACAGGCAGGCCAAGAGGATCCACATCAACAGAGTAGTGACTCACTGCAGGAACATGTGTCCTCGCGAGTGGCAGCATGAGGCAGGAAAACGATAAGGATCAAAAGGGAAGTCTCTCAAGAGATCAGCAATTTGGGCTGAGAGTGTGTTAGCACATGAAACAGAATTCTCCAGCAGGGTAATGGAGACATGACCAGCCTTTTATGGTGCAGGTGATTGTCTGATTGAGAACAGGTGTGCCTCATCAGCTGCCATCGGAAGACCAAGCCATGCCTCCCAGTCTCACACACACTCAGGAAGAAAACAGAGACGAGGAGGGGAGAGAGCAACACACACACACACACAAAAACAACACAAGATAACCAAACCGAACATCCTCTGCTATGGAACCATCATCTTCCAGCTTCTGTCTGAAGGGTGGACACCTCTCTGTGTTTAAGAGTAGACATTCATCTATCTATCTATCTATCTATCTATCTATCTATCTATCTATCTATCTATCTATCTATCTATCTATCTATCTATCTATCTATCTATCTATCTATATCTATCTATCTATCTATCTATCTATCTATCTATCTATCTATCTATCCCCCATGACTCTCTAAGTACAATGGATCAATGGTGGGATGGAGCTCTTATGAAAAATGTGAACACTGACTTTGTAAAGTGTGCGACTGTAAACTGATGCAAACACTTATGCAACTCAGCTTTCTGCCCTGTTTTTTCCCTAAACTCTGCATGTTGTCAGTGATAAGGGCGTACATGAACTTCTGGATGAAGGAAGTCAGCTATTAACAGGTCATAAAAGCAATAATTCATGTTGAGCATCTAACTGTGACGATTAATATTTTCCTCGTCAGACTGGGTAGGAGTAAGCTCAGGCCACCGTCGTTTGCCTGTACTTCAATGGAAATCAGTCGGTTGGTGAATTCATCACATGCATTTTCCGTTCAAGCGACCAGTGAATCGCTTGTTCCTTGTGGTGGTAACGCCATCACAGGCGAGGATTGCAACTTGATGAAACGCTCTTAGTTGAGTATAAAATAAACACTGAGTGGGCGTCCATGAGTCTTAAAGATACATTTCCTATGTTTTCTTATAATTTCCATGTACTGCAAGAACCCAGCGACATTACAGCCACACCTAAAACAGCATCCACAGGCCGGATGAGCCACTAGAATAAGTGGCCATTCATACTACTTTTTGAGCGTGTATCTTCTCTCTCCTGTGTCACATGCTTGTCAATGGTATGAAAGCTGGTTGTTATTAATGAGAGCGAAAAAAAGACAAGACAGTTTTAAAAAGCATAACAGGAAACAGTCACCCAAATGGATTCATCCTGGTGGCATCCATCAAACGACAGATCCATCCATGCCAGATGTTGGCTCTGGTCTGCCTTGAGAAGCCAGGCAATTGTGAAAAGCTGTTAGTGTGAAATTTAAATCATCCAACAAAAAAACGATCCCGTCTTGTTAAGCTGAGGCTGGGTACGATTTTCATTATGAAGGGTCTGTTTTAAGTTAGTGCTTACTCACAAAAGAGGACACGTGAGGCATGTTTTTCTAATGATGAAACAAAATGTGGATTTAATTGTCCTGCCCAACTCTTGCTTTTCATCCGCACTATTAATAAAAATAGTAAAATAGTAAAAAAAAAAGAGAAGCCTTTGAATCATTCATTAGTTTGTGTAGTTTTAGCTGATTAATAGATCTTCATCACCTCTCTCAACACTCAAGAGTGGACATTACTACAGTGGTTGCCGAGCACCATCACAACACAGCATTCCTGCAGGGAGTACTGGTGGTGTAATGAGAGATAACTAAACATGGCTGCACTGGGCCAGTGTTCTGAGTACTTCCATATGGTCTCTTTTTGCATTTGATTAATTAAGAAATAGTGTAACTGGAAGGATAGTTCAGCAGGCTAACCGAGGTGACCTAACCTAAGGTTAGAGTAATGCTTTCAGCCTTTATTCACACAGATGTGAGGGAGTGTAGTTCATTTCACAGCACACTAACCTCTGGGAACAAAGTCTGTTTTCACTCACTGACAGAAATATGCGGCAGAAATCCTCTCTGTATTTGGCCTGGACTTTGCTTTTCAACTCAAACTTAAAAAGTGCCAAAGTGCTGCCGAGTGTTCTTTCCTGCTGACATTAAGTAAATCCTACAGTTCATTGTATATACTATTAAACATTCCATACTTCATACAAATGCTTTAAAGTGTACACTAATCTACTAACGAGTACACATACATAAATACATAAAGACATACATAAATAAATGGTTTTCATAGAAGCAAAGCTGTCCCAGCTTAATTGACTGAGTTTTTCTCTTGCTGGACTCATTGTTTTAATTACCACAGACTCTTCGTCTTTGGCTGTTGCATGCTTCAGTACCATAACTACTTATTCACAGTTTTGTGTGGCAACAGTTGTGGTTGACACAAAATGTTGTGAATGGACTTAACTGTAATAGTGTACACAGGTTATGCACTGTGGGCTTATCAGACGTCTTTAAACTGCTTCTTGCTGCTGTTTAATTAGGCAAAAAAAAAGCTGTTTATATTGTAGGGCGACTGCAGAGAACAGTGTCGCAGTGCAGCTTTCTACAATATTTTTCATCTGCTCCTTCAGAGCAAACAGGCCATTTGCAAAGTATGCTTTAACGAGCTGTTGGTAATATAATCGACCCATAAGCATCACATTTCACAGCACAGCTACTTTTATTTTGCAGGTGAAATAAAAAACTTGATTCATGCCATTGCGTCACTGCTTTTCCTTTACAGCACTCACATTTGAACCAAAACACTGTCTCGCAAATTCCTTTTTGGCAGATTTAATGATGTACTTTTATTTGGGAAGGCTTCTCTCCAAGCTGGCTCTAAGACAATATATCACATTTATCATCTGATGGGACTGTGGGATAGAAGATAGATGTTCTTTTTCTTTGTACTTCAATCTTGTTTAGAACTTTGGACAACTGCGATTGTTTCTGAATGTGTAGTATAAATAAAATTGACATTGACACAGTATGTAATCAGTCTGTAGGACAAAGTTGCTTTGCATGTCACCTTAATAATTGATAAACATTAGAAAGCATTTTTTTCCTGTTTTTAACCAAACATGTACCAGTATGATGTCCAGAGTAAGAAATCCTAATAGAAGGAAAAGTTAAGACATTAATCTGACTATAGGTCTGTGACATCATCCTCCCCACTGCTCCATCCAGACCAAACAGGAATATGTCTGGTTTTCATTTACTTCTTTTCACCCTCCCTTCCCCCCCACCCTCCCTTGCTTTAGAGAAAGTAGGAGGAGGAAAAGAGAGGTGGCAGAGCTCCAGAGTTTGGAAGTTTGTCCCATCCCAGACTTGAACTCAGCACCACAGCTCCTCTGGTTTAAGACTGGGTGGCTGTCTATCTTTTTCTCTCTCTTCACTCAGGACCCTTTTCTCTCTGCATTGTCAGGAACAATATAACTGCTTTTGCTCAGCCAACTTCCTTTGGGAGGTGCTGGAATTTACCAGGACGATAATGACCAAAAGTCCAGCTTGCAGTCATTTTGTGTAACAGATTTTTTTCTCCTCCAAAAACAAATACATTGGAACACAGCTAGTTCAACTCCGGGTAAGTTTTAAGTTTGCAATGTTGCATATGTTATTTCTTCACCTTAAGGACCTCCTTTCTAGCCGTAGTGTCACAACCATTGCATTGCACAGAGTTTTTGGATTCTAGCTCATAAACATTAGACAGCAGGCAGTTTGCAGCATGACTGAAGTCTGTACTTCAAGGGGCAAGGAGTGCTGCAAGGACAAGCGGTGAGCCGCAGTTATGATAAAGGAGGCGCTCCCCAGCACTGTCGTGTTGCTCAATGCATGTTTTATGTGAGTGGACAGGAACATTTTTTCAATGGCATTCTTCTGTTTGTTGCTTCTTACTATATTTTAAAGATATGAAATAAATACACTGGGAGAAATCTTTTAACAGCATTAACAAGAGCAATTATAATCTAACAGACAACAGAGTACCTAACAAAACCTGCTACACGTTGTATCTAATGTCAAAAAATGACGCAGCTAATTTGTATGACCTTAATTAACGTTATGCACTTTTTTACTGGCCGAGCAGTCAGATAGCTAAATCTCCAAACTCACGTCCGAGTGTTTTAGTGAGGAGAAACTGGATGAGTAGATCTTTCCACTGCAGAAGCAGTTGAAAGCCACACCCTCTGAAACGAGTGGAGGAGTGTAAAGGACGTCTAGTCATTGGTACATGGACAAGCAGAAGGGTTCTGATCCATGGGGCAAAAGATATTGAGTTGGTGTGTGGTGGTGATGTTGGTGGTAGTGGGCTGCAGGGTTTAGTGGACACAATGTAAGCTACAGTATTGATCTTCCACTATTCTATTCTACAAAGCTGCCTAAGCAGAGACAGAGTCATTCTGCTCTGTCTTCACTGGTGTTTCATCCAGTGTGGATCGGGATGCACAAATTAAGTTATTTTAACAGAATAGAATCACAGCAGAAATGTACTGCGACTACATAGCACGCTGCTATCATACAGAATTGAATAACTTGGCTACTGTTTAAAAACCAAAGGGGAACTTTGCGTACATGCCAGATATGGTTCTGCTTGGTTCAGCTCCTTCCAGTTAATTAACTACCAGCATTAAAACAATGAGAAGTGAACATCTAAACTGTTGCTGGCAAAGATGTATCAGTATGAATCTCAGCAAAGGATCTTTGCACATAAAGCATTCATCAGACTTTGTATGTTTTATAGCTTGCTCCAGCTTTTTGTTGTTTTTCCATGATGCACCACTGAAGCCTGGAATGTTGGACCAAATGCTGTTCTCTCTCTCCTTCCTTCCCTCTCTCTCTCTCTCTCTCTCTCTCTCTCTCTCTCTCTCTCTGATGCAGACTCTTACAGGCTGGTTTGTCAGAGCACTATTGGCTATACTAGGGTCATTTTCAGACATCAGAGACCTTATTGAGAAAATATATTACCAATTCAAGTTCTGTATGAAAACAGGTCAGCTGCTGACAAAATAAATATTCAGTTTCTTGTTCCAGTCTTTTGTCATGAGTCGAGTCTCTTCTCTCTCATAACCAATGTTTATGTAAACTCAGCTAGTCTGGAGGCTTTAATTAGACATTGTGCTTGAACACGAATGTGCTAGGTGTCAAATGGGCTGACACGTATTAGCTGTGTGGAACAAATGTACAAGCAATATTTCCATAAAATGATCAGGCCAGCAAGTGGCAGTGTCGAGCTCGCTTACTCCTGTTGAGGGCGTTTTGCAGCCTGTCTGACACATATTTGTCAAAAGTAGGTGTAAGTTGTATAAAAGGAAAAAAGGGCTTTATTAAAGCTGATTGCTGTGGACAGTATAAGTGACATCTTCTGCAGTGTATAAAGCTAAAATTGAGTCATTCAAATTTTGGACCACTTGATGCCTGTGGATAATTTTTGGTTTGCCCATGATTGTTCGAATAACCTAATAAGTTTATTACTCCTATAACTTATGTCACAATATATTATTTTGTTTACAGTTGTTGAAAATAAAAACACTGCAGCTGCTTGATAATTCTAAAACCCATTTTTCTATATTAACGTTCCTGACGTATATAGTGACCCCACCCAGACTGGGTTTACGACGGGAAAGTGTATTTGTTGACTATAAAAAAACACACTAAACACAAAAACTCTGCAGCTGTCTTCCCTTATTTTTAGTTTTGTTGACGTTTCTCAGTCTTTAACTATACGGCTAACATTACTCATTACTTTTTATTTCGTTTTATTTATTTATTTATTTTTATGTTTTAATATTTTGATGATAACATGGCTACAAACGCACTGTTGGCAGCAAGCCAGTGGCGTGGCAATGGGCATTCTCACATAATTGTTTTCGCTTTGGACTAATGTAATCTAATGTAAGATATTCTATAGGGCCTTCTCTGAACTCAATGCCCCAGACAGTTGCTTGTCTTGTCTATCCTGTTGCATTACCCCTGATGAATGCTTCTTTAGTTACTACTGGGAAGACATCCTTATTTGAAAATAATAATCCAAACACTACCCTTTTCTAATGAGCTAATGCTACTGTCAGTGCTGAGCTGTGCACAGCAGCAGTAGGACTATTGGGGAGCTCTAGCTTTACTTTCCATCAAAGGTATGCCATCTCAGTTAGTTTTTTCAGGATGTATTTTCTTTACTTCACATTTGGTACTTGATCTTCTCACATTAGAGTTTTTACAGTTTTAAATTTGCATTACATTTGCATTACATTTGCACTTACTAATTTTTGCATATGCACAATTTTTTTGCATAACAGATGGTCAACAATAAATAAACTGAGACTTGACAACAATTAACATAGAATTGACATCATGTTATCATGTTACATAGTTGCTATCCTTTGCGATTGCAGTGCATGGATCAGTCTATTCTTGCACAGAATGAAAAAAAGTTTGTTGAAAGAAGACTGCAGAAAAAAAAAGAATATGACACAACATTGTCATATCACTAGAATGCCCCTGTAATGAAACCTTATCATACCGTAACAATGTAACGTAATGAACTAGGCCTAGTTTGTTCATGTCTGTTCATGCAAGATTCTGGTTCATTTGTTTTAAATTTCATTTCACAGTTGTCTCCTTCTTCTGAAGATGAGGAGGCATCGGTTGACACTGCTTTTTGCCCTTTTGGGTGTCATGTTTGTAGGACTCCCCCCTAAACTCAATGCTCAGGAAGGTAAGTTGAAGTAACAGGAATGCTCAGTAGAATATTTTAATTTCAATGTTTTTTTGTCCCAAAATGTTAACTGAGTATATGCACCTTTCTAATTATTTCCAAAGTCATATTTACCAACATGCTTTTTTTTACATTAGAAAAAATAACTACATAAAAGAGATTATTCTTCCATTCCTACCAGGAATTATTTGTATACTAAATGGAATTATTACCATAACTGCTAAAATATAATTTTACTCATTTCCAAAAAAATAGTATCATGTTCAGTTAAATAATTGCAGATGAATCGTTCAAATATGTTTTTAAACACAAGTAGGTGATCTGTACAGTACATTCGAGTGCAGAGGTCACCAACCATTTCGAAACTAAGAGCTACTTCAGGGGTACCCAGTAATACAAAGGGCTACTTTTTTGATACAAACATCCTGAATAACATAAAGTTGTCCTTTCAAAGTGGTCAAAGTTCGATTACGAACGGAGATCATGAACTAATTGTTTTCCTGATCCCAGGTTCTACTGTAAGTGTTAATTAGTACAGTCATTGTGCTGTTCTGCTGTCGCCACAGTCTCCCTCAAATGAGACAAGCGCACTCGTCTTTCACGGGCACTGTGTTCTTGACCCCTGTCCTAGTGGATTCATCCTGGAGTATGGGAAAGGAGAACTATCAGCTTGTCTGCTATTTTTTGTACAGCTTGACACAACCACTACACCAGGGTATAGGGGACAGGTTTAAATTTGCCCTTGTGCAGTACGATACCAGTCCTGAGACTATGTCTTATCATGGTGGGGGCACCTGGATTGACTGGGGCCTGATATCCCCACACCCCTGAATATAGGGTTAGGCAATCATACTGCTGAAGGAGTGGCACGGACGGTCGTGGTGCTACCAGATGGCTGATTCTAGCACAGGATGCTAGCATGCCAAGTGTTTGCAGTTAGAGGTTGCGATGCAGTGAAATCAGAGATGAGGGAGCCCCATAACATTCATGTGTTCTGTGTAGAGTCTTTTCTCTCCTGAAGGGATGTAATCTAAGCTTTAGTAGTGCAGATTGGCAGCACAGTGATGGTCAAGGGGGTGGGCCCTGTTGCAAATGAGGCCCATGTGGCTGGAGGAGGGACAGGTAATGAAATGGCACCAGTGTCACTACTATACTAATGTGCAGGAAAATGCTGCAAATGTGGAATTCACTATTAACAAGTATTTTTAACCACAATAACCTTTCACTATCCAACTGCAGAATTAACATTACTTGTTTTGTTGTACCACATTTTAATACTTTCAAAATCACAATAGGATTTGCATGTGAATGGCACACCAACTGCAACCTAAATGTGGGTGTTCAGTTTGTAATACAAGCACAGATATACAGTATGCTTGAGAAAAACAACATTCTGATTCATTAATAGCTATATAAGCAAAGTGAACATTCTGTGTCAGGTGCTTTACTTTTGGCATCTGTATCACATTAAGACACACTTGATGCCTGGTTACATTACATTTGTAAGAGAGGCCACACATACAGACAGCAACATAATACACTGGAAACAATGATTTAATAACACCTCCGATTAAGTACACTTTCAGAAAACCTTCTAAAAACACTAAGATGCCTTGGAATAAAAGGCATTTTAAATCAACGGTCTTTTAACAATACCTAACCATGCACCACTGCTTATATGTCTTGCATATGTATGTTTGTCTTCATCAGTCACAATGTCTGTGTAAAATATGCGCAAGATTGTGTATTTGAAACAGTGATGAACCTGCCTGGACGGATCCTTGACCTGCCTGCAGACACAGTACTTTGAGAATGTTTTTATATTTGAATC
Organism: Trinectes maculatus; assembly: GCA_016785345.1. Taxonomy (NCBI): domain Eukaryota; kingdom Metazoa; phylum Chordata; class Actinopteri; order Pleuronectiformes; family Achiridae; genus Trinectes; species Trinectes maculatus. The sequence goes on from JAFBJQ010015406.1 coordinate 18,357, forward strand.
CAGATATGTATATATGTGCAACAGATATTTATAGACCTCTAAATAAGAAATGCAAATTACATTGAGAAGGAACAATTAGTATTCACTGACTTTGTCACTGCAGTTCAAAACAAATCAACAGCATCACCTGCATTCATTCATAAGGGATCACAGGCAATACATTCTCAAGCACTGTGAACTATAGGCACCAAGGATGGGCCACGGGAACATGACTGATCACTTTATTTGAAGTCCATAACAAGAGTCTACATGGGATGGCTGAACTGAGTGAAGGTTCTGCAAAGGACATGACTTCGTGTTAAACAATACATAGTTCATTAGTTCAATTTATATTTCGATAGCTCTTTTTATTCTTTGAACTTAAACTCATTAAATTGTTTTTTCTGATCTTATATAGTCCAGTTATTCTGTCACAATTTTAGTTATTCCAATAAGATTTGCTTTATATTGTGTCAGTTCTAAACTGCCCCTGTCTAATAGCTGTTACCGTTAAGTTTTCATAATTAGACTAATTAGACATAAAACTAGACCAATTTCATAATTAGTCTTATATTAGTGGTTAGTTTGTGATTCATCACTACTTTATCTGTAATTCTCATGTAATTCATTACCATCAAAGTAACATTTTGTGATTGGGAAAAAGACATGACTTTCCATTAAATATTACATTTTACAGTAGCCCGGTGCAGAAGATATAAAAGCTATATTTAGGGGGAATAAAACAAGGTACACTGATTCAGGAAAAGTTCCTTCGTTCAGCCTACATGTAGTATAATGTGTTTTTCACTGCTGTTATTGATCTGTTCACTCTGAATGTTATTTGACATGGGAAGTGACATGCTAGCACATGTTTTTAATTAGATTCTTTGTCTTTGTCTCCCTTTGTTAATGCTCTCACAAGTTCCATGTTGTCTGTTCTCTTTCTCCTTAAAGCACAAGAGTCTGCTGACCTAGTACTCTTAATTGATGGATCACAGAACGTTGGACCAGCAAACTTCCCCATTGTGCGTGATTTGGTTTTGAGAATCATTGAGCGCCTTGACGTGGGCAGGGACACTGTTCGGGTGGCCTTGGCCCTGTACAACTCCGACCCAGAGATAAAGTTCTATCTAAATACCCATGACAGCAAATGGTCACTCTTGGAAGCTGTGAAGGCCATGACATACTTAGGTGGTGACGAATCTAACCTGGGGGCTGCCTTGGAGGAAGTGGCTGAGAGCCTGTTGAGCCAGTCAGCTGGGGGCAGGGCAGATGAGGATGTACCTCAGATGCTGGTGGTTATTAGTGCCGGGGCATCCACTGATGATACTGGTGCTGGTGACCGGGCACTTAAGAGGGCTGGTGTTATCACATTTGGCATAATGATTGGTGACACTGCCCCAACAGATCTTGAAGCGATTGCTACAGATAAAAGTTTTGTACTATCAGCCCCTGATTTCAGAGCAGTGGCAAACATGGGTGACCAGATTCTGCCATACATTAATGGGGTGATCCAGCGCACCATTATAATTCAGACTGAGTTCACAGAAGGTATGTAACTTCTCTGTTAATGTTGGCCAGCAATTTGGTTGTTGGAAGGGACTTAATAAACTACAGTATAAGCTCATAACAAATGTAATATAATGTTTAAGGTTCGATCTGTTTGCTATCTTTGAGATGTTGCGTGTTCTCAATTGTAATTAGGGTTGTATTAGCCATGTTAATAAAAATAAAAGTAAAAGCCAGTAAAAGTCAGAAGTATTAACTTGAAGTGGTCTGTACATAGATGGATTTGTACTGTTCTGACTAAACTAGATAAATACAGTATATGCCACTAAGAGAAAAGCAATTAACACCTTACTAAACATTTCAGAATATTTATTAAACAGCATATGTAACAGGTAATAGACATCATCCCAGATAGTGCAGGGAATGAACATTGTCACAAATTTATATTAATACACAATCTTGTAGGAGAGAAAGACTGACTACCAAAAATGCAAAAATAGACAAGCTCATATACACAACAAGGAACACAACAAGGAACAATACTTTAAAAAACTATGGTTTGTTTCCCTTACTTGTTGTCTTAATATTTGAATCAAACTTTACATTTTAGAGTTTCACCATTTTCACAACTGGTAGGAAGCTTACAACAGACGGATGTGACCTTGGGAGATGCAATGGATGAGTGATTCATACTTAATTATTACCAAATCACATTATCTGAAAAGCTGCATAGACTGCAGCTTCATATTATGTATGTCTTGCCTATGTCTTGGAATAGTGAGTAATTATGACATTTTAAATATGCAGTTTGTTTTTGAGTTTTTCACATTAAATTTTGAGAAAGGGAAAGGTACAATAATTGTAATGCTGAATAAGGGTAAAAAGGATGTCTTGATTTTATAATTAATGACTGACCAAAACAAGAACAACAACAACAACAACAACAACAACAACAACAACAACAACAACAACAACAACAAAACAGCTATAAGTATAATGGAAATAAAATAAATAAATAAATTCACTGTCACTTCCAGGCTAGTCACTCCTCTCACTCGTGTGTTTGTAGTTTAAATAATTCATTATTTGTGTTTTTATAATATTTATTATCTGATTCTAGATTAACCATAGATAACTTTTTTCTTGTCTATAAAGTCAGTAAAAGTGTAAAAACAATCCAGGCGGATTTATTTGTCTGATAGGTTATTATGTGTAAATAATTGCATAAATATAAAATATAAAAGTAATTACTGATTCTAATTTACAGATTTATTATTAAAACATTTCCAATCTGAAAGTTAGTCTTTGTTTTTTTTTCTTTTCAGTCATAGCAGTTGGAAAACGAGACATCATTTTCCTCATCGACAGTACAATGGGTCCAGCATTCATCAACGCAGTGCGAGAATTCATCAAACGGTTTGTCGACCTCATGCCAATTGGTCCAGATGAAGTTCAAGTGGGTATTGCTCAGTTTACCAATGTCCCTCGACTTGAGATGGATCTCAACTCCCATGGAACCAGGAATTCTTTGACTGCTGCCTTGGGCGCTATCAGACCAGACAGGGGACAGACAGTCAATATTGGAGCAGCCCTGGACTTTGTGCGAACACAAATGCTGCTGCCAGAAAAGGGCAGTCGTATTCAACAGGGCGTACCCCAGCTATTACTGTTGATAACCAGTAAAAAGTCCAGTGATAGTATAAAAGAACCTGCTATGGCCCTGCAACGAATGGGTGTACTGACTTTGGCAGCAGGCTACAAGGCTGCTGATGAGCAAGAGCTGAAAGAGATCGCCTTTACTGACAGTGTTGTGTTCATGAGGGACTTCCGTACGCTGCCTCGCAACCCAACGGCAATTGTTAATGCACTCTCTACACTAGCTGGGGTGGTGGTGACTGAAATACCCACAGAGCCAGGTAATGCTCTATATTGTAAACATATATCCTACCTTTCAAAAGTAGCACTATCAAGTAATAAACTGAACTAGAAATATGGACTATTTAAACTAAGAGGTGAAAAAACAAATGCAGAAATTTGATGGCCAAGGTAATTTTGACCTTGCATGCTGAACTTGTTTCAGATTACAGAAAAATGTGTGGTGTGTAATGTTATACATTATTCAGACCACTATGACCAGACCCAAATAATAATAATAGTAATGATAATCATAATAATGATTTGTTTGGTAGAATGGTGAAATGCTGGTACTGTCACTGGACAGAACCCGGAACAGTTTAAGTCAGTGATGAGCAGGAAGTCACAGAACAAACTGATGCATATTACACAACCATAACTGATATACACAACTGGTATATTGCTTTGCATAAACTATATAATTTTTTACTATATTGAATTTAATTTTGTACAGATTTTTCAGCTTGTTTATTCAGCTCAATACATGCTCAATGCATTATTTATTTATGTATGATTAACTGCTGCTATATTTTATTTCTTTATCTAGCAAGAGCTTGCTAATATATATATTTTACACGCATATAAAAATTACACGATTTTTTATTTTTGTCTTTTTCTGTTTTTATTTTGCAGTGGTGGAGATTACAACAGTGCAGACTCAAAAAGTGGTCCGAGACATTGTCTTTCTTGTGGATGGCTCTAATTATGTTGGTGCTGCTAACTTGCCTTATGTAAGAGACTTCATTATCAACGTGGTTAACCAGCTCGAAGTAAATCCTGACAGGGTCCAGATTGGTCTCCTACAGTTTGCACAGTCTCCGAAAATTGAGTTTTATTTGAACAGCTACAATACAAGGCAAGACGTTGTCAATAAGATTTCTCAGCTCAGGCTGACTGGAGGCTCAGTTTTAAATACAGGATCTGCCATGAAACATGCCCTCTCCAAAATGTTCCTCCAATCTACTGGGTCACGCAGGAGGCAGGGCGTCCAGCAGGTTTTGGTTCTGATCACAGGTGGTCCATCCCAGGATGAGGTCAAATCTGTAGCTGATCAGCTGGCTCTGGGTGGAGTTTTGACCTTCACAGTAAGCGCGGGGCAAGCGGATGAAGACCTCCTGAGAACGGTTGCCTTCGTTCCAGATTTGGCATACCATGACACAAGCTTTTCTAATTTACCAGCTATGGCTGAACTAATCATGCCCAAGTTAACAACCGTTGTTGGCGATACTGATGTGACATTCATCCCTGAGGAACCCGAAGAAACTGGTGAGTCTTTACTTTGTAAGAAAAAATAATATTATGATATAAACGTAAAGTAAAAATGTCCCAGTGTAATAAAAAAAATCCTTAGTAACAGGTAATTTGTCCCCCATCAGCTGCGCGGGATGTTGCCTTCCTCATTGATGGCACAGACAATGTTCGAGCAGATTTTGGCTATGTCCGGGATTTTATCATTAAAGTAATTGAACCACTTGACATTGGGAATGATAAAGTGAGAATTTCCGTGGTTCAGCACAGTGAGAGGCCAACTCCAAGTTTCTACCTGAACACTCATCAAACTAAAGATGAAGTAATAAGAGCTGTCAACGGACTGAGATCTGTTGGTGGACGTAGTCTAAACACAGGATCTGCTCTAAGGTTCATGAAGGACACCATCTTTTCTGAAAGGCATGGTAGCCGGGCTGCGCAAAACATCCCACAGTTTCTGATTGTTCTAACTGGTGGCAAGTCCAGGGATAATGTAAAGGAGCCTGCCGGGGTGCTGAAGACAGAAGGCATTGTACCATTTGGTGTTGGTGTAAAGAATGCAGACCCAAAGCAAATTGAGGCCATTTCACACAACCCCTCCTTCGCCTTTACTGTGAAGGAATTCAGTGACCTCAGCACTGTACCACAAAGGCTCAACAGCTATGTGAATCTTCCAAGGGAGCAGCTAACCCTCATCCTACAGCAAAGTAAGAATAAACTTAATTCTTATTAACATGTTAAAAATTAATGTTCTAAAAACTGTTTTGCCATTGCTTTATTGGAATAACCTACTTTTATTTGTTATGTCTCAGAACAAAATGATACCTTAAAAAGAGATATTGTGTTCCTACTGGATGCCTCTGATAATACAAGAGAAGGATTCTCAGATATAAAACTATTTGTTAAGAGCATTGTGGACAACCTGTCTGTCAGTGAGGACCAAGATAGAGTATCTGTGGTTCAATTTGCTGATAGCCCGGAGATCGTCTTTTACCTAAATTCCCATAAGACAAAGACAGACATTATGAATGCCATAGAAACCCTTGATCACAAGGGGGGACAGCAACTTAATACAGGGAAAGCCCTCCAGTTTGTAAGGCACAGTGTCTTCACTTCCTCCATGGGCAGTAGAAGACTGGAAGGAATTCCCCAGATTTTAATTATTCTAAGTAGCCAACCATCCAGAGATGATGTACGGAGCCCAGCTTCTGCTCTTAAAGAGCATGATATTGTGTCAGTTGGAGTTGGAGTTGGAAATGCCAGGCTTTCAGAGTTGCAAATAATTGCATTCAAACCTGGTTTTACATACATGGTCACAGATTTCTCCAAGTTGCCCTCAATCCAATCAGAGCTTGTTGCAACACTGAAAATAAACAAAGAAACTGAGGAACCCATGACTGGGATCTCTGATTTAGTAGGTAAGAATTGTACCTTTGAATATCTGCTTAAAATGTTATTACAGTAATATGTAGCAATGTCATTTAGCATTAGCTTTCACCCAAACACAAGCATTACTCTCTGGATGTTTCCAAGAATAATTGACATAAAATCCTGATTAATGATGAGGTAATTCTGAGTCTGCCACATACATCATAGCTCTTTTTAACAAAAAAAAGATGGTTCTTGAGCAGATTTGCTCAACTTTCAGAACAACCGGTCATCTTTCATTTTGTGCTTTTTGTGCGAATCTCACTTGCTCGTGCAGATGAATATACATGAGTGTAAAAAAGTCTTCAATGTGCAGTCCATGAAGTGTCTTTCTGTTTATACATGTAACACCTTGTTGATGCAGAGAGCAAAAAGAGGGACATAGTGTTTCTACTTGATGGGTCAGATGACTCCAGAAATGGACTTCCTGCTATTCGAGAGTTCATCAGAAGAATGGCAGAAGAGCTAGACATTGACAAAGATATGGTTCGAGTGGCAGTTGTACTGTATAGCGATGATACCACAGTCTACTTCAACCTAAAAACTCACAAGTCCAAAAAGACTATCATCTATGCAATAAGAAGTCTTCGTCATAAAGGTGGACGATCTCGGAACACTGGTGCTGCTCTCCAGTTTGTGCGAGACCATGTTTTTACCGATTCATCTGGGAGTAGACATCTAGAGGGTGTTCCTCAGATACTGTTTTTACTGACTGGTGGCAAATCCAATGATGATATCACTAGAGCTGCATTTGAACTAAAACAAATTGGTGTGCAGTCTTTTGCCATTGGAATGAAAAATGCTAAACAAGAGGAGCTTCAAAAAATTGCATTGTCCTCCAAATTTATGTTTAACCTGCCTGTTTTTGGTGAACTTTTGTCAATTCAGCCGGAGATAGCTGCATATGTCCAGTCAAAAATACAAATTGAGCCTCCTACTTCTGTAGGTAAGATGTATCCCTAGTTAGTTCAATTCCACTTGTGCAGATGCGTTTTTACAAGTCTTTCACAGTTTGAACTGCAATGAAACTGAAACATCTTCTGAAGAATGTCAGTCAGTTTCATGCTACTCGAAATGTCTCCGCTGTGTAGATCATTTCCCGGTTATGCTTTTTCCTGTTTGGCTCTTATCTCGTTACTTCATGTAACTTGAAGGGTATTTTGTGACTGCTCCACATCAGTGTCTTTTCCGTCTCTTATTCTTAAGCTCTTCCTTGAGCCAATGATCATCACATCATTGATTGACCAGAGTTAAAAAAAACACTGATATCTTTATTTTATGCTTTATCCAGCTTTCATATGTGAAAGAGAAAAATGCCTCCCATATTTTCTCCAAAAATGTCATTGTGTTTCTTATTTCACCATTTTTTTCATGTTCTGGCACATCTTTTTCTTACAGTAGTTAAAATTACAGTTACAAATTACAAAGTACTTGTGTATAATGATTGCACCTCTCTCTGATTGTCTGATTTTGATTTTTAATCACGTTTTTCCTATTCTTTTCCAGTTGAATTAGAATCCCCCCAAAGAGACATAGTGTTTCTTTTGGACGGGTCAGATGAAACACAAAGGGACTTCCCAGCAATGAAACATTTTGTGCAAAACGTGGTAGCAAAACTCAGTGTTGGTGAAAACAAAGACCGTGTTTCTGTGGTCCAATATAGCAGAGATCCACAAACACATTTCAGTTTGAGCACTTACATGGAAAAACAAGATGTTCTTAATGCTGTCAAGGAAATTAATCATAAAGGGGGCAGTCCCCTCAACACTGCGGCAGCTCTGGACTATGTGAGAACTATTGCCTTTGCTGACTCTTCGGGGAGTCGAAATCAAGAGGGTGTCCCTCAGATCTTAATTCTTTTGAGTGGTGGAAGATCTGAGGATGATGTTGCAAATGCAGCTATGTCACTAAAACAGGACAAAGTTGTACCATTCTGTATAGGCACAAGAAATGCAGATATACTTGAGCTCCAGATGATTGCACATAATCCTTCTTATGCTTTTTCTGTGCTTCGGTTTGATGATGTTGGGAACATACATCAACAACTCATGTCATTTGTAAAAAGAGTGCCTCGACAGCAGCCAAGAGTAAAACCCCAGAATGTATTAGGTAAGTCTATCTATCTATCTATCTATCTATCTATCTATCTATCTATCTATCTATCTATCTATCTATCTATCTATCTATCTATCTATCTATCTATCTATCATTTTTGTGTCTGTTTATGAAGATGATATTGAAAATATTTAGTGCTATATTATATTCGTACTCCTCAGATGACATGCAAAATTTATTTTGAGGCAATGCTTGGTTTTGTTGAAAAAATGGTGGAGAATCTCAGTGTGGATTATAGCACAAATTGTGTTTTAGTTGGGTTAGTGGTGTAGAGTTATTCTGTGTAGAGTGTGTATGTTCCCTCTGTGTCTGCATGGCTTTTCACTGGGTTAAGCCTGTGAATATTCTCATTTATCCAGGTCATAGTTATCTCAAGGAGATTGAATCGAACGCAACTGGATTTTTGGTTTTTGCCTTTTTGAAGATGTTTCACCTGTCATCCAAGAGGCTTCATCAGTTCATGCTCGCTGACTAGGCTGGGACTAGTCAGTTTTCACTGGGTTCTTGGCTTCCTCCCACTGTCCAAAGACATGCATATTATGGGTTAGGTTGAATGGAAACTCTAACTTGACTGTAGTTGTGACCCTGTGATAGGCAAACAACCGGCCCACGGTATAAATTTCCTCTCACAAATAGTTGACTGTGATTGAAACGCCATAGATCATGATTTGAAATGATCATGAACTAAAATCACAGACCTTTGGCTATGATTTTTTTTTGACAAAATGCAACAATGATTTTGTGCAGTCAAGTAGGTCTAGAGGAGGGTTCAAAGATCACACTACTCAGAGGTGAAAGGTTTGGAGATGGCATTACAGCCTGTCTAAAAGAGATATTGTCATTGTTCCAATGGCAACTGAGACACTAATGGCACACACTGTCGACCTTCAGACATCATTTAATTAACCCAATTATGCAGCACACAACTGTTATTGTTAAAAGGCGCTTCCCAAACTATAGAGCAATACAGTGAACCCTTGCTATAACCCAGTTCACCTTTTGCGGCTTTGCTGTTTCACTGATTTTTTTTAGTGCAGCTTGTTATGCTTTTTTTTTTTTTACAGTGTATGCACTGATTGGCTAAGGGACTGTAGGCCAATGTCAATCAGTCTCCTCCGTGCCTCGTCTCTGTCCAGTACAGAATGCGTTCGGCTTGGCAAATTTACATGTTTGCATATTGTCTCCACGACAAAACCCACAATGTCGACGAAACGTTCTGCACCGACAAAGACACCTGCACCACGGCCTTCAGTAGAAAAAGACGCTACAGCGGAGCAGAGTCAGCACGAAGAGGCACAGTCAGAGGAACTGTGAAATACGTGTCAGTCACAATGTGTCCAACCGCATTGGTCGATAATTTTCGTTCTATAGTACTGTATAATAATTGTAAAAAATAAAGCTGACTACTTCGCGGATTTCGCCTATCACGGGTTCTTTCTGGGACGTAACCCCTGTGAGGGTTCACTGTACCTCTCACAAATTCTTTTGGCAAGACTGAATGGTTTTGTTTTTTGCTAAAGATTTTATTGTGATAAGAGAATGAGTAGTTGTTGTTGACTGTATTTGTTATTACTTACCTGTAACCTGCAAATCACATTTCCAATGTTTTTTTTTATCTTTGTTACAGATTCAAAGAAACGTGATGTAGTATTTCTTATTGATGGATCACATGATTCACGAAATGGCTTTGAAGAGATACGAGGCTTTTTAGAAAAAGTTGTTGAACGTTTAAGTATTGATGAGAAAAAAGACCAAGTGGCTGTTGTTCAATACAGCCGTGATGCCACAGCCAATTTCTACTTGAATTCCTATTCATCCAAGAATGATGTGTTAAGTTCCATTAGAACAATAAGACATAAGTTGGGACGCCCCCTTAATATTGGCAAAGCACTGGCCTTTGTCAGAGACAATGTCTTTGGAGCTTCTGTTGGGGGCAGAGGTGCAGACTCAGTCCCTCAGTATCTGTATGTTTTTACTGGTGGGCGATCAGCGGATGATGTCAGAGGACCAGCACAGTCATTGAGAGAAAAAGGAATCAAGACTTTTAGTATTGGAACAAAGAATGCTGATACACTGGAAATGCAAACCATTTCTTTCATGCCAACACATTATTTTTATGTCACAAACTTTAAGAATCTGCAAAGAATTAATCCATCTGTGGAAGCCATGTTGTGGGGTAATCAAGAAACAACTGAATTTTCAAGCGTCAGTGGTAAGAAGTAGAATAATAACTGGTATATGAAATTTATGTTTACGTCAAAAAAAAAATTGTGAGATGTTTATATTAATTTCAGACACTACAACAATGTGCAGAATTACAACTTCAGAGAGCTGATGTTGTTTTTCTTCTAGGTGGATCTGATGAAGTGCAAGTGAATTTTTTTATAAATAATTTTGCATTTTGTCAAAGAATTTGTGAAGTCAATAGATATCAATACTGATTTTCTCCTAAACACATATGAAGCCGAAAGGAGGTTTCAGTGCGCATACGTGCAGCCCTTGATTATGTGAAGAAAAATGTGCTGTGGGCTTAGCAAATCCCCAGCATATTTATACACATAGTTTTTCTAATTGATGATTCTGATGATATCAGTGTAGATTTGATGCCATATATCAGCTATTCTAAAGCAAAATGTACAATTTGAGATTAGAATTCACCTGAAATCATTCATACAAGAAACTTTTAACCCCTCAACCTTAACATGTCTAAAATCATTTGTTTCCTAGTGGAGAAACATCCAACTGGAAGGGATGTTGTGTTCTTGTTGGATGTATCTGATGGCACGAGAAGTGCATTCCCAGCAATGCAAGACTTTATACAGAGAGTCATAGAAACACTCAGTGTGGATGACAACAAAGACCGTGTCTCAGTGGTCCAGTACAGCAGAGATCCAGCTGTCCAATTCTACCTGAATACATTCAGAACAAAAGGCGAGATCCTTGGCAATGTCAGAGGCTTAAGTCACAAAGGCGGAAGACCCCTTAACACTGGAGCTGCTCTCCAGTATTTGAGAGATAATGTCTTCTTGACCTCTGCTGGAAGTAGACACCTAGAAAGTGTTCCACAGATGCTAATATTGCTCAGTGGTGGAAGGTCTTTTGACAGTGTTGAAGCACCAGCCACTGCCCTCAAACAGATGGGTGTCTTGATATTTGCAATCGGAACCCGGAGTTCTGATACCAAAGAACTGCAAGAGATAGCCCATGACCCAAGTTATGTTTTGTCTGTGTCTGAATTCAATGACCTTCCCAATGTCCAAGAACAACTGTCCTCTGTAATGAGTACAGTACGGGTCAGGGCCACGCCTGTTACACCAACAGTTACTGGTAAGAAACTGACTTATTGTTACATTTTGACATCATGGTAGGATGCAGTTTCAACTGTCCTCAGTTGTATTTCATTAAGTCACGCACAACCTGTAACGTGTTGTCACATCAACAGTTACACCAGATTTACCAGAGGATGTCCTATAATTTGAGGCTAAATACCTTTGCACCAGATCATTTTAACCCCTCCACCCTAATATGCATAAAACCATTTGTTTTCTAGTGGACAAACAGCCAAGTGGAAGGGATGTTGTGTTTTTATTGGATGGATCTGATGGCACGAGGAGTGTATTCCCAGCGATGAGAGACTTTGTTCAAAGAGTTGTAGAAAGGCTCAGTGTGGATGACAACAAAGACCAAGTGTCAGTGGTCCAGTACAGCAGAGATCCAGCTGTCCAATTCTACCTGAATACATTCAGAACAAAAGGCGAGATCCTTGGCAATGTCAGAGGTTTAAGGCACAAAGGCGGAAGACCCCTTAACACTGGAGCTGCTCTCCAGTATTTGAGAGATAATGTCTTCTTGACCTCTGCTGGAAGTAGACACGTAGAAGCTGTTCCACAGATGCTAATATTGCTCAGTGGTGGAAGGTCTTTTGACAGTGTTGAAGCACCAGCCACTGCCCTCAAACAGATGGGTGTCATGATATTTGCAATTGGAACCCGGAGTTCTGATACCAAAGAACTGCAAGGGATAGCCCATGACCCAAGTTATGTTTTGTCTGTGTCTGAATTCACTGACCTTCCCAATGTCCAAGAACAACTGTCCTCTGTAATGAGTACAGTACGGGTCAGGGCCACGCCTGTTACACCAACAGTTACTGGTAAGAAACTGACTTATTGTTACATTTTGACATCATGGTAGGATGCAGTTTCAACTGTCCTCAGTTGTATTTCATTAAGTCACACACAACCTGTAACGTGTTTTCAAGTCAACAGTTACACCAGTTTTTCTAAAGGATGTAGAATTATTTGAGGTAAATACCTTTGCACCAGATCATTTTAACCCGTCCACCATAATATGTCTAACATCATTTGTTTTCTAGTGGACAAACAGCCAACTGGAAGGGATGTTGTGTTTTTATTGGATGGATCTGATGGCACGAGGAGTGCATTCCCAGCGATGCGAGACTTTGTTGAAAGAGTAATAGAAAGACTCAGTGTGGATGACAACAAAGACCAAGTGTCAGTGGTCCAGTACAGCAGAGCTCCAGCTGTCCAATTCTACCTGAATACATTCAGAACAAAAAGCGAGATCCTTGGCAATATCAGAGGTTTAAGGCACAAAGGCGGAAGACCCCTTAGCACTGGAGCTGCTCTCCAGTATTTGAGAAATAATGTCTTCTTGACCTCTGCTGGAAGTAGACACGTAGAAGGTGTTCCACAGATGCTAATATTGCTCAGTGGTGGAAGGTCTTTTGACAGTGTTGAAGCACCAGCCACTGCCCTCAAACAGATGGGTGTCATGATATTTGCAATTGGAACCAGGAGTTCTGATACCAAAGAACTGCAAGGGATAGCCAGTGAACCCAGTTATGTTTTGTCTGTGTCTGAATTCACTGACCTTCCCAATGTCCAAGA
>JAFBJQ010015486.1:0-24831 GCA_016785345.1 Trinectes maculatus
GTGTTTCAGGGAATGGACAGAAACTGCTGAATGGTGGAGGAGGGGGGGGCGCTGACAGTCAGTCAGGTAAGCGGGGGGGGGGGGGGGGCGGGCGCGGGGGGGGGGGGGGGGGGGGGGGGCTGCAGGAAGAACGTGACAGGTGGTTTGGGTTCTTCTGGGGGAGATTTTTCTGTCTGTCAGCCATCATCACTTCTTAGATCTGCTGGATTCGAGAGTGAGAACTGCTGACTGGTTTGTTTGTGTCTGTCTTCTTCTCGATCAGGAATCATTGACCCATCCAGTCCTGACTTCCTGCTCGGCCTGATGGGTAAGTCAGGTGCCTGATGATGTCACACATGAGCATCCACGCTCATAAACACATTTCCACAGACTTTCATCAAATGTAATAAATCTACGTTTATAAAATGTCACCATTAAATTAAAAATAAAAAGTATGAGAGAAGAATGTGTAAGAAATCTGTGTTTTCCAGGTGGAGGAGATTCATTTAGTCCAGATGTTCAAGTCGGCATCCCAGGTCTGTTTCTTTCTCTGTCACTTCATACAGAGGTAGTACACAGAGACGGAGGTGTGTGTGTGTGTGTGTGCGCGCGTGTGTGTGTGTTTCTCCAGCGTCCTCCCACAGTCCAATCAGAAGCATACTGGAGACTCTGAATTGGTGGCAGGTGTGAATGATTGATTGTCTCTGTCTGTTGCTCTGTGATTGGCTGGTAACCTGTATGGGCTGTAACCTGCGTCTCAGCTGCAGTCAGCTGTGACTGAGTCCGGCTCATTGTGACCTTCAGCCTACTGAGAGAGAGACAATGATGGACGGGTGATCTGTCTTCTAAAGTTTACAACAAAATGGTACAGATGGTACAGTAAATGGTGCAGGTGTAAATAGTTACAGATGTTTCTAGTGCAGGTGTAAATAGTTACAGATGTTTCTAGTACAGGTGTAAATAGTTACAGATGTTTCTAGTGCAGGTGTAAATAGTTACAGATGTTTCTAGTACAGGTGTAAATAGTACGGGTGTGAATGTTTCAGGTGTAAACTGTAGCCGTGGTGATTATCAGGTGACATTCAACCAGAATCAGGTGTAATCAGTGCTGTATTGATGTGACAAACCATAATTGAATCCTTTGTGCTGTGTCGTTGATCAGTGATCAGTAATCTGTAATGGACCAGTTGATCACCCTGTGGTTTTGTATGTCAGTGGTGAGTTCAGGTGGGGCAGCGGTGCCGTCTGCAGAGAACGGAGGTTCCAGTCTGGATTTCCATGCAGGTACTGACCCGCCCCCACAGGTGTCCCATGATCTGGGATCAGGTTTTGTTTGTTTGTGTGAGACTTGCCTGTTGTGGCATTGTAGCTGATGTCCCCATTGACCAATCAGGACTGGACCACACCTCTCTGAGCTCAGGACCTGACCACTTCCTGTCCAGCTCTCTCTCAGACGCCTCTCACTCTGCAGCCTGGGAAGGTTTGTGTAAGGAAAAGAGATCTCCAATGACTTTTATTCTGAAAATCTAGATCGATTTTTATCTGATGCAGTTGTGTAGTTGTGTAGCAGTTGTGTGCTGTTTCTCTTTGTCAGCCGCAGCAGGGTCATCACATTCATCACATTCATCACATTCATCACATTCATCACACGGCGAGGCCAACAGGGAACAGACAGGTAAACAGCTGTGGGACTGTAGTAGCATCAGGTCGTGTGTATTTCCCTGTGTGGTGCAAAGATCCCTGGAAAACCCATTTTCCCAGGCATAAACAATGAATGATGACATAAAATGACTTCATTGTGATGTCAGTTATCACATGACATAATATGGTGAGGACTGAGTTTCCGTGTTGTGGTTGTTGTTGTGGTTGTTGTTGTTGTTGTTGTTTTTCGACAGACTCTCTTGAGTAAGCGTGTTCACTCGTGTCTGTTGCAGGAAACGGTCGTCAGACTCAGCTGACAGACTCACATGGAGGTAAACTCAGTCCCTCGCCGCTGCCTCCATCACTGCTCACACCTCACGTCTCCGCTCAGATCAGTCTGTAGATTGTGCTGCTCCTTGTCTTTGCAGTGAACGACCGACCCGTTTCCCTCACTGACCTCCGGCCTGATCTTACAGGTAGAGTCTGATTATTGATCAGCGAGCTCATTGTTGATAAATTGCTGTTAATTGATCCCCTGCAGACTTGTGTGATTGGTGGCCTAAGTAACAATGACCTCATCATGATGTCAGCAGGTAGAGCAGAGTCAGTGACAGGTTACGTGGATCTGACAGGTGAGAGGAACTGATCCGATTGAGAAATCGGCACATTGATTAACAGTTGTGGTCATGGACAGAAACCAGACTCTCTGTTTTGATTGGTCCCAGCTTCACGTCTTGTGCCAGGACCTGATGTCAAAAGTAAGTTTTGTTGTTCTGACAACAGCATATCAGCAACTGACTATAAATATTAGTACTCACTTCCTGTCACATGATCATATGTCACAGTGTGTTTCCCCCATACTCCTTCACTCAGAATCTATACACTTCACATACACACTGCACCCAGATACACCTGTCTGTTTACCTGTCTGATACACAACGTTTAGTTTCTGGTGTCTCCTCCCCCACAGACCTGGTTACCATAGCAACCGACTCTACAGGGACAGACATAGGTGAGCGCCATCTCATGGCCAACAACAAGTAAATTGCAGACAGGTTAAATGTCAGAGGTCAGACTCATTAAATATTGATCTGTGCTTTAAGTTTCAGCAGATCCAACAGGAAGTCCACCAGACTCCAGTAAGTTACTCCTTCATACAGGAAAGAAGGAGAAGAAGAAGAAGAAGAAGAAGAAGAAGAAGAAATGAGGTTCAGTGTATCAGGTGCAGTTCTCCCTCCACTTTGCATATGCACATTAAAGTGTGTGTGTGTGTGTGTGTGTGTGTGTGTGTGTGTGTGTGTGTGTGTGTTTCAGGTCATCCAGTTGTGACAGATCACACACAGATAGCTGGTAAGTTTTACATTTATTCACTGACCAACATCAACAGTCTGTCCGCGCGCGGTCCACAGACCGACTGTAAACCGGTTCATAGACCAGTGCAGGTGGTTTGCTCGTCTTTAATGTCTTTAATGAGTGGCATGAAGGAACAACCTGAGATATCTGACCTGAGATCAGGTGCTGAAGGCTTGTTCTTTTTCTTTTCTTGGTTCTGCTTGTTCTCTGCAGGTTCAGTCACTGAACAGTACAACCCATCTGGTCAGGGTCCTGAAGGTGTGTACTAAAACACACTGACCTCTGACCTTCCGCATTAAGTCCACACCACGCCCCCTCTAGTCAGACTGTCTTAGTGTGTGGTTTCTGTTGGAGCCTCAGTCGTTTGTCATGTCTCATGTCTTCAGTTGGTAAAGAGACCTGAGTTAAATCAAGATCAAATGAATCAGGTCTTTATTCTATAACAACAAACAGCTGCAGTAATCTCTACTCACAGATCAATACTTATTGATCGATTCCCTCTGATTTACATGATGAAATGTGTCGAAGGTAACATCTGCTTTTCCTCTTTCAGCTGCAGAAAATGTGGAACTGGAGGATACCTGCTGACTTCCATATTAAACCACGAGTTCGATTCCTGCGCTACAGATTCCAATGTACCGACCAATCAGCGTGGCCCAGGAAATATGACCCCTCCCACTAGGCATAGCTCCGCCCTACGAGAGGCATTGTCGAATTTCTTTTTTTAAATATTTAAAATGTGGAGTTTGTTCATAGACATTTATTCTGTCCTAGAATCACTCAGTGGGAAAAATCAAAGTTTCAGTTCAGTGTCTTGATAACATCACACAGAATGTGACATTATCTCCACTGACAGAAATTGTAAAATGTGGTTTTAAACTTCTACATTAAATGTTTTTGTCTGTTTCTAACATCAAACTAGGATCGTATCTTCCTTCCAAACACACACCTCCAGGCAGCTCCTCTGACCAGACGACGGACGAGGCTCACTCAGACAAATCACTTTTAATTGATTTAATTGGTTTCATGTTATTTTTCTTAATCAAACAAACCTGCAAAGATTCAGAACAGGTGGATAAAGAGACAATGAACATTAACTCAGAGTTATGTGACTGAGAACAGCGATACAAATAAAGCACTGTTAACCTGTTTAATGTCAAACAATAACACAACATGCCTGATAGATCTGATAAATTAAAGCTCAAATTGATCCTAGAGATCAGATCAAGGAATATCTGGTTCCATGATACTCGTGACGTTACGGCCGACAGGGGGAACTTATCGTTCATAATAAACTTTTCCAAAAATATTTAGATTCTAGTCATTGTATCTACATTTTAAATATGAAAACATGGATGCCCAAAATACTGAGCTCAAAGACATCACATGGTCCTGCCTTTTTTCTTTTCTTTTCTTTTCTTTTCATCGAGTGAGCATGAGACAGTTTAAACAGCAGAGAAATAATACTAAATGCTAAAATAAAAAAGTAGAAGAGGACACAGATATATAAATGAGTTAACATCGTTCAATACATTTGCGTACTATAAAGATGACCTTTGACCCATTGATTCATGTACAGTTAATCTACTGATCTGTTCATTGTGTATTGCTCCTGCTGTCAGCACTTAGACTGTCCTGTTGCTCTGCGTACTGGTGAGTAATCAATTTTTCTATATAGGTCAAAGGTCAGAATCCAGGTGGCTGTGGCTTAGCAGGGCATCTGCAGGGTCAGCGGTGGCTGGGTCTGAGTTGAGAAACGGCTCTGCCTCTAGCTCCAGAAGAGATGGCAGGTCACATCCGCCCTCCCCCAGGTTGACTGTCTCAGACGTCAACACAGGTGTGGCTGTGTACTGCACCAGCTGCTTCCCTGGAACAATCAGAGGGCAGCAGGTTCACCATGACAGCAGCTCACATGAAAGACAGGTGTTTGAGCGTGTGTGTGCGCGTGTGTTACCTGCATTGCTGCTTCCAACACTTCCTTTAGGGGCTTCATCAGACAGCAGCTTAAACAAAACAGAGAGATCACAGTTAGACAGCTGTGACATCATCAATTCTAAATCAGCAGGATTTTGTGAAACAGGTAAACCTCTTTTTTTCTATGTTTTCAGCTGTGTATAATTGTACATGTTCACGAGCAAATAGCTAAGACAGGAAGTACAGAAAAAGACAAAAGTTGTGGGATGAACTCACATTGTCCAAACTGTCAAGGTCAAAGTCTCCAGAGCAAGTGGATGAACTGAAAAACTGAAATATGAATACAAGCACACACTTTTAATGCTTTGTTATCGTGTCTTGAATTTGTTGTTATGATCCGTATGTTACGTTCATTTGTTTAGTAGTCTGACCTCCAACAGCGGAGACGCGTCAAAGGTGAAGGTTTGCATATTGAGAATGTTCTGGAGATTTTCTAGACTGTTCTCCATATTGCCAACATGGTCAGCCAGTTCAGACCTGAAACACAGAGAAGGCAGAGAGAGAGACAGACAGACAGACAGACAGACAGACAGACAATAAAGACAGATGACGTGAAGCTGTCTCATCAGTCTGGAGTTTGTCTTTCTTCTTCTTCTTAGTCCCTGTCAGCGCCACACACACACACTTAGGTTCCTACTGAGGCTGTAGTTTTAATCCAGTCTTACTCAAACAGGAGGATAGAGTGACCTCACTGGGGACTATTCGCAGCAGTAATACACACAGAAAGTTTGAGTCAAATTCACTAAGTATTACTTTGGGACTGTACATTTAGAAAAATATAAACTAGTTACAATTCAAAATCATAATTAATTTGTTAATCGTTTAAAGATTCAATGATTCACTTGTCAGCTTGTGTTGATTCAAAGTGCCAAACGTCAGGTGAGAATCCACCTGCAGAGGGGTGGGGGCGGGGTCTGAGGGAAGCAAAAGGGTCTAAATGACACACCTGAACTTCAAATGGAACAAAATCATACAATAAAGATAAAACACAACACTTAATGTTGTTTAATTACCATAAGTACAACAAATACACAACAGGAAGTGAACAGGACACTGAGAGCATTTGTTCACCAGATGTTCAGCAGGTGTTGATGAAGGTGTTCATATGAATGTTGGCTGTGGTAGTTAAAACAAAAGGTAGCACTAGCACCATCCTAACCTATGTGAAAGGTTGTAACAGACCTACCTGTCAATGCAGGCGATGGTCTGACATTTCTGCTGAGCTGTGGTGGGGCTGAGGTTTAGGGTGGGAATAGAGGTCGATGACTGGCTTGTTGGGGCAGGTGGAGGTGACCCAGAGGAGCCAGGGTTCATCACAACAATGGCTATAACACAGACAAAGACAGACCGTTCAAACTAATATTCCATATAACCAAAATAATAACGCCTAACCTCTACATAAATTTTGCTTCCAGGCTTCCTGTCAGCTGTTACCTGGTGTAGAGTTGCTGTTGGAGGAGTTGGGAGTCAGCTGCGTCTCATTCTCCTGTAGGATGGAGTTGATGAACGCGGTGGGGGAAAGGGGAGTGTCTACAGGTGTAGCACCTCCCTCCAACACGTCAGGACTGGGTGGCTCTGCCTTGACATTAACTATCTGGCTCTCTCTGCGGGAAGAGAACAGTGTTGCTAATTGACTAGTTATTTCCTACAGAAGGTATAATCTGACTCGTCCTTACCCTGCATCTATCCAGTCACTGACCACATCCTCTACAATGGGTGTGGTCACCTCTGTGACATCAGAGATGATTGGCCCAGAGGTTACTGGAGAGTCAGCTGAGAACAGACTGGCTGCAGCCTGAGGAGAAAGTGAATGATAAAATACTGAATAAGAACAAGTCCTCACAGAGATTCACACGTGTGAGTCGGTGCTATGTTACCTGCAGGTGCTCCAATGAGAACTGCCGATTGTATTTAGGCATGGAGTGGGCAGAGCTAGAGTCATTCAGCATCAGAGGACTACAGAGACAGACGGGCCAAGTTAACATTATGAAAATGAAAAAAAAAAAAAAGTACTAGTCTGTAGTAAGATGTGTAGTATTTGCAGTGATTGTAATTTATTGCAGTATTAGTAGTGAACTTGCATCTTCCTCTTGACTCCCAAGATCCTGTTAGTTTGGATGAGAGACACCAGGAACTGAATCAACTGTGGAGAGAGAGCGGTATTAGGTGTATCGGTAGTATCTGCAGTTGTTTGCAGTAGCAGTGACCGTAACATTACAACGGGATGCAGTAGCAGTACCTTGTTAACAACTTTCTGTTGTTGAGCATGTTTCTGTCTAAGGCTGGCCACCTCCCTCCACAAAGCCTCGTTTTCACTGCAAAACAGAAACATACTGTACATGGACCGATACACAAACAGTGCGGAACAGTTTACATCGTTACTGTCACACCCCACTGACAGTGAGTGGACCTCCCTGCCCATGTGTTGAGGTTCTGGTTTACAGTGTTTTGAGATTCTAAGCTCACTGTTTCATGGCAATGATACGCGAGTCGATGCTCTCCTGCTTTCCTTTCATCAGTTGGACGTCTGTTAGGATTTTGTTCACTTCGTCTGGAGAGATCTTCATTTCGTCCTGTCGCATGGTGGACACCTGAACCAATCATAACAAAATGACTGTAACCATGGAGATTTGGACAGCCCATATGTGTACAGGTCAACCGGTGTACATTACTTTTTTTTTATTAACTACTGCAACACTGACAAGTGACCAGGAGTGTATGCAGGGATAAGTACATACGTTGGTGACTTTACGCTTGATGTTCTCCAGCAGATGTTCTTCTCCTCTAATGAAGAAAGGATGTTGGAACTCTGTGTCATCTCTCTCTGGTTTCACCAAACCACCCTGCTCGATGTGAACCACTTTACGGAAACCATCTGTAGAGAACCACAGTCACAAAATAACCAATCTAATATCCTCAAACAGAAAGACGGTGGTCAGCAGAGGTTCATGTCCACTCCTCAGTGCGGGTCAGTGTGACTCTGTCAGGGAATCACTGATCTGCTTTATACTCACACATGTTGAGCTGTCTGATGAAGCTGGCCATGTTGTTGTGTTTAAAAAACTTTGGGAGAACTTCTTTAGAGAAGCGACCCTGGTCAAACACATGGAAGCTGGTTCCACTCTGACATGGGACACACAGATAAATAATATTAACCATTTTAAAGCAACACAATGGCAACAGAGTCCAGATCGGGATAAACCAGGACCAGTCTATGAGACAGCAGCTGACTACAGGTCGGATTACAGATAGACCATGTGGTGGATTATTGCTGAACTTCTGCTGAACCAGGTTTATTAACAACAGAGGGTCATGACGTCACTGACTGTTTATAAACATCAACACCTACAATTACTATGACTCCTGTTCACCCTGTAAATCCTACTGTTGTTACTAATATCACTGTGACTGTTGGCAGCAGATGCTCTGCAGCAATCAGACGTTCAGCTGTTCATCACTGACAGGATCCAACAGGTGACTGCAGACAGACGCAGTCTACCACCAGGGGTGGCGGTGTGGCTAAAGCTGCCATCTGGAGAGCAAGAAGGCCGCGAGGTCGCCGGTTCAAATCCCGCCTGAGTAACTCCCGAGTAGAGACCCCCGGCCCCCGGCAGTCCACCACACCACATGCGTGTGAGAGTGATGGCTCCAAAGAGATTGTACTGTGACGATAAAACCTTCTTCTTCTTCTTCTTCTTCCTATTATTGACACTGTGTGTTTATCTTTATGCATCATATCCTGTCATCATATTGGTTTATGAGTTTGTGGGTCACGACGGACGCTAACACTGTAACAGCTAACTGCCTGATTACACTGATTCCTCTGGTGATAACTGTTGGTAACGGTGAGACCTAGTTAAAGGAGAGTACCGGGCTCCAGCAGATTAACGAGTCGGTGTCTGGGTCCTCCACCAGGGTCCACAGTTTGGTGAGGAAGGCCGGGACGTTCCCACCTGTCGACACCGGCCCCCCTCCTCCGCCACCGGTGTACTCCATCGGAGATGTACAACAAAACGCACACTGTATTATTAATCCCAAACGCTACAGCTAATCTGCTCAATTTGTGCTAACTGTTAGCATCACGCGAGCGCCACCCGCCGTGCAAACTAGCGAACGAACAGCGACACAGAGCTTCGCCCCGGGTCACAGAACGCCCGGTCCTGCCGCTGGTTCCTTCCGCTGCTTCCTGCCGGTTTACAGGGGCCTTGTAAAGGCCAATTTAAGTGCACACTCCACAGTCCAAAACGTCAACAAATCCCTGCCAACTAACAACTGCGTAACGGGCAGGCTGTCGACACCTGATGACGTAGTGGTAAACGATGAACTGACGTTTTGTCGCGCTGTGACGTGGCCGTAAGCTCTGATCCTTGATGAATATATATGGTATTTCAGAAAAAATCTATCATTTGCAACATGAATGGCTTCACCACTTATTTTATATAGAAATGAAGAACGTTTGAAAAATAAACGTTAATTTGTGAAAGCAGATTCCGGCTAATATGTAGCCTCAACGTTACTGTACCTGTAAAAATAATCACAAGAATGGCCAGAAGATGGCACTAACAAGAAAGCCTTCAGCTAAAACATGTGACCCTTGACCCTGCAGGTTCGCACGTGGTACAATGGAGGGCGGCTGCAGCAGTGGGAACACGCCATGCAGTGAAAAGTCACAATCCATGAAGAAGGTCCGAGAGAAAACGGCGAAGAGGAGAAGTAAAGCAGAGGAGGACGAGGACAAAGACCCAGATCAGGTGAGACGCGGACAAACAGGAAGTAAACTCAGGGGGCCGAAGACGAGCCGGCGGCTAGTTGCTAACATGCTAGCAGGAGGAACGTAGACCAAAACACACTGCTCTCCAACAGAGAGAGACATTCTGAATATCAACAGAATAAATCAAACAACCGACACTGACGCGTCTGGTCTGTATAATTAGTCTTATAAACAGACATTTTCTGTTGTAATCGACTTACTGTTTCACTGTAAACAACAGTCAACAACTGGGAGAGGTTTGAAGTCTGTGAATATTCTCATTCATCCAGGTCATAGTTATCTTCAAGGAGATTGAATAGTTGGACCTCCACACCAGCTAGTTGGACTAGTCTCAGCCTAGTCTCAGCCTAGTCAGCGAGCATGAACTGATGAAGCCTCTTGGATGAGAGGTGAAACGTCTTCAAAAAAGGCAAAAACCAAAAATCCAGTTGCGTTCGATTCAATCTCCTTGAAGATTTGTAGTTTGAAGGTTTGTAGAAGAAGAAGAAGAAGAAGAATATACTTTATTGATCCCAATTTGGGAAATTAGATCACTGCATTCCACATACATCTCACATGCACACTGTCTAATGTGATTTACTCTGTAATATCTGTTGCTGCTATTCCACAACCTAAGCCCCTCACACTAGATTAAAATGTACACGACTCATGTTTACATTCAGTATTTTAGTTTATATGAAAATGTTTGTGACCCGTATGTGAAGTATGGCCAACATCTGGTGTCGTGGTCAGGCATTTAAGTCTACTTTTTCATGTCTTCCTCAGATCTTCACATTCAAAAACAAAGCAGCTGAAGAGGATAATGAAGATCTGTCAGATAGTGATGAGAGTGTTTACTCAGGACTCGAGGATTCAGGGAGTGACAGTGACGATGATGAAGAGGAATACGATGATGATGATGATGATGAAGAAGAAGAAGAAGACAACGCTGCCGGCGATGATGTAACAGTGGAGTCAGGCCAGGTTCATCAGGTAGGGTTTAACCTGTCAGCCTGACAGCTGATTGGCTGATTGTGACCCACCTGTGTAGTGGGTTGTACTTGTATGAGTGTTCTCCAGTAGAATATTAGTGGTGTTCTGTTCTACCTGCAGAAGGAGGAGATGGAGAAGAAAAGAGGAGTGACAAAACAAGAGAAGGAAGATGAGTATGAACATGACTCTTCAGATGAAGAGGTAAGGCCTGTTCTTCATTTCTCATGTTTTTCCTGTTGTTCTGGGTTCTTTATTATTTGCTTGTGTTGAGGTTCTTTTATCAAGACCTCCATAATGTCCTGTCTCTGTACAGAATGGTCTGACTGGTTCATCTAAACTGTGTCGTAGTAAATGATGTAGTAAATTCCAATGCTGTTTGGCAGTCGAAAAACATCACCTGTTCTCTGTTGTTTCTCTTCCTTTGACGTTCTTGTCGTGTTGCAGGACATCAGGAACACTGTGGGAAACATTCCCATGGAGTGGTACAAAGACTTTCCGCACATTGGCTATGATCTGGATGGGAAGAAAATCTACAAACCAATTAGAAATAAGGATGAACTTGATGACTTCTTGGACAAAATGGAGAACCCAGACTACTGGTGAGCTTGCTAGCCAGATGCTAACTCCTTCACTCTTTAAAGAGAGTATGCTAACAGCTCAAACCAGCTGTTCCCAGCTAACATTGATTTGTCCACAGGAGAACAGTCCATGACAAACAGA
Source organism: Trinectes maculatus (assembly GCA_016785345.1). NCBI lineage: Eukaryota > Metazoa > Chordata > Actinopteri > Pleuronectiformes > Achiridae > Trinectes > Trinectes maculatus. The sequence goes on from JAFBJQ010015486.1 coordinate 11,411, forward strand.
CAGGGAGTGACATCGTCCTGTCAGACGACCAAGTGGAGCTGGTGAATCGTCTGCAGAAAGGACAGTTTGGAGATGTGAACTTTGACGAGTACCAGGTAACGGGTTGCTGCTCTGAGGCTCAGACCCTGTATGTCTTTTTACACGTTCCCGTGTATCTTCTCTAGGAGAAGGAGGACATTCATGTCGTCAGATACAGTGAAGACGTTTAACACTGTTGAATATGATGCAGTGATTTTTGTTGTGTAGTCTAGTGCATTCACCACATCAAACTCACAAACCTTTTTTTTGCCTCTTGATGCTTCCCCCTCCTACTCCACTACCCCTCCTTTATTCCACCCCACTCCTCCTCAGCCCTCAGTGGAGTTCTTCAGTAAAGATGTGATGCTTCATCCTGTTACAAACAGACCTGCAGACAAACGCAGTTTCATCCCATCACTGATTGAAAAGGAGAAGGTAACACAAAACACAAACACAGAGCAACTTTTCCCTGTGAAAGTCCTACAGACATCTCACCTGTCCACCCCTTTGTCACCTCCTTGTCTCCCCCTCTGTCATCTCTCCGCCTCCGCCTCTGTGACCTGTCTGCAGGTGTCCAAGCTGGTTCATGCTATTAAGATGGGTTGGATCAAACCTCGGCGAGTGGAAGACGACCCAAGGGGGAATTTCTACGACCTCTGGGCAGGTGAAGATTCCTCAATTCTGGCCAAACATAGGATGCACCTACCTGCACCCAAGATCCCTCTACCTGGTCACCAGGAGTCCTACAACCCCCCACCTGAGTACCTATTCACAGATGAGGAGGTGCTCAGCTCTCACCTGTTTGACTTTCTTGCTCCTAGAACCAACAGCACGATTAACATCACTGTCCCTGTCCCTCTCTCTGTAGCTGTCTCTTTGGGAACAGCAGGACCCATCAGACAGGAAGTTGCCTTTTGTTCCTATGAAGTTCTCAAATCTCCGCCAGGTTCCTGCATTTCCTCATTTTATCCAAGAGAGGTTCGAGCGCTGCCTTGACCTTTACCTGTGTCCTCGACAGAGGAAGATGAGGGCAAGTACCACCAGTTATCTCCTCCAGCCAGCAGGGGCATTGTGCAGTAATAAAACACAACGAAACCTACTGCTGCTAGTCAGAGCTCAGGACTGTCTGTGGAGGGGCTCGCAAAAAATGTGTCTGTCTGTCTGTCTGTCTGTCTGCAGGTGAATGTGAATCCAGAGGATTTGATTCCAAAACTTCCCAAACCCAAAGACCTACAGCCATTCCCCACAACCCAGTCTCTGGTATGCAAACATCTCTGTCTGCTCACTTCTCTGTTAGAATACTGTGGGACTGTCTCCACAATGCAGAACCACCCTGACAGTGTACGAATGTTCTCTGTGGAAAAACAGATTTGCAAGGTGTGTGTGTGTTTTTCACACACACACACACACACACACACACACGCACAGAGCTAGAAGACAGTTGACTTGATGTGATGATGTCATGTCTAACCTGTGTGTGTGTGTGTGACCTGTGTCTGCTGTTGTTCAGGTGTACCGTGGTCACAGTGGTCTGGTTCGGTCTATCAGTGTGTCTCCATCAGGACAGTGGCTTGCTTCAGGTAAATCACCAGTTGAGACAGACTCCACCTGCATTGGACCATGGTGCTGGCTGATTGTTGCCTCTGTTGCTATAGTAACATCATGAACAGTCTTTTAAAGACCTCAGTGTCTTTTTCTTCATTCGCTCTTTGACTGAAAATGTTTATGTGCTTATCTGGTGCATATTTAGTGGTCACTCCTACACTTTCTCTCTCTCTCTCTCTCTGTCTAACTATAACTGTGTTGTGTCCCTGCAGGTTCTGATGATGGTTCTGTGAAGTTCTGGGAGGTCTGTTCATCTCGCTGTATGAAGACAGTCCAGGTGGGCGGGGCTGTAAAAAATGTCGCCTGGAACCCAAATCCTTCACTCTGTTTGCTGGCTGTTGCCCTGTAAGGACCTGGAACTTCATTCTGTCTCTGTCTGTCTGTCTGCCTCTGTCTCTCTCTCTCTCTCTCGCTTCCTCTTTCTCTCTGATGACCTGTCTCTCTCTCTTTCTCCCCATATGTTTCAGTGACTCTGTGGTGTTGATCCTGTCTCCCTCCCTGGCAGACAGACAGGTTATCTCCTCATCAGAGCGTCTCCTTTCAGGAGAGCAGGAGGCGGAGGAAGCAGAGGGTGGGGGGCCAGTCATATGGAGTGATGCTGAGGGGGAGGACCTAATTCAGTGGATTCGCCTCAAAATACAACATCCCAAAGTAATAAAACAATGACAGTCGTAGAATTCTAATCATTACTTGGGCTGAACTAACTGATTACACATGATGTCTTAGGCTGTCCACCAGATAGCATGGCATGCTAAAGGAGACTATCTGGCATCAGTAATGCCAGATCACTCCAGCCACCTGCAGATTTTCATCCACCAAGTGAGCCGGAGGCGCAGTCAAAACCCTTTCAGTAGAAACAAAGGTCTCGTTCAGTGTGTATCCTTCCACCCTGTTCGTCCCTTCTTCTTTGTGGCCACTCAGCGTTCTGTCCGGATCTACAACCTCGCCAAACAGGAAATGACCAAAAAACTACAGGCAAACTCTAAATGGATCTCCAGCATGGCGGTGCACCCCGCGGGTAAGTAAGGGCACCAGATTAGTGTGGCTGGCATTGACATTTTGATGTCACTGTGTCACCTGTCAATGTTTTGTCTGCAGGTGACCATGTAATCTGTGGAAGTTACGACTGCAGACTGAGCTGGTTTGACCTTGACCTTTCAACAAAACCATACAAGATGTTAAGGTACATATCTCTCACACTCGTCAATCAAACACATTGTTTCACATGTGTTGTTGTTGTTTTGATGTTTTTGTTTGTGTTGATCATCTGCAGGCACCATAAGAAGGCAGTGAGGAGTGTGGCTTATCACAGAGTTTACCCACTGTTTGCATCAGCATCTGATGATGGATCAGTGATTGTCTGCCACGGGACAGTTTACAAGTAATACACAAACTCATGTACACAAAACAAACAAATACACACAAATAAATGCTAACCTCTCCCCCTCCTTCCCCTCTAGTGATCTGCTGCAAAACCCTTTGATTGTCCCAGTGAAAGTCCTCAGAGGTCATGTGGTCACTCATGACCTTGGTGTTCTGGATGTTACCTTCCACCCCACACAACCTTGGGTCTTCTCCTCTGGTGCTGATGCCACTGTCCGGCTCTTTACCTAGCAGCCTGCATAGCAGCTGAACTAACACCCACCCTGTAGCCATCCAGCCAACAAGTCACTGGTTGATTCTGACAGTACAAGCTATTGTAGAAACAATGCTGTTCAAACTGTTTTTCATCTTTAACCCTTAAACTGCTTCTCTGTTTTTAATTAAAGTCAAACGTTTTGACCTGTTTGTTTTTGTCATTATCAGCTGTGTGTTGACACCATGGTGATTGAGAAGTATAAGCACAAGGTGCTGACAGAGACAGGGTCACAGAACAGACTGGTTACCCATCGGTTGATGTTTTGATTGGTGCAGTTTTAGTTTTAATTTTTATTCTTTTTTATTCTTATCAGCAACCTTTTCTTTATACCACTGCAATTTGCACATAAGGCTGTGGCTTTATTTCTCAACTTTGATTTGATTTGTGGTTAATTAATGTGATCGGGACAAATGCAGTGTACATTGCAGAACGTTACAACATTTAGCCTCTGTTCATTTCCACACCGGGGATAATAGATTGTCCGCTTCGTGTTTTAATTTGAAAGCGCTTCGACTAGGAGGATGTGACGTCACAACGTTATTTCCGGGGGACCATTTTCGTCGTAACCCATCATGGAGGAAGGAGATGGAATCACACCGCGCCGTGAGCGCTGTGTTTACACCAGCTGCTACTGGTAAACGCTGCGTGGTGCTGCAGACTTCTGTCCTCTGACGTTATTTATTTATGCCAAGATAAATAAGTAGACGATGTGACAGAAACGAATTTCGCTTGTTTTGTTTATTAGAGGTAAAACATCGATCGCACTTTATGCCACTGTCAAGCCAATCGAATAGACTCGTCATAATATGAAAGCATCTTTAATGTTAGATCTGTTTGAGTGCTGTGTTGGTTCTGGTGGTTCTGCCGGCGCGTGGCTGCTGGAGGTTCTGATGTCTGCTCGTTTTTGCAGTGAAGAGAATGTGTGGAAACTCTGTGAGTTCGTCCAGAAGGAAAAGTCCGCTCCACTGGAACAACTGTCAGTGGTTTTCATCTCGAATGAGAACCGCATGGTGAGAACTCACAAATGTATGACAGTGAACATCTGCTGCAGAAGAACCAGAACCTCAGGTTCAGTAAAGTTGCTTAATAGCCTGTCGCGTTGTGTTAAGGTTGTCAGAACCTGTCAGTCATATCTGTCAATCACATCTGTCAATCACTGAAGTATCAAACAGGACCCGTCTGGTTCTTAAGATGTTCAACAACGTTTTCCATCAGGTTCCTCTGTGGCGACAGAAGTCAGGACGGAGACACCAGCCGGTCATCTGGGTGTGTGATTGCAGCTTTTGTTTTTGTGGCATGAGTGACGTCACAGACAGCTCATGGAACAGTGTTGATATGTTTGTGTGTTTCAGGACTACCACGTGATCCTGCTGCGCCTGTGTCCTCAGTCTGACACTGTGGTTTATGATCTGGACTCTGAGCTGCCGTTTCCCTGCAGCCTGAAACAATATGCCACCCAAGCCCTCCGATCAGACGGCAACATCAGACCTGATTACCATAGGTCAGGCTTACATCAGTTCTATGGTTCTGCTTCACTTGTTATTGCTGTTATTCACCATGGTAACAGATGGTGAACCATTAACCTATCCCAGTGTGGGTTAAGTTTGTAATAATGGACCAAAACCTGTCAATAGCCAACATATGACCAATCAGATCACAGGAAAACATGGTTCTAATGATGTCACTTATTATTATTAAAGCCACCTCTTCTACATGAATGTGTCAATTGATATGAAAACCCAGAGTTACCTGAATCATTTGATGATGCCCCCCCCCCCCCCCTGCCGCACCCACCCCCCCCCAAACAACACAGGTAACATAGTCCACCTGTCTCTCCTCTAACAGGAAGTTGCGTGTTATACCTGCTGATAGCTTCCTGTTGAACTTTGCGTCTGATCGATCTCACATGAGGAATTCTGATGGATCCTGGAAAATGCCCCCCCCAACATACCCTCCCATTTACACCGCAGGTCACAAGACACATCCTGTTTCAGCAGCATGTTTGATGATTTATACCGTGCCATCTAATGATGATGTCATACTGTGATGCATTTCCTTCTCAGAGAGTCACATGAACCTGGACGACTTCATCAGTATGGACCCTGCTGTTGGCTGGGGGACGGTCTTCAGTTTGGACCACTTCCTGCAGAGCTATGTAGAGCAATCTTCTCTGTCATTGCCTTCAACAACTTCGTAACAGTAGTGACTGTGTCAGACCCGCAGAATGTAGCAGACTCAATACCAGTCTCAAGCACTCACAAAAATACTCCGATGCTCCGATCTAAATGTCTGTGGACGTAAATGAGGAGTTACAGCTCTTAAATAATTCATACTGGAGATCAGAATGTGAACCAGCGTGATGGTTCTGAACTCAGGAGAGTCCCGAGATTCAATGTTCAGAACATTCATCTGGTTCCTGGACCAGGTTCTCACTCACAGGTCTGAACTGTAGTGGTGACGCAGTGTAATGTGGATCTGTTATTATTATTGAACACGAATCTGATGCCACTCATTGAATTTCATTTGTTTGAGGCGTGGAAATAAAGTATTAAGGTTTCTACTCTGGACTGGATGATCATCACTGGGGCTGTGACATTCTGACATCAGTCCTCGTGCAGTGAGTCCTAATCTATGTGTAGACTAGTGATGTGTCATTAATGAACGTTTCATTCATATGAACGAATCTTTCTCATGACCCAGAAGGAACGAGTCATCTCGGTGACTGGTTCATTCATTTTCATGCAGTAAGTTCCCTGGCCACATGGCGGCTGCCTAAGCACAAAAGGAACAGGAAACAGAACTGATTCGTTCACGACTCAAAACACGAGTCTTTTTTGAGATTCGTTCATTGGTCACGTGACAGCAGCTCAGCCTATGCGCAGAGCAGTACACCCAGAGATTCGTTCATGAGTCGTTCACTGAGTCGTTCTTTCGTTCATTTGTTGTACACACAGCGTTTTGTTCATACAGATCGGTCGCTCGTTAATTTGTCACATGACAGCCGACATACATTATTCATTCATGAAATAATGAATAAGTGGTCTTCGGTTCTTGTACATGTGTACACTGTTATAGTGTATATAATGCAGTGCGTTTACAAGTGTGTCGATAAATAAATACTTGATCATATAAACTTTTTGATTTTGTGTTATAATCTGCCACAAAAAAAAAAAAAAATAATAAAATCACAGAACAACAGTAATGTCACGTTTGGGACAGTAACATTTTCGGGAAGTTGGGACTTAAAAGTCGTCATGAAATCATGGTCTAAATAAGTTACTGAGTTTTTCATTCACTCGTCCTGTAGCAGCTGCACAAGTGTGTCGATAAATAAATACTTGATCATATAAACTTTTTGATTTTGTGTTATAATCTGCCACAAAAAAAAATAATAATAATAAAATCACAGAACAACAGTAATGTCACGTTTGGGACAGTAACGTTTTCGGGAAGTTGGGACTTAAAAGTCGTCATGAAATCATGGTCTAAATAAGTTACTGAGTTTTTCGTTCACTCGTCCTGTAGCAGCTGCAGCAGAGATGCAGGAAACAGAAAACAGAACTGATTCGCTCACGACTCAAAACAGTATGAGTCTTTTTGAGATTCGTTCATTTGTCACCTGACAGCCAGCTCATGCGGCCTGCTGTTTTGACAACGCCCACTAGAGGGCGCCCTTGTTAAATGAACGAAAAGACTCAAAAAGATTCGTTCATTTTACCGTCCGTAAAAAGACTCGAATTTCCCAACACTATTATATATCAGCACTCTGTCTTTGTGTTCTTATTGTTCTGTTGTTATTCTTACAACCATATGTTCATTTTAAAGCAGAGGTCAAACTATACATCTGTCTGTCTAAATCTGATTCGTCGGCAGAGAAAGGGAAACTACGTCACGCTCTCTCTCTCTCTCGCTCGCTATCTCTCTCTCTCTCTCGCTATCTGTCTTTGCATCTTGCGGACTGTTGTTGTTTGGCCGGACGCGAAGCTAACAGCTAATGGCTCGCAGCCATTCTCTTCATACGGACACACAGGGCGACGCTGGCCTCTCCCCGTCTTCTCTTATTTATCCCGGCTTGGTGACTGTCCCACCCAGGCTCCGTGTGATCGCTGTAGCAAAATGGGACGTTCAAGCTCGCCATTCATCTCCGTTCAAACTAATCGTCTGAATGTTAGCATCGTTAGCTGTTAGCATGTTAGCCTGGGAGCTAGTTTCTCTTTATTTCACCCAGTTAATTAGGTAACTTGTTAGTTTGCCTGTCGATATTTTAACATAGTCTCCTTGTTTTAGACATGTGTCGCCATGTTCACTGTTCACATGTTGTATAAATAGCCCAGTAGTTTTAGCTAATAGAGCTAACGTTAGCTTTTAGCTAGTCGGAGTCAGTTGCCTTTGTTTCCTCCGACAAATGATAGTCCATTATGTGAGAGCAGGTTAGCTTCGTTTGCAGCTAGATTATAGTAGACAGGACAGTTTGTTCTAGGTTTATTGTGTGTGTGCGGCACATCTAAACATAAACAAATCTGTAACACGGGTCTCGGATCATTCCCCAGTGTGAGATATTTACATTTCGGAGATTTTTGTGATTGGAGGCTAACATGCAGCTGTAAGTATATTGATCATCTTCAATACCAGAAGCCCGTCAGCTTGTGGAAACAGCACCGGTACCATGGAGCTCAGATCGGGCTGCAGACAGAGCCTCTCAGTGTGGGTTGTCTTCCTGCTGATACTGTCAGGTGAGTGGACTGACCCTGGATCAGCTCTTATTGACTCTGGCTCAGCTCTCATTGTCTCAAACCTGTCAGTCATCTCATCTCTCTCAAATTGATCTCTTTTGATCACATGTTTTATATATTTAATAATAAAGTTATTTTTCCTGAAAATCATTATTAAAATTAAAATAATAGTATATTGCAGCCTGAAAGACAGTTACAGACATTGGTAGTAATACACAACAATTTGGTGAATTACAAATGTTTAATCAATTCAAATCCAAATTGACATCTTCGCAGATCTTGTCCCTTGAGTTCAAATGACATTAAAAGTTTCCTCCCTCTGCTTTGTAAACCCCTTTGGGACATTTATTACAATATAATCTAGTCTTCAAAGCAAGAATTATAAAGATAAGGTTTGCGGCTTATTTTGTACTCGTGGTGTTCCAGGATGCATCGCTGACTTACAGAGGAGCGACAACGTCTATGTATCAAGAATTTCTAACGGTGAGGTCACAATCACACTGACAACACATAAGAGATACATGAAACAGAATCATCAGCACAAACTGAACATCAGCAGTTTGACTAACAGTCAATGTCTGTCTGTCCTTCTGTCTGTTTAGCCTGCAGTGATGTTGCTGAGCTCCTGCGGGCGTCCAGTGGCATCATTACCAGCCCTGGCTGGCCCTTTCAGTATTCGTCTCGACTGAACTGCACCTGGAACATTAGGGCCCGACCCGGAGACACCATCACCATCAGGTAACACGTTGCAGGGTGTTTCCGTGAGTGCAGCATGAGGAACAGCTGGGCGGGGCACAGAAAGATGTTATGGAGACATGTTCGTTCAGCGTAGTTGCAAGTATGTGAACCCTTTGGGATTACATGGATTTCTGCATAAATTGGGCATAAAATGTGGTCTGATCTTCATCTAAGTCACAACACATTCTGCTTAAACTAATACTGCACAAAAAATTATTATTATTAACAAAAAAGTTTTCATTTTTTTTATTGAACACAACATGTAAACATTCACAGAGCAGGGTGGAAAAAGTATATGAACCCCTAGGCTAATGACTTCTCCAAGAGCTAATTGGAGCCAGGAGTCAGCCAACCTGGAGTCCAATCAATGTGATGAGATTGCAGGTGTTGGTTAAAGCTGCCCTGCCCTATAAGTACACACACTAGTTGTGAGTTAGGTGTTCTCAAGAGGCATTGCCTGATGTGAACCATGCCCCGCACAAAAGAGCTCTCTGAAGACCTACAGTCAAGAATAGTTGACTTCCATGAAGCTGTAAAAGGTTACAAAAGTATCTCTGAAAGCTTTGATGTTCATGTGTCTACAGTAAGACAGACTGTCTACAAATGGAAAAAGCACTGTTGCTACTCTCCATAGGCGTGGTCATCCTGTAAAGATGACCGCAAGAGCACAGCGCAGAAAGTGCAATGAGGTGAAAAAGAATCCTAGAGTGTCAGCTAAAGATTTACAAAAATCTCTGACACATGCTAACATTTTTGTTGACAAATTTACAAGAAGGAAAACATTAACATTGTCATCGACAGAAAAATAAATTCCCAATTGCATCAAGACATTTTGCAGGAAAACTTAAGACCATCTGTCCACCAACTGAAGCTCAACAGAGGATGGGTGATACAACAGGACAACAACCCAAACCATAAAAGTAAATCAACAACAGAATGGCTTAAACAGAAGAAAATACGCCTTCTGGAGTGGCCCAGTCAGAGTCCTGACCTCAAGAGAGCAATTCACACCAGACATCCCAAGAATATTGCTGAACTGAAACAGTTTTGTAAAGAGGAATGGTCCAGAATTCCTCCTGACTGTTGTGCAGTTTTCATCTGCAACTACAGGAAACGTGTGGTTGAGATTATTGCTGCCAAAGGAGGGTCAACCAGTTATTAAAGCCAAAGGCTGTGAATGTTTACATGTTGTGTTAGATTAAAAAAATAAAACATATACCTTTTTGTGCAGTATTAGTTTCAGCAGAATGTGTTTGTCTATTGTTGTGACTTAGATGAAGATCAGAACACATTTTATGCCCAGTTTATGCAGAAATCCAAGAAATCCCAAAGGGTTCACATACATTTTCTTGCAACTGTATATACTAAAACATTTAATTTTTCAATTTAACTTACCAAGACAGCCAGTGGACGAAGTTTGTCTAAAGTCCAGATATAAGAGAGGTGACCAGCTGAATAAACCAATGTGGAATTTTGACATTCATTTATTTGTATTAAATTATTTTGCCAATTTGTCTTTGCTTCTGTCCTTCTGTAGTTTCCAGGACTTTGACCTGCAGGGTTCCCATCATTGTTCCTCAGACTGGATGTCCATCAGCAGCTACAGGAGTCTGGATGGGCTGAGGGTTTGTGGTTCCTCCCTGCCACCACCCTACATCTCCTCCCAGGACCACGTCTGGATCCACTTCCACTCTGATGACAGTTTGACAGGAAAAGGCTTCAGACTGTCCTACATCACCGGTGAGGAGGCTGGGCTTGACGTCCTGAAGCACTGCTGTGGGAGTGTCTCCTTCCTGAGGGTTAGGGTTTTGTCAGCACAGTGGGAATTTGAACCAACAGCCTCTCTGTTCTGCACTGACCTTTAATCAGCAGAACGGGTACCTCCTCTGGCTGTTATGCAACACTTATTTACAGAACAGACTGTTACAGTACTATGGTGTATTCTGGATGAGAGGTTGAGATGCTGTCAGCTGATTAAACCTGACCAGTTTCTGCTAATATAGACTCTGTTGAAACGCAGCAAGTAACGGGAGAAAAATCTTTGATGGGTTTCAGTAAGGTGTTGCACCAGATGGTTTGTGGTAAACATCAATAACTAATATTGGTCTGTTGGCGTAGGTAAACCAGAGGCATCCAGCTGTGATGTGGACCAGTTCCACTGCTCTAATGGGAAGTGCATTCCAGACTGGTGGCGCTGTAACTCCATGGATGAGTGTGGTGACAATTCAGATGAGGAGCTGTGTGTGGACTCTCCCTTCTCCTTCCAGCCCTGTAGCCTGAACCAGTTCCCCTGCCTCTCCCGCTACACCCGGATCTACACCTGCCTGCCCCACAGCCTGCGCTGTGATGGCAGCATCGACTGCCAGGTGACAAAGCAGCTCACTGTCCCTCACCTGACTGAACAGCAGACAGCATCTGATCACCATCACAGGAGTTTACAGATGAAATCATACTTGTTTTCGCCAGACTGACTATTGGTTGTGTTAAGACGCTTAAATAGATATTAGATAATATTGTTTTTTAATCCCCTAGGCAACTGATAATCAAAGTATAAACAGTGAAAATACTCTTAACGAGGCTCAAGGAGATTACAAACTATACACTGAGGAAAATGTATTATCATACTAACTGTAGCATATTTTTTACAGGACCTTGGCGATGAGATTGACTGTGATGTTCCCACTTGTGGAGAATGGTTGAGGAACTTCTATGGCTCTTTCAGCTCGCCAAACTACCCTGACTTCTACCCTCCAGGAAGTAACTGCACCTGGCTGATTGACACTGGAGACCATAGGAAGGTAACCTCTGACCTCACCACAGTCGGCCTGCCTTACAAAATTTCCTCTGAGGTCCTCCCTGAACTTTGAATGAAGTTAGACTGATGTCCACTTTCCTGCAGGTCATTTTGAGGTTTACTGACTTTAAACTTGATGGGACGGGTTACGGTGACTATGTGAAAGTGTATGATGGTCTAGAAGAGAACCCTCACCGTCTCCTCAGGGTGTTGACCGCCTTTGACTCCAGAGCACCAGTAGCTGTGGTTTCATCGGCTGGTCAGCTTCGAATTCACTTCTTTGCTGACAAGATCAACGCTGCCAGAGGGTTCAACGTTACTTACCAGGTGTGTTGATTCAACCTGTATTCTAAAGGTGGACAAGCAATGCTCCTCTTGAGGTGGGTGTGTTCACTTTAACTGTGTGTGTGTGTGTGTGTGTGTGTGTTCTTAAGGTGGATGGTTTCTGCCTACCTTGGGAGGTTCCCTGTGGGGGCAACTGGGGATGTTACACTGAGCAGCAGCGCTGTGATGGGTACTGGCACTGTCCCAATGGTCGGGATGAGCTGAACTGTTCTTCATGCCAGGAGGACGAGTTCCCCTGTTCCAGAAACGGAGCGTGTTACCCTCGATCAGATCGTTGCAACTACCAGAATCGGTGTCCCAATGGTTCTGATGAAAAGAACTGCTTCTTCTGCCAGCCCGGGAACTTCCACTGCAAGGTACCAACGAAAACAAAAGGAACAAAACCCAGAAGAAACAGGAACAAGTGTGATAACCGAGGATTTATTAATAAAATAACTTTTCAGTTAATTATCGGTGTAGAGTAACATCAGTTGGATCTTTGACCATTGCAGAATAACCGTTGTGTGTTCGAGTCATGGGTTTGTGATGCCCAGGACGACTGTGGTGATGGCAGTGATGAGGAGAGTTGTCCGGTCATCGTTCCCACAAGGGTCATCACTGCTGCTGTCATTGGCAGCCTCATCTGCGGTCTCCTTTTGGTCATTGCGCTTGGCTGCACCTGTAAACTCTACTCATTGCGCATGTTTGAACGCAGGTGAGATGGAAGAACACCTCAGAGACCTTAACCTGTCACATTCTCTAATTGATAGCTGCTTGTCAGTGATTTCAACTCTGTAATTGGTCATTTCAGGTCTTTTGAGACCCAGCTGTCGAGAGTAGAGGCAGAGCTACTGAGGAGGGAAGCCCCACCCTCTTATGGTCAGCTGATTGCTCAGGGGCTGATCCCACCCGTGGAGGATTTCCCAGTGTGCTCTGGAAGCCAGGTGAGCTCCACAGTTTCTTTCTACAGATTTGAAGACCATACCAGTGAATATCTCTTTCCACCATTAGGTGGTGTGACGGCCTTAGGCCTGGTTTGTGTGTGTTATGCTGTGTACTGCTGGTGTGTTTGTTTGCAGGTGGCTGATTAGGTTAACTGGGAGCACCTGGGCCCTGTTTCAGAAAGGAGGGTTAACAAACTCTGAGTTAAAATCTAGACTCAGGGTTGACCAACCCTGAGCTGTCCAACTCAGAGTTTTCGGTTTCAGAACAGGTGATAAGAGTTAGGTCAATCAACTCGGCTGCTTTGACTCTGAGTTAAGCTCGCGCACGCGGAGGTGAAAAGCCCTCATGAATGGAACAAAGATAACGTGATTCACCATGACAACACGTGAAAATAAACCCTGCACGTCCTACTTCTTCCGGGTGGAGTTGGACGTTCTTATGCACTGCTACACCGAATACGAACACATATTCAAAAAAAGAGCAGCACAGTCTCTGCTCAGCAGCTGTAAACGATCGCGAGGTGGCATGGCAGAAGATTTAATTAATAAAAAAAATATCGCGAGTGTTTAACATGTTCAACACAACACAAACACACAAATATTCTATTTGTGTGTTTGTGAACACA
>JAFBJQ010015486.1:25050-59484 GCA_016785345.1 Trinectes maculatus
CTAATAAATGTTTGTGCTTCAGTTTGTGTGTAAGTTGCAAAAAGACTAAATGCGATACAAAGCATGTGCTGATGTGAGGTCTGAGAATGTTGTTGAGATAAATGATTGACGGTGCTGAAAACGGTAGCGTTCATATAAATATTCACGTTGAAATGATAAAACGTCTAATCGGGGTCTGATGATTTTCTCCTGACGGAGATTCCTGTGCAGTATTTCTGCTTCCATATCAATCGTGTCTTCCAAAAAAAAGCACACGACATGTGTGCCACGCCTTTCTGTCCACACACAGGCTCAGACAAAGAGGACAAACTCAGGGTTAGTTGGATAAAACCTGCCAGCGAGCAGGTTAGGTTTACAGAGTATGTTTACAGAGTTCTCTCTCTCTCTCTTCTCTGCTCCAGACTGTGCAGCACTCCTTGACCCATACGGCACCCAGCCGGTGTGCTGGTTATTTATATTTGGTTTATTTTACTTTAACAAAGACAACATGCACCTCACATTGATCATTGCATCCACACACTCACCTACACCAATAATACTGACTCTGATACCCCACCTGTTTGTTAAGTTGCTTTAATAAACTTCAGTTGGTTATACGTTAACTTGTGTGTACATCCCCTCCTTTGTTGCGGACTACGAGCCGGTCGTAACAGTGGACAATTTTAAGCTGAAGCACACATGACCGTGAGAGTTTGTCCTGCATCTTCACACAACTGTGTAGAAGCAGAAACATTTTGTCTGATTTTATTTTTATGATGTCTCCTCAGGCATCTGTCCTTGAGAACCTTCGTCTGGCTGTCCGCTCTCAGCTTGGTTTCACCTCCCTCAGACTCCCTTCCTCCAGTCGTCACAGCAACCTGTGGCGTCGGCTCTTCACCTTCCCAAGGTCTCGGCGTTCTGGCTCTTTGGCTCTGGTCTCTGCTGACCTAGAAGACGGTGCTGGTACTGGGAGCATTGGGAGTTCTGGTTCGGACCTGCTGTCTCCAGACTCGGATGATACAGACACTGAGGGTGAACGAGGCAGGGAGAGAGGTGTGGGAGCAGTGGGAGGGCCTGTTGCCCCCATCCCCCAGAAAACCCCACCCTCCACTGTTGTTGAGGCTGTGGTATCTGTAACTGTGTCTGCTACTCCCATGACCCCAATACCAGGCAGAGATAGATGCCGTGACAGGCCCAGAGAGATCCCTCCCCATTCCAGCCCAGTTTCCCGAGCAGCATCTAATCCAGATCTTGAATGTTGTAGTGATGCCTCAGAGCCCCAGGCCCCTCCTACCTCTGCCCTGCAGCGTCTTGCTCAGAACCTGCACCGTCTGGCTAGGAACCTTACCAGAACTAGTCAGAACCACCAGAACCAGACATGGAACAATCACAGCCCACTCCGTCAGCTGGAGACAGGAAGACGTGGGCCTGAAGTTGCTGAGCGACAAGGGAGCAGAGAAGAAGAAGATGATGTGGAGCTTCTTATCCCTGTACCTGACTCGGAATCCTCCTCCTCAGTGGTCAATGATGTCCAACAACCGCTGCTGGAGCCACATCTCTCCTCTACTGCAGGCCACGCCCCTCATCATCACAGAGGAAATGGTGGTCGGGGAGGGAGGGACGGCCCCTGTGAACATTGCGGAATGGTCCACACAGCACAGATCCCTGATGTCTGTTTGGAGGCCACATGCAAGACAGAGAGCAGTGATGATGAGCTGCTGCTGCTCTGTTAACATACAAACCTCTGGAGCTAACATGCTAACTAACAGTAAATGTACAAATACTGTATGGACAAAACATCGAAAATTAGCTAAAGTGCTAACTGACGGGACTATGGCAAATATAACCCTGTCCTTAACGCTACAATTAGCTAACTGACAAGTTCACAGTATTACTTGCTTGACCCATTATCTAAAGTTCTCTATCATGTTATCAGTTCTTACCAATAAGCTACTCTACAAATTTTAGACAGCAAGCTAGCATCTTCAAATTTCAGACTGGGTAACAGCTAACTGATGGGAAAACAGCAAGCCAATATGTTAAGATTAAAGATGGAGCAACTGCTAGCCACATTGCTGTTGTTTCAGACTAGACAACAACGAGGCAATTTGCAAACATTTCAGACGGATTGACAACTAGCCATATTCTTACACCCGTTGGCATGTGTTAGCATGTTAGTTGGATTAAAGGTTAGCTTTTAGCAGGTTTTGGCCTCCAGTGATGTAGGTGATTAATATGAGTGTTGTCAATGATCAGATCTGTTCCCCTGGTCCATGCATAAAAACACTCCCCTTTCTCACAGTAGGTGGACATCCTCCTCATTGGTACAACGTCCGAGAAAGTGACATTGGTACGACTGTAAACCGAGGCCTGACAGAACAAACTGATGGGTCCTTGCTGATTATATAATTGAATTCTGACCCAGAAGCCTTGGCTCCCAGATGCAACTATTTAAATGCCCTCTTTTCCCTTTGCTGGCCTGTGAAAGGAAATGATGAGACTGATGGAGGTAGCTAAAGCAGGTGCTAGCATGTTATTGTTTGTTATGATGTTTTATAATAGGTCTGTCCTCAGCAGAGAATGACAGGTTCAGACCAGAGTTCCTGACCGTTTAGATGACGTCTAAAAGAGTAATCTCAACTGAAGTCCATCTCTACCATATACACCACACTGCTTATATAATTATATGTCGTTCCAGTTTAAGAATAGCTTGACCAGACAAATTAGTCTGAGTGGAAAATTAAAATTACAGTGTGAAGCAGCTTGTGAGGTCCGGTCAGGATGATGGTGTTCTTAGGATTCAGTCACTATAGGAACTGCTGGGCAATTAGCTGCTTAGCACCTCCCATTGACAGATCCATACCTGATTCTGAACCAGCTTCCCTCTGAGAGTGATGGTTCTCAGATGTTTGACCATCTGTCACATCTTCGATATTCATACACAAAGTTGGGTGTACTGTGGTGACAATGTTTGCATTAACATAGAAAATGAAGCACAAAAGAGGTGTGATATAAATTCAGATGTAGTAACTTAATAACGAGTTATGCCAGTGCCAGATGGCCTACCTCCATCAGTCTTAAGCCCACTCCCACCATGTTGTCTGTGAGTGTGATTCAACATTGATCATCGATCAGGTCCCTGTGTGGTTCCCCTTTTTTATGTGACATTTCTACCTGTTCTGACTGAACACCGTTAAAGGTCTGGAACTGGAAAAGTCTTTAAGTGTGATCAGTGGTTTTGTTAGATTGACCTCTAGATATGAAGAATCTATAATAATGGAGAAGGTTCTATTGTGAAAGCTATAATATGAGAAAAAAGAGCTTAAACAACGGAAACGCCTATGTCTGCAAAAGGTCAAAGGTCATGTCTAGTGTTTACATTTTTAATTCAACCTGGATGATTGTTTCATTCTGGACCAGGAGGATTTTATTTGATTCTTCTGTTGGAGGTGACAGAAGAACCAAAACCAGAACAAGAACAACGCAGTCGTCAACATTGGTTTTGCCCCCACCCCACCCCACCCCACCCCAGACGGAAGCCATTTAAACTGACCTGTCTGTATTTATGAGCTTTGTTACAGTTTTGGTACTCAGATCTCAGTGTGAGTGTGTGACTGTGTATATTTATTATCCTTATTATTATTATTAATGACTCTAGTTATCATTCTGTTTATTTGCTGTTGTGTAGCTGTTTTCTGACTTGCATGATCCATGTGGTTTGGTGTTAGTTTTTCTTTGAGTCTGTAAAGTTAAAAACTGTTAAACTGCACTAAGGATTAAAGATTCACGTTTACGTCTGACTCTATTACCTTACAGTACAATTAACATTTCACGGTAGTTTTAGCTCCTTTTTACTTTTTTCCATCTGTCCACAGATTAGATTGTCATTTATTTCCACAGAGCATTGACAAGATCTGCTTCTCTCTTCGGGTCCGACAGAAGCCTCTTTCTCAACCTGTGGCTGTAGGTCCCATGAGGGACACGCTGGTGAGTTCAGTGTTTTTATTCAGAAAGAATAAATGGTGCTTCTCACTGTAGCAAATATAAATTGGAAAAAAAACAAAACAAGATGTTTATTATAGCATCACTATTGGGTAAAGACTTACTGTTAATCTATAAAAGTTAAAAAATATATATACTGTATATGAAAGTGCATAAAGAAATGAATTAATGTTAATAAACATGAAATACAGTTAAAATGTATTTTATGGAACTGGACCAATAATTTGAAATTATATGAATTTGAAAAATGATAAATGTCAAAAAAATGCTGATTTATATTAATACCAATAGAACCTTGCAGAACCCAGTCCTGAACTTGTACATAGTGTATGTCATTTGACAAATATGAGCTGTGTCAATAGTATTTGTTGAAATAAGGAAAAAGAGTGGAACCAGTAGACACCATGTGAACTGTGGTGTCAAACTGAGTTTGATGTGGTCAACCACACAGAACACGACCACAGAGACGCCCAGCTTGTGAGAGAATATTTTTATTTGTCACTCTGCAGGTCTTTTTCTCATTGTCTTAGTGTTTTTTCACAGTGTTTTTTTTATGTTGTAATCTTTTCATCAATCCATGCAAAAACAAAGATGCAGCCCTGTATGTCAGGTGACAGACTGAGTCCATAGTTTCTGGACATGCCTCTCACCGTGAGCT
The DNA here is from genome assembly GCA_016785345.1 of Trinectes maculatus. Classification (NCBI taxonomy): domain Eukaryota; kingdom Metazoa; phylum Chordata; class Actinopteri; order Pleuronectiformes; family Achiridae; genus Trinectes; species Trinectes maculatus. Next base: position 29,690 of record JAFBJQ010015486.1, read on the forward strand.
GACACCTGAGGAGCCGCTGTGATTGGCTGGCAGCTGGAGGTCACACAGCGTCTTGTACTTTCTTCTCCCAGTGCCTTTTGGTGCCTAGTCTCGCCTTCGTGGGCGGGTCCTTCTCTGTCACCCTCAATGGATGGAGTCTGCCTCCTCCCAGTGACTTTATCATGCTGTTACACATAGCTGCAATGTCATCATGCAACATGCAACAGCAGAGGAGGATCACGGGACCTTTTTAAGGCTCGATCCAGAAACAACATGTCCCCTTCTCTCCCTGGTACTACAACAGTAGTCAGCCCCTCCTCCGGCACTATGACTTGCTGACCTCAGTGTCCTTGTTTGTCAGTGGGGCCAAGGCAGGGTCCACCAATGAGGTTGCAGGAAACAGCTTGAACCAGCCAATCACCATGTTGGATAGGTCCAGGTCATCCAGTAGGATCTGAGCAGCACCCATGAAGGATTTATGATCCATTCTTCCATAGTCGCCCCACACAATGATCTAGAGACAGGAAGGCAGGACAGGTATGCGAGGAGACAGGAAGATAACGTGACGCTGCTGCAGAGGCAGTGAACCCCTTTATGAAAACATCCAGTTTGGTTTAATGAAATCATGTTTTATATCAAATGTTCAACTATAAATTTTAAGTTCCAGTTGGAATCAGCAATAAAATCATTTGTATGACCTATATGTTTTAATCATGGCACATACATGTCAGTATGTACAAACATCCCTGTCACACAGTTCTCACCTTTTCTCATTGACTTGTTTTTAATCTTATTTTATTTACAGAACAGACTGTGACAGTACCATGGTGTAATTCTGGATGAGAGGTTGAGATGCTGTCAGCTGATCAATGAACCCTGATAGACTATGTTGAAACGCATTTGAACCAGTTCCCCAGCCTCTCCTGCTACCCCCGAATCTACACCTGCCTGCTTCACAGCCTGCGCTGTGACGGCAGCATCGACTGCCAGGTGAGAAAGCAGCTCGCTGTCCCTCACCTGACCGAACATCAGACAACACCTGATCAGCGTCACAGGAGTCTGCAGATTAAATCAGACCTGTTTTCGTCAGACGGACTTGTAGTTCATAGTTCTCACCTTTTCTTCATTGACTTGTTGTTGCGTTTTTTTTTTTTGTTTTTTTTGCTCGGTGAAGCTCATGGCTGTTGATTGTTGGGAGAAGGTTTGAGGCCTTTGTATTTATGAAGTGATAAACCATGAATCTGAGAGCCGCCCACTGTACCTGAAGTACTTTCCCCTCTGGATTCTCCTCAAACTGCAGCTGTTGTTGATAAAGAGGATCCAGTGTTTTTCTGGCCAGACGAGTTCTTCTCTTCAACACACACTTTCCGTTATCCATCAGATACACTTTGACGTATGGAGCTGCACAGGACACAAACACACGGTATATGAACATACAAACACAGCTGCTATGTGAGGAGGTGAAATCAGATCAGTTTGTGTGCAACTTATTTGACCCCAAACTCAAATTGACAAATTCTGAGGTTCTGACTGTGACGGACGTTTCTGACTCGATTCAGAGGTTTCCTGTTCAGACATGGTTTAAGTCCTCCAGCAGGTGGCAGTGCTGATTTTCTTTATCTTTTGTGCTAATGACCGTGTTGTGCTACTAATTTCCTGAGTGCTGTTGTATTGTTATATTTCTTCACTACAATAGAAAACAGTATGTGACTGAGTGTGTTAATGTTTAGTAGATCGTCAGTATAGTATTTTAAATACAGTGTCTACTGCAGTATTACACACTGCAGGTTAGTATGCTCGTGTTTGTCATTGTTTGCCACAATTCTACACAGTGTTGTACTGTATTTGTATAGTATAGTCATGTGTACCATTGCAGTATTTTCACCTGGAGTGTTCTTGTTGCCTTGTTTACCGACAAGCCCCCGGGCCCGAATCACCTCCACATCCAGACGTTCCTTTCTGTACACCATCCCAACCTGGATGTCACCTGATCAACGGCCAATGACATCATTACTATGTAAGGGCTATCTATATTACCATTTCTATATGCTGTCGTATATACAATTGTATGAGTTTACAAATAATGCCTAATGTCGAATACAGTTCGACAGGGTTTAGATTGGTCGTTACCCATTGGAGGTGTGGCCAGAGTCTGACGTCCAGCCAGCTGGGCAGGACCTAATCCTTCCAGGAAGCCAGTGAACTGCTGGTCTGAAGCTAACTTCACTCCTGGAAATATCAGACTGAAGAGATGGAGAGAAAAAGTAAAGACATAGATGGAGTGTGGCTATCTGACAGCAGATGAGGAAAATTAAAGTTGCAAATAAAATAGCAGTGATTCATACGCTCCAGGTTTGGGTTCCTCTGCATCTGGATCACGACTCGGCTGTCTGGTGAAACGAGATTTAAACTCGACAGCCAAACCAGTTTCGACACTCCTCTGGACAGGAAGCCTCACCACCTTCTTCTTCTTCTCCTCTTCTGGATGGACAGAGGTCAGCAGAGACAAGAGGACTTGAACACAAGCTGATCAACACTGAGTATCAGGACAGTGCAGAATGATTGATTGGGGTTTCAGCTGGCTGCAGTCACTCTGGTTGCTGGTGCCTGTTCTTGTTGGTGTTTCTCAGAGCTTCAGTCATATCGTTTTGGAGTGAGGTGACACAATGTGAGTTTTGTATGAAGATCTACTGACCCTCAGGGTTGAGCTGGGAGGCACTCTGACTCTTTTTTCCCAGTCCGACCATTCCCATCATCCTAGCTCCAAAGCTCGAACGTCTTTTCTTGTCGTCATCGTCATCATCATTTCTCCCCAACGAACAGATTTCACCTCCAACACTTGAGGACTTGATAAGTGGAGCTGCAGATGCTGATGCTGGCCTGCAGGTGGAGAAAGAACAAAAACACCTGTCAATCACCTGGTTGGTGGGGGCCAAAAACAAAAACACCTGTCAGTCACCAGAGGGTTTGGGAAAAGCATGGGGGCAGAGGAAGAGGATGACGGCGGCACACAGTTCCTATGATGAGTCACATGACTCCAGACAGTTCCATGGCAGGTTCTTACTTTGACAGCTCAGGTTCCTCCTCCTCTCTCGATTCACTCTTCTGCAGCGAGCGTCCCCCATCTGCTGCTGCTTCCCTCTGTGGTCCCTCTGATCCCGCCCCCAACTCCACTGATTGGCCTTCTAGAACCTCAGACTGACTGTCTCAGCCAATAAGAGGAGAGAGAATGACCACGCAGACAGGAACATGCAGCACAAGTATTGCTTACGTTCTGATGGTTTATGCTAACAATGCTTAGGTAACATTCATACTCATGTCAAGAAGAAATGCAAGCACATACAAGCTGGTTCATGAATGAAAACAACAAACCTCTGGGGCCTTTACTCTTCTCATAGTTAAGTATTGTTCAGTTGACACATTTATTTCCACGCCCTGAGTGGAATCATCTGTGTTGTCATCAGGACATGGCCTGTGTTTATTTCCCTTTGCAAATACAGTGAACACAGATGCTTTGTGATTGGTTCCTGGCCTCACCTGATTCGCCGCACAGCTGGAGATTCTGTGACACTAGACATGGCTGACACATCGCTGACATCGCTGTCGGACGACTTGAAGGACAGGTTGTCCCTCACCTGGACACACAGAGGACGGGTGAGTGGGTGTGTCACATCATCGGTGCATGTGATGGATGTGTGTTGCGTAATATAGTCAGTCACCTTTGATTGGTCCTTCAGCACACCTGTAGAGACACGAGTGGCAGAGTTAGCTTATTACAACATTCTCATATCAGATGTGAGTTGTTTGTTTTTTTTCATTGGCAGCTGCCAAACAATCCATAACTGCATAACTGCCAAGTACATTCCATCACTTTCTGCCCCATTTGTCACCTCCATCAGCAATCGGTGCTACGGACCGAGTCTACCCCAGGTCTCCACTGGGGAGGTTGAGGTTGTCGGTCAGTTTGGTACCTGAAACAGTCATGTCACCATGTTGCACAGTGAAGTCACTAAGTCCTTCCGTAAAGTGTTTAATTACATACAGGTTCCCCAGTGGAAACCCTGATCATAGGAAGTTACCAATGGGACAGAATGTAATGTCATATAATGTAATGTAACGCATGTAATATGTTGTAATCCAATGTAAGGCGATCATCACACAGCAATGACCAAATAGAAAGTTTCTCATAAAAATATCAACTATTTTTCTCTATAGAATTCAGCAAAGAGCAGAACAGATCTTTCACACTGATTGGGACGATTCAGTGACAGAATCTAAAGTCAAACTGGAAACAGGGATTTAGAGAGAAAATATAAAGACATGTCCACCTTCTCTGCTCAGTGGTGCCTCCTCCCCTGACACATGATGAATGGATGGAAATAAAAATAAAATGAAAAGAACAAATGCAACCACATAAGAAACAATTCACCAATGATCAGTTGGAGTGGATTCAAAATGTATATGCTAAAATGCATTTAAGTTTCGTATCACCTGAATCAAATCTGCAACACAAATGAAATCTAGCATTAATGCAAGCAATTATTGAACACCAACTGAAGATAAATCTGCAAAAATTCAATGTCTGTGGCTTCATTCATAAAGCTAACAGTGAATTACTGTGAATAAGTCAGAAAGGAAATCAGCCTAATTGTAAACCACAGCTTATTTAATCACTGTATATATAAATGTTACATCAATATTATTATTAATAATAATATTGTACACAGCTATAGGGTGCATGGAGGGATAAAAAATCAAACCGTACCAAGAAATCATCCATAATCAGTAACAATATCACAGAGCAGGAGAGACAGGGATCATTACACACCCAGGTAAACAAATATGTCACATGATCTCACAGCTACTCGTCTAACAAGTGGTACTTTACCATCGGCAGTTTTCTTTTGCTGGTCCTCCCATTTGACCTCTGCGTCATTGCAGACAGAGAGTGATGATTGGTCAGACGACAACAACACTGAATGCTAACTGTTTAAGTGATCCATCTGTATCCAACCAGCACAAGTCAAATCCCCACATTTATCAACACACACACACACACTGAAGGCCAATCAGTTTATAAGCTGACACACCATCAGATCCACATGAGGCTGACTTGCCTTTTCTGGTCCCTCCAGGTGTCGCTGAGCGTCTGTCTGGCTCTGACACAGGCAGGTATGATGACACCAGCAATATGTGATAGAGATGAACACATGAAGGAGTGAATGAGTGACATCAACACACAGACAAATAAATGAAGGGGTAGGAGAGATGGTAAAGAAATGTGACTGACTCATTGGGCGTGTCAGTTACACACCTGGAGTCTGTGGGTGTGGAGCTGGTGAGGTTGCAGGTGGGGGGGTGGGGTTGGGGGTGGGGTCAGGTGTTGGAGTTGGTGTGGGGGGTAATACTGCTTCAGGAGGAGCGGGGGGCACAGCCTGGGAGGCTGTTGGGGAACGGCTTGGTGCTGCTGTACAGGTGGGTAAAGCTATAGGAGCTGGGGGTGGGGCTTCCACAGGATGTGGGAGCGAGGCTTCCACAGGTGCAGGTACAGGTGCTGGTGCAAATGTGGGAGTGTGTGTGTGTGGAGTAGGTGGGTGTGGCTGGGCAGGTCCAGGGGGTGGGGGGGCTTGGACCCGTATAAGAGGAGGTGGTTGATGATTCATAAGAGGGGCTTGTTTGTGGGCTGTGGGAGGGGCTGCAGTCTGTGCTCCTGTGGCAGGTACGGCCAAAACTGATGAACACAGATTTGAGAGAAAATTAAGATGAATGAAAACAAACAACAAGGTGATGTCTTGATTGAAAATATCGTCATGACCATTGCATTTTAAATCTCACAGGTTACCATCCCTTCATTGTGTGCTCTGAACCTTCCTGAGGAGGAACCTTTCATTCCAGATATGACACTTTGCTTCCTTGATTATGACACATTCTTACAATTGCTAAAAAACAGCCAGAAGCCATTTCTAAGACAAATAGTAGGTGTGTCCAGTGTGCACACGGATGTGACGCAGCATGTAGAATCTCTTCTGAAACACATCCAAGACTGTGACATCAGCGGTTTGATATCACATCAGTTTATGGCTACTGCTACAGTCAAAGTACAACAAAAAGCAGAACTGTTGTAGTTCTAAGCTACTGCACCTGACAATCTGTCAACATACTTTAGATCCATACTTAGTAGCACTTGTATGTTTACTCATCTACAGATTACAGTAATCATCTCCCAACTGAGGGATATAGCACATAATCACACATAACTCGTCTTAATTATCACAGACAGGAACCTGCTCCTATCATACAGCAGCTCCACCATAACAACTGACCCAAAGAAATCAACCTTTAACACTTTTGCCATGTTTTGTCCTTGTAAACAGGGACCCCCGGCATCAAGTCCATGCTACCAGCAGCAGATTGGTTAGGTAACAAGATATCTAAGGGACGTACTTCTGTCCAAAGCTCCTTTGGGTGGGACGGCAGGCAGCTGGCGTCCTCGGTGGCTACAGACTGGCGTTCCTGATGGACTCGTCTGGGTTGATCCACTTTGATGATTTGCCCTGTTGGACAAAGACAGGAGTCGGGGGGACTGAAGTCAGAAGTCAGAGGGTACGGTGTCAATAGCCTTTAGTAATATAAATGTCACCTGTGTAGGTTTATTCTTTATCTTGGGAAAGACACATCATTTTCTACAAACAAGTAGAAAATTTGGCAACATTCTGAGAGGTGATTCTAGCTTTAGTCAATCAATACTCTGATCACTGGACACGTTTCAGTGGTTACAGGGATTCATTTGTTTGAAACCGTGTACAGTAGGGTATTTGGCACAAAAAACTGCACAGATCAGGTGAATGCATGAACCACTGGAGCTTGTTTGGTCTTGGATGTCACATTTATTGTTATGAGGAAGTGGAGTTGTGTGTTTAACCTGAGTTCACAGGGGGGCGACAAAGCTACCCCTACAGAGAATCAGGTTTCAGAGAGGAAATGAAATGTCATCAGCAGCTCATGGAGTCATGCGGCAACAACCAACCAACAAGTGACACCAGCATGCTGGTAAGTAAATGTGAATAAGAAGAAGACAAAGAAACAGATATTTAAGGTGGAAAAAAACAACAACAACGAAATAATACAACGAATTAAAAACAACAAGCATCATGTGACTGAGAATCTCACACAATGATAGGTTGTTAATGGGGGGGATTTCACTGAGCAAATCAAGAAGCAAGGTGAGGGGATAAAGTAAACTGGGTGTAGTCAATTTTCAGACATCACACCCCTAATTTAAGACAAAGACCACATTCAACATAATGGACTGAGACGGCGCTGGTTTCTGATTAGTCACTTGTCAGTCACCTGGTGCGAGCAGGTGATGGGGGGGCGGAGTGTCCAGACCTCAGGTGGACAGAGTCAGAGCGCTCTGTGGAGTGTGAGCGTGTATAGACTAGTCGGTCCTTCATTGCACGTTGATCAGCTGACCTAGAGCGACTGAAGTAATCTTGGCGGTCCGTCCCCCGGCTGTACCTGAACATCACCATGACAACAATCACCCAACCTCACTATGGCAACCTTTGCACCTGCAGCAGGTACCGATTAGTCACATCTCTCTGATAACCAAGCAAGTGTCAGTGGGTCAGCTGGTGATACCTGTGGAGGGGTGGGAGGCTGGTGAACAGGAAATGTAAGGCACCGAAGGCTGTGACCACCTCACAGCTCAAACCTGTGGGATGTGGAACTACATGTATCCAAAAGGCTTCACTGAGCACATACACAATGAGGGATGTCGGCAGAACGTGTAGGAAGCTCTACAGGTCTTTAACACAGAGGACATCATGTGCAAATGTGTGTTTTTGATCTAGCACCATCATTAGGTCCCAGTTCAAACTGTCCAAATCTTTCAGCATTTCCATTCGCCTTTGTTTACAACAAATTTTAAAAGGTTAGCATGCTAACATGCTAAATGAAGATGGTGGACATGGTTAAACCTACTAAAAGGCAGCACATTAGCATCAATGCAGCAAAGATGTGTTGCTGACACACATTTAAAAGTGGTGCACTCTGTATATAAAACCATCTAGCTAGGATGGAGGGATGAAACTGAGACGATACTTAAGACCTATGACTACCGTCCCCTGCATTTCCATCTGTCTGCTACTGTCCATCAGTCTTTTACCTGAGCAGTTCTGCATCAGAGGCATCAGGTTCATAAGGGAAGTCTGGAATGAAGTCCTGACTGAAGAACAGAAAAGTGTGAATCTAAAGTCAAAATCATTCTCTACACTACATTTCCCATAAATCTTGGGCTCACCTGTAGTCCTCACAGCTCCCATTCGTCATGGGCATTGTCCCGGGAGTGTAGTTTGGACAATTCAAGTATCTTCCACATAAAAACAAAGAGAATTTGGCTACTGCAACTCAATTTACTAAGGTACTACTACTATGAATACTGCCATTCTGCACCCAGTAGTTGCAGTACCTGTCATGAAAATCGAGGGAGTTGGCAGTAGACATTCTCCTCAGCATTCTCCTAAATATCCAGAAAGAGTCAGATTCTGTTGTTCTACAGCTAATGACGTATCTCCGGCTTGAATACATAATGACATTATATATTATATACTGTGTCTTAGACTGTTTCTGCTTTCCATGTCACCCAGGTCAAGAGTTGTGCTGTGCGTTGCCATAGTTACCTGTCGAGGCTACTGTACTGGCTTGTATCAGAATATGCTCGGCTCAGCTTGGAGCCTCGCAACAGCCGCACAGCATCGTCCCGATACAGTGGGTACAGAGGGTTGCTACTGATGTTCACAAGTCAGAGGTAAGCAGATGTCAAAGCTCAGTGGTGTCAAGTTCAGAGTTTAGAAGATGTCAAAGGTTAGCAGAGTTCCAAGGTTAAAAGAGATCAAAGAAAGTCACTTTGACAGGAATAGGATGAAGACATTAACATGGAGCAGTTGGAAAATGATGCTGAGACCTTGTAGGAAGCGGAATAGTTGCTTGGACATCAAAAGACAAATCAATTAAATGACGAGTTCATTAGAAAACAGTCATTTCATGTTTCAGATCTCATTTTCTACACTGTCATATTTAATCTCATTTCCTGTCTCATGTCATCTGACCTCATTTAAACTTGTCTAATCTCACAAGAATTTATTGTTGTATATTCTATTGTATCGTTTCTCATTTTTATGTCCTCTCAGATCCAGTTTATTTTAAATCATGTTTCATTTCATTTTTCACCTCACATCCTGTCTCTTTTCATTCGCCTCAGTTATCTCACTTATCATATGATGCCACTGGCTCATCTCCTCTCGCCTCCCTTCTCTTCCTTTATCTGCTGTACATCTGTATTTTCATTATTCTGATTTTTTGGTTATTGTCTTATGTTATCTTGACTAGTGTTTTCTCTTATTGAAAAACTATAGAAAAAACACTTCCTCAGATCAGACTTAGAGTTGGTTGTTACCTATGAGGAGGTGGCTGACTTGGGGAACGTGACCTCATCCTTGCCATTTCAGATCGAGAGCAGTGATTCGACGACATCACTTGCTCTGGCACTGAGAGAGAACTGTGAAAGTCCCACCCATTCTGTCTGCAGTCTGCACAAAAAAAGAAACAGAGACCAATTAGAACCGTCAACCTCTGTATAGTGTTTTGCACTGACGACCTGGTGGGACCAGCTCTTATCATTTGTTCCCGTTGAGTTTTGTTTTCAGACCAGGATTTAACACTGGGCTACAGAAGTTGCAGTGCATGATGGGACATAGAGTTCACCTGATATGACTCCGATGCCATCTTCACAGTCGTAATCTGAAAACTCACTATCACTGATCTTCTGAGACCCTACAGAAAGAGAGGTGGAGAGACAGTGAGACAGAGACAGAGAGAGGTTGTTTAAGCCTGTAAGTAGCTCCTCTGTAATCCTCTACAGGAAGGTCAATGGATCCAACACACAAACAAAAACAGTACAGATAATCCCGCCAGTGTGTTCTGGGTCTACCCAGAAGTCCCCTTCCATATGGGAGTGCCCAGAAAACGTCCAAATCACCCCAGCTGATTCCTTTTGATGTGGAGGAGCAGCGACTCTACTCCGAGGGCCCTCTGGCTGCTTCTATCTGTGGCCCCCTTCTTTTGGTCACTGCCCAAAACTCCTAACCATAGATGAGTGTCTTTCTAGAGCCAATGAAGAACTACGTCTGTAAATTTCCCACCTTTACTCATCAAAATTGGATTATGTTTCCATGACACCATTTGGCCAGGATGGCAAGCCTGCTAGCTTAGCATGACATAGAGAAAAACTACTGGAGCCACAAAACAAACAAATACAGAGTGGTTTTTACCTGAGTACTGACCTTTGTCTGGCAAAGCATCGTTGGAAGAAAGTGAAGCAAAATCAACAAACGAATGAGTAAATAAATAAACAAAATAAATAGACAAAATAAGATATTGAAGTGAAGAAAAAAGGGACTATACTGATTTTAGGAATGTAATCATATCACGATAAAACAAATGTGGGTGGAAATAAATTCATGGTGTCATATTCTTACTCTGCAGCCTCCTGCTAGTCTGATTGTGTTCAGGCTGCAGTCCTCTCCTCTGCAGGTAGGGGGAGGCACTGGGTAGTGGCAGAGAGGAAACGTCATGAAGCTGTAGTTTGTACCAGTGTGGCTGATCATCTAACAGAGCTGACTCCAAATCTATCAGGACCTGAACAGAGACAAAAACACAGCTTCAGTCTATTTTAGTTCAGATAACTTCATCTGAAGCCTGGACCTTATCTGAATGCTCTCCAGGTCTTCTGACCTCTCCCAAGAACTGACTCTCCTCCTCCCGGACCCGGGCCTGATCCCAGACTGTCAGTTCCAACATTCGTTCTCTGAACTCCCGCTGGTGTACTGGAGAGTACATGAAGGTCTGGTTCCATCGAGGTTCCAAGGACTTTTTCACTGTTTTTGTCCTTCGCTTACTCTTATCACTGCAAGGGAGAGAGTAAACAATTAACAGCCATTCACAGAGAAGCAACCACTTTTGATTCTAAGAACCAGATCGGAGGTTCTGCAGATTATACAGCAAACCAAATTAATTAGAAAAGAGACACAAGGCACAAGACTCATTCTTTTTTTAACCTTCTGTCCGGCAGCAAATAGATCTTGACGTAAGGGTTCCTGGGTCGGCCATCATCTTGAGCAGGAAGTTCTTTGGCTCCAAGTACCGTGACAATAAGCTGATGACCCACTTTGTCATACCAAAGCTTCATCTGTTGAAACACATTCAAGAAATTTATGTAGCTGAACCATGGAGACCAATCATACAGCCCAGGAGGGAGGACAATCCAAAATATAGGAAAAACTGAATGAAGTAGGACAGAAACCACAGAACATTAAAGGAACTCCAATGGACCAAAACATATGAAAGAAACCTCATAATATAAACATCTCTGATTAAAAACATAAAAAACAAAACAAAGGACAGTGTGGATTCTTGAGAACACTGTTCCTATCAGCTAGCTAGCTAGCAGCAGATGCACCCTGTGCAACACCTGAACAACCCAAAAGAACAAAGATATATGTATGTATGTAGTGATGTTGAGCTTGGTAGAACAATAGCAGTGCCCTAAACATCAGTGGAACAGCAACAATCCATCAGGAACTGTGGCTGAGATCAATGGAACAGCAGAATAAACTCACACACCTGATGTAAAGAAATTGAACCCTGTATAGGCAATTATGGAACTATGTAGGCCAAAGCAGAAGATAAGAAAAACAAAAGCTAGTCCCTGCTGAACAGTCTTAGAAGCATGTAGAATTAAAGATGGATCATTTAGAACAGCAGCAGAGCCTTGGGGGAATTCTCAAAAAAGAAGTTGAACCTCATACGACCAGTGGCAGAAACCCTTAGTACCAATAAACACGCAGCACAAGAAATCCTCTTTGAACACAAATAGAACCATAATGAACAACACCCAAAGCTTTTACACCACTGACACCAATTAAGGGCTAGAACAACTAAACACAAACATAAAACGAGAGGACATTGTCACTTCTCTGTGCTCTACAGGTTACCTGGATTCGGGGAACCAGAGGATTCCTTTTCACAGTCTGAAAAACACACACATGTTACCATGGAGATGGCTTTTTACCGGCAGCTCATTGGCTGTGGTCTGTGTGGCAACACGGTGCCTACTGTTTAAACTTACCGAGGCTTGTCCGGACAGGACACTGGGGCTCATGGGAGATGTGACAGAGATAGATGGACCAACATTCTGAGAGTCGAAGGAACTGGAACCTGGACAAAGAACATACAGTTACTAAAACAGGCTGGCTAATGTCTAACAGTCTGTGACTTGTCTGGTGTGGGTGGTTCTGTGTTTGTTGTTTGTGTCAGTAAACTCACTGGAGTCAAGCTGCATATGGGAACTGTCTGCTGCCCTGGAAACATCTCTGAAGACCAAAAATTACAAACATCCTTTTAAAATGGCAACTTCAGGTTTTCTGTTAGACTCAATCTATCAATCTATCAATCTATCAATCTGTCTATCAATCTATCCATCTATCCATCTATCCATCTATCCATCTATCCATCTATCTAGATATAGATATGTACCTGATGGGTCGAGACACCACCAGCTCCACTTGCGGTTCTACTTTCGACTCCAGGATGGTGTTATAAACTTCATTAAATGTGGCTCCCTGAAGAACCCGACCATTCCACTCCAGAACCTGATCACCTGAACCATGAAAGAGAGGTGACTGGCTGCAATCACCAGACTAGAAACATCTACAAAGGCACCAAAATCTTCAAGCATCGAGGAAACGTCAATGTTTTGTACCTGGTCTCAGGTGTCCCACAGTATCAGCCAGACTTCCTCTCTTCACCTTAGTGATGAATGCACAGAGACAACCAGACTCTGTCATCTTTCCCCCGACAACCTGAAAATGTGCTGCCCGTTAAGAAGCTGGACACAGAAATGAAAGATTAATCATGATTTTTATGAGGAAGAGTTCATCACCTTGAGTCCGAGCAGTGCTCCTGTATCCACAGGAACCGTCCCGTCCTTCATCCGTTTGTTCAGCAGAATTCGGCCAATCAGACGCTCTCCATCCTTTGATGGTTGCCATGTAACAGGATGCTGAGGAGTCACAGTGTAAATACGTGTAGTGGCTGAGCAGCAGCAATATCAACAAACAACAGCTGACTTCAATCAGCCGCAGGACAAATTTGATCAGATTTATTTTTAGGTTTATTTTTCCATAGGTTGAATCATGGAGTTCTGACTTAGTCCTACCATAGACATGGTCCTAGGTTCGCCATGCCAGGGACCATGATCCCACCATTGGCTGTCCATGTCTCCTAGCAACAAAACATCAAGAAGGGGCCAGAAGTTGTACATGAATAAAAGCAACTTTACATAACATGTTGGACTGAGTTCAGTACAATGGAATGGCGCTTGCTACCAGTCATTTAGTTCTTAGGAGATACGAGTGCTGTGTTTGAGTTTGAAAGGAAACTGGATCTTTTATGTGAGTCCATTCAGAGAGTCCATTAAAATTCAAAGAAATGAGCGTTGACACTAAACATGCACGAGGCCTGTGCACCTTTCCAAACAAACATGAACGTCTGACTTCCACAGGTCTGTATCAAGGCCATGGAGAGGGGTGAGGAAGAGGAGGAATATGAGGAGGGGATGAGCCTGCAGTGCCTTCCTCCTCCTCCTCCTCCTCCTCCTCCTTCATGTAACTGTGGGTGGTGTTTGCTCTGAGCTCTGTCTGCACGCTGCAGAACACTTCATACCTGTCTATATACCTGTCTATAATGCGATTAGCTGAGTCAAAGCACTGAGCAAATCTTTTGTCTATGATTTCTGTTTTAGCTTGTTACAGAGCTAGATTCCCTTTCACTACTGACGAAGCTGATCTAAGAACGAAGAGCCAAGAAGGAGCTTGCGGTTCGCTTGTTGTTTGCCTCCCTGGTCGGGAGCATCGTCTTCTTCTCTCACCTTCCTATAATCCTATAAACATTAGTAAAATCCAACAAATCACATTAAATCCAGCAGAACACAAGTGAACCATGAAAACTCCTGATCATCAGCAGTTACATGTCTGTTGGTGACACTGACCAGCAGACATGTTGTTTGGCTTGTCAACAGTTGCATTGCCTCCTGCAGTTGGTTTCTATTCTTGTGTGTCCATAGTAATTCCTTTGGCCGAGCTGGTAATCCACACTCTCCTCGTTTAATCCAATTTAACACAAGTACAGGTGGTGATTCTTTGGTAGCAGAAGTGCGGCCAAGCAGAGTTGATCTGCTCTAATATGCATCATAAAAGTTCCTCAAGGTCCTCCAGGTTTCCTTTGAAGAGCATCTATTGGGTTTGTAAGCACTCCTCATCCTTGAAATGACCAAGTGTCTTTAGGGGGGGTGGCGGCAGTGACTCTAGACCTAAAAGGAGGAGCCTCGAATCCTCGGAACCAGTCAGAGCTCATTGCCTCTGATCAGGTGACCTCTGACACAGCAGATTAACTTGCAGCACAAGGCCTGATTTTCTGAGATAACAGCAACACAATCAGATAAAACTGCTGAGCCACTTCCACAATATAAAATATGGAACAATGATAGCAATTGTAACAGCCCATAGAGGAACCCAACAAAGCACAGGATCAGTTTCAGTGTGGTTCTTGCTTTCGTCCAAGGTCAGAGGTCCAGTGTATTCTGTCAGCAGGTTTGCTTCTCTGAGTTCTGGCAGAAAACCTCTGGTGTTGAGAGGAAGTACAGTGCAAAGCTGCTAATAGCGAGTGTGGAGGTGAACCCAGAGTTGAGCTATAAGACGATTATCACATTGAGCTAATTACCATCAGAGAGAATGAAAGAGAGAGAGAAGACAAACTCAATGTCTCTCACCCACCGTTTCCATTGTCATTCAGCTCTTCCTGAGTCCACTCACTCTGCTCGGAACAGGATGCATGTGTCCTATACCGACCATACCACGTACACATGTAGCGCGCCCCCCGAGAAGTTGGAATAATATTTTTGTGGCCACTAGAGGCAGAGGAAGCTGTTGGCAGGCTGAGGAAATGTATTTGACCTGTAGTCTGACCTGTGTCAACATCAACTGTCTGAAAATATCAGCTGACAAAACATTCTCAGAACAAAATCCATTTAGTAGCTTTAAGGGCTTTTAAACATATTTCATTTTGCAAACACAAAACATTTGACATAAGGGGGAAAAAAACCCCAAATTTGAAATAAAACTAAAAACAGCTGTAGATTTGATGAAATCAAATGTAATTGTTAGTTTTGTGGAATCCACCTGTGTCCTGCTGCATTTAACTGTCAGCATGCAAGCGTTCAGCCTCACGTAGCTTTTTAGCCTTGTTTATATGTCAGTTAATGTATAGCCACTTAGCATAACCTTGTGTAGCATGTAGCCACTTACTGTCAGGTTCTTCACAGCTGGTGTACTCTGACGTGGTCACGAGGTCCTCCTCAGAGCTGCTAAAGCTGCCAATCACTTGCATCTTCCCCATCCCGTGCCCCCTCGGCATCGTGCTCTCATTGGTGGGCTTTCTCTTTTGGGCGGAGCTTGGGTCCAGATGTTCCTTCGGTAATGGGCTGCGGTGGGGTGACGTGGTTCTGACGAGATGAACTGCCTGATCCACAGAGAGGGACCTCTGGCCTGCAGCGCCACCCAATCTCTGAGGTTGATTCTGTCGGAGAACTGGTATGAATAAAACAATTTAGATTAATTGATTAATTACCATTGAAAAGGGCCCCACAGATTGTCACTCTCATTACCTGTGTGTCTCCGGTTCAGGTGGTCGGGCTCTGCAGTCTCCAGGGAAGCATCACTGTGGCGCCGTTGGTGGCGGACTCTACCAACTTGAGCTAACATTCTCATGGTCTCCTCGCTTGGCTGTGGCTTCACCGGGTAGCGAGCCAGGTTTGGGTCACTACTGTAACAGGCCTGAAAGTCTTCCTCCTGTTGCCGCAGCAGCTCACGTTCAACCAGAAGCAGGTTCAGAGGGTGGTCCTCATCCAGGAGGAGAGACAAACGTTCTCATCAAACCAGACTGAATGTGCTGAGGCCTGATGTTCATCATAATATAACGTTTGAGCTCCCTATGAAAACTGCCACATCGTGTCCTAATTTGACTTTTACAGTGAGCCTGAATAAGATTATTTCATTGACAAAACATCTGATAAATATTTACAATAAATTAAATAAAATGCTAATGATCAATACTGAGTAAAAATTGTTCATTAAAATGGAAATGACAACTCAAATATTAATCAGTTGTAACAACAAACATGATATACACTTATTTCCATATTATTTTACCTCGGATCATTGTTGTTGTTTCCCTGTTATTTTCTGTTGTGTCAGACTCACCTGCGAGTGCCAGCGGCCTCGTCCGTCTCTGATTGGCCGCCTCCGACCTTGCAGGTCTTCGCCACCTTCACCACTGAAGCCTCGTGGTGAGTGAGCACAGCCATCCACACTGAGGTCAGAGGGAGAGCGAGGCATCTTCCCTCCTCCACCATTGTAGTGTGTTCCAGAGGGGCTCCACCTCCTGTCAATCACATCAGTGCCAGTCACCTGTTTATGTAGCTGCACGTTGTCATGGTGAGAAATGACAGTGAAACACTGAACCACTGACTTGAGACCAGCTTCTTGTTTAGTGTCTTTTCATTAATATTAATGCTTGAATGAGTCTGACCACAGCTCAGGTTTACATCGACTTACACTAACAAATAAACAGTAGAGAAGCAGTTTAACTGTGTCACTGTGTCGCTACATTGACACGTCAACACGAGAAACACATGGATATATGAGAGAAAGCAGTCTGAAGCCACATGACGCTAAAAACACTGATTCTTTACATCAAGACGTCAGCACTGAATGAATCCACATCCTAATGTGATGAGTTTGTCTCTGCCTCCCCCATCCTGCTGACAAAAACAAACCCACACCAACAAACAAGTGGACATCAAACCTCGAGAGAAGAAAATAAAACCACTAAATAAACACAACTCATCAGAAATCTTCCATCTTACACTTTTTCCTTCAGCAGTTGGATGTTCGATGCTTCACATCCACTCAACATACGACAAATTCAGCCTCCACACACACACACACACACACACACACACACACACACACACACACACACACACACACACACACACACACACACACACAGCAGCTTTATAACTAATATCTGGATTATTATTAAACCCCAGCCACCTGAGTGAGGCCGCCTCCCACTCACTCATATCTTCCCCCTTTAGCTTTCTCTCCCTGCCACCTTGTCCTCCCCCCTGTAGCTCCACCCATACAGGAAACTAAATGACTTTTTAAATGACTGCATGTCTACATTGTTAGTCTGTTAGCTTCTGTTAGCGTGGTGCTGTATTTAGCAGCAGCAGTAAGCCTCTGTGACCTGTAGGATTATCTGTTAAATCTGATTACAGTGGTGTGTGTGGGTGTGTGTATGTGTGTGTGTGTGTGTGTGTGTGTGTGTGGGTGGGTGGGGGGCAACATTCCAAAACGTCCAACTTTACCAAAAGTTTATTTGATCACGTTTGTGTATCTGTACTATCTGTGCTGTAAAAACAACAATGGTAAGAATACTAACCTGTCAGTGGCTCCATTGCTCAGGGGCACCGTGACCCCCTGTGACCTCTGCCTTGGTGGGCATTGTGCACCCTGTGAGGTGCGGTTGACAGACGGCAGTGGTACATTAGAATGAAACTCCCCTGAGCGAGTGAGAATCTCCTGCTTCCTCCTGCACACGTTACAAACCCACATCAGCTGAAACACAACAAACAGCACAATGTCCATCACAAACATCACAACACAGACTGTAAAAATAACTGGTTCACAGGGTGAACTGGGATTCCTCAGTCTTATAAATATGAACATGCCATTCATTTGCTCAGGATCAGTGAGGTAACGTAAATGTTTGAGCTGCATTTACATAACATCAGATGTGATACTGCGAAAGAGATGATTTTACCTCTGTGTGAAGCAGTCATTTGTTTTTCATGTTGTTGTGTGCAGGATAAAGCCTCTGGTGTCCCTGATGTTATGTGATGCTTCAAAACAAGGACAAATCTCCACTTTGACACCACAGGTCAAATCCTGTGACCTCAGGACCTTGGGCCTCATTTATCAAACCATGCGTAGGAATCATACTAAAAACGATCGTACGCACAAAGCTGGAAAATGGCGCACGCCATTGCGGGACTCCTACTGCATCGTCTTTAAGTGTCGCCAACCGACAAAACCTTCAAACATATTAGAAACATGCGTATGCCAGGTAAGAAGCTGCCGCGGCGGTCCGCACATTCTCACGTTCATTTCACTCATGGTTCATCTGACCGTGAGCGTGAAATGTGGCGTGCGCCACAAAAACGTGGAGACTATGCAGTGAATTGCTATGACTGAGAATTATGGAATCAGTTGGATCACAAATTAAAGCAATTACTCATGTACAGGGGGTCCTCGAGTTACGTCTGTCGCAAATTACGTCGTTTTCATGGTTACGACACATCTCCCGTGAACTTCCTTGTTTCGGCTTAAGCGGTTTGCCCCGTAAATACGTACAGACTTCACACGGGAACTAGTTGGTGAGCGCTCTCTCTGTCTCTCAGCGCGTCTGCCGGCTCTCCAGCACCTCCACAGCACAGCTAGGCTACTCTGCCTTGTGTTTACTCATGTGAAATGGGCGGCTGGCGGGGGGGGGGGCAGCCGGTAAGGCGATGCACATGGACACAGATGCGTTCGGGATCGTGGCAATACCGTAGGTTTATTCACAACACAGGGTCTACACGGTTGATATCAGAAATCTAAAGGAAATGCTCATTACACTCGTGATCTCAACTCGTGTGTCAAGAGGGACAAAAAAGGCAATTCACCATAAAAAACTCTTATTTTAGCGTGGTGTTATAGCGACATCTGGTGGCACAATGTATGCACAATGGCACAATGAATGTATGGTCCGACTTACGTCGAAATTCGGTTACGACACATTCTCAGGAACGGATCTCCGTCGTAACTCGAGGACCCCCTGTATTGTTATTCTTATTATTCTTATTATCAAAATGGGAACTAGAAGGAACATGCTGATGTCAGGGTTTTGGATTTGATGCTGAACTCAGAATATCTTTCACAGATTGGCAGATTAACACTTTCTTATTCCAACATTCGCCATGTAGCAATACCGTAAACTGATCTCCATGCTCAGAGTGCAGATGCGTCTCTGATGAACATAAAGGTCTAAATACAACTGAGATTCTGTTTTTAGCACCTGATCTACCTTGTTGTCTTTCAGAGGGATCCGGCCCCCACAACGAGCACAGAAGCGGCTCTGACAGTAGCAGCAGGGTCGACCACAGCCGTCTGCAAACTTGGTCTTGTGACAGATGCCACAGGTTGGGGACTGCGCCTTCGCCACCTGTGCCGCCTGAGGCTCCTCCCCCAGCTTCTTCACCTGGTCCTTATACATCTCAAACTGCTGATGTAACTTCCTGTTTGGGGAGATGGCATGGGCAGAGGTTAAAGGTTGGAGTTCCTTTAATAGATTGTGGTTTGACCACTATGACCTGCATGATGAGAATCATGTGACCTAGAACGTCTGTTGAAGTAGCAGTGCTGCTCGCTTGACTTTAAAACTGATATGTTGATACGCTGAGGACAGGGTTTGGGTCGGTGACACTGAAGAGGATCAGGAAGAGGATGTTGATGTTGATGTGTATGGTTTCACTCTTACTTTGTCTTTAACATCATCAGGTAACAGGTGCGAAGGTGAGAGACTGTGTACTCTTCCTATATGTTTGTCAGCTCACCTCATGGACTTTATAGGCTCCCGTCCACATTCACAAACGCAATCTGATGACCTTTGAATATTATTGCTGCCGATTTCATAGAGAATTACTTTTATACATGAGTTGTAACATATTTTTAATATTTCAAAGTCCACTTAATGCTATATGTGGACTGGACTCATTGTGAGTGTGGACAGCTCTCTGCTAATGATGCTAATGATGCTAATGATGCTAATGATGCTAATGATGCTGTCTGCTTGTGCTGTGGTGTCTACGTATTGGGATTTGGGCCTTTTCCGTCTGAAAAACAGGCAGTAGCTCAGTGAGGTTTGGGAAAGAAAGATGTAGGAGATGTGGTCCAGACCTCCTCCTGATCTCTGCAGACACACATGATGATGATGATGATCACGATGAAAATAACGTACAATGACGTCAGAACCCAAAACAGACATGGAACAATTAAAACATCAGATCACGAAAACATGAAGGAATGTGAGTGTGAACGTGAACAATGCATGTTGCTCAGGTGACATCATCATTTATCAGACCTCATGCAGGTACATTCTCCATCACCTGGACGCATCTGGACTGATCCTCCATCCTTCCTTATCAACATCACCTGGACCAGGATCAGTGATCTGATCCAAAGATCTGACCACAGGAGACACTGTTCCTGTCACCATCTCATCCTGTCACTAACCTGCTGTCTTTACTCATCATCATCATCATCATCATCACCATCATCATCATCATCATCATCATGTGGATGAGAGCTGGAGGGCATACGTCACCTCCACGATCAATACAGTACACCCTGCTTACTTCAACATGCTCTGCTCCTCCTCCTCCTCCTCCTTCTGTCTCTCCAGCACCGACAGGATGATGCTGCGCTCCTCCTCCGTCAGGTGGCTCAGGTCCGGCAGGTCCGGTCCCGGTCCCCCTCCCGGCCGGGCCCCAGCCCCGGCGGCCGGTCCCGGTCGGGCCGGACCAGACATCTCGTCCAAGCCGCTGAGAGAGAGAGACGGAGTCAGAGGCGCCACGTGACCGAGGCTCTGTCACCTCTGAGAGAGTTAATTGCTTACACTACATAGAAGTGTTAAGAAAAACTAACACTGGTTGGTGTTAGGCAGTGTTAAATTTTAACTCCAAAAAGAGTGATTTTTACACTAACTTAGTGTAAAGGTACCAACACTCGAAAAAGTGTAAAATTAACACTATGAGGTGTGGACCCATATAGACACTTTAAAAGTGTTAAGATCAACTCTTACAGTGTTAATTTGGGTATGCTGATTTTACTGTGTGTGAACGTGAACAATGCATGTTGCTCAGGTGACATCATCATTTATCAGACCTCATGCAGGTACATTCTCCATCACCTGGACGCATCTGGACTGATCCTCCATCCTTCCTTATCAACATCACCTGGACCAGGATCAGTGATCTGATCCAAAGATCTGACCACAGGAGACACTGTTCCTGTCACCATCTCATCCTGTCACTAACCTGCTGTCTTTACTCATCATCATCATCATCATCATCACCATCATCATCATCATCATCATCATGTGGATGAGAGCTGGAGGGCATACGTCACCTCCACGATCAATACAGTACACCCTGCTTACTTCAACATGCTCTGCTCCTCCTCCTCCTCCTCCTTCTGTCTCTCCAGCACCGACAGGATGATGCTGCGCTCCTCCTCCGTCAGGTGGCTCAGGTCCGGCAGGTCCGGTCCCGGTCCCCCTCCCGGCCGGGCCCCAGCCCCGGCGGCCGGTCCCGGTCGGGCCGGACCAGACATCTCGTCCAAGCCGCTGAGAGAGAGAGACGGAGTCAGAGGCGCCACGTGACCGAGGCTCTGTCACTCACACAGACAAACACGTGACGATCATGATGTTGAGGAAGATGATGATCACTATTTCTCTGGTTCTGTCCACCAGCACGGGTTCGATGACTGGACACATCCATCCATCCATCCATCCATCCATCCATCCATCCATCCATCCATCCATCCATCCATACATCCATCCATCCATCCATACATCCATCCACTTCTCACAGACAGACGCAGCGGCGTCTCGCGCCTCTTTACACCGCAGTCATGTCGTCCAGCGGCGGCACCGCTCCGCTCTCCGTCCCGGCGGCGGCTCGGCTCCTCCGGACGGGGGCGGGGGTGGGGGTCGTGGTGGGGGGCTGCAGTGACTCCCCTGCTTGCGATGACAACAGAGATAAAGAGGAGGAAATAAATAAATCCTCCAGAGACGGGTTGTGTGTGTGTGTGTGTGTGTGTGCGTGTGTGTGTGTGTGTGTGTGTGTGTGTGCGGTGGTGGTGGTGGGGGGACCGCGACGTCACGAACAACAAAGATCAGCTGGTCATGAGGGAGGAGCGAAACTAAGGTGAAACAGGTAAACCACAGTGACGACCGGTAGGGGGGCGTAACAACACCATCATAACATACTGGTTATACAATACACTTCAATACAATAAGAATGATTCAGATTGTTATTATTAACAGGTCATCTATATTTCTACATGTTATGGGAATTTTGTATTTGTTCACATCTGACCTGCTCTCATTCTGACTGGCTATGAATACTGTGTTGATAAGACCTGCCAGTGTCTCACAGATGTTTCTTTTTAACACATCTGAAGTCCTTTAACTAACTAAGAGTCCCCGTCCCAGTTCCAGAGACAGAACTGTGTGTGTCGGCTGTCTTAGTAACACCCAGGTCCAGAAGTGGACAAAAGACAGACTCATCTTTGAGGTATACTCAAACGTTTGGACGTTGTCTCCGTTGCCTCGGTCTGCCTGTCATTCAGACACTAAACATATTTTGACAATACATCTGGTGTGTACTAAAGGAACATGTTCTGTACTCATTATATGTGGAATGCAGAGAATTGGTTTCTGCGGGGACTAATAAAGGACGACGAGCACCTTTCTTTGCCGTGTTCCTGAATTCCACTGAGCTGTGTTTACAGAGTTGACGCCACATTTGCGTTCTTTTGCCAGGACCTTGAGCCTAAATGCAATTTGATCTTCACCGTTTGGTCCTAAATGCCCATCAGGGTCAGAGTTGATGAACCTGTGATGACTGAGGCTCCTCTTCATCTTCTTCACTCATCACAGGAAGAGGAGTGAGCCCAGCCTCCTCTGGCCTTGCAGGCCGCTCTCCCTCTCGAGGAGACTGGTTCTGGAGCCCAAGCCCTGCATCGAAGTGAGTCCGACTATACCTTGTTGGAACCTCTCGACCTCGCGCACCAACTCAGGCTCCTTCCCCGTCAGAGAGGTGACATTCCACATCCCTAAAGCCAACTTCTGTAGCCAAGGATCAGACCGCCAAGGTCCCCGCCTTTGGCCACCACCCACCACACACTGCACCCGACCCCCTTGGCCCCTCCCATGGTTGGTGAGCCCATGGGAAGGTATATATTATATGTATATAACAGCTGTTATATAACACATGCTTGCCCTGTGGGAAACCCGTGTGACATCATCGCCTGGCCACATGACTGAACTAAACCAGACTAAGAGGATTATGATGTTTCCACTTCAGCTGCTGCTTTTATTCACATAAAAGAGGAAGTAGTTTGTGTATCAGCAGACGAGTGATTGACCGATCACTTGATTGATGAAGCTGATCTTGTCTCTGCTGCTGATCTGCTGCCTCTGTCTGCAGATGGTTGACTGCAGTCTGCCTGAACCCACAGCTGGGACACCTGGGCTGCAGGTAGGACAGGTGCATGCTGGGAGGTCGATACATGCCGATCAACAAACCGCTTTAACAATGTAAACATCAACATATTGAATTCATATCAAGTATTTGAAATGGCAGTTGGGATGAACCCTGCTTGTTGTTTTATTGTTAGTACAGTCTGACCTTTGGTCTATGAAGTCAATTCTAAATATGTCGCCCGACATTGCTGTGGCGTTGCTGTGACAATGTGACGTTGTCACGTCGTGACAATTGAAATTCCAGGATTTGAAGTGTGAGTCGCACATGATCAGCTCTGTGATGACAAACAGCCTAAGTCGACTTCCTGGACTCTGTCGCCGCCTGAAGAGACGCAGAGTCACTGTCCTGGTAAGAACTGTCCCGTCCAGTGAGACAGAAGGTGAGACAACACCTAACTTCTGTCTCTGTTTCGTCATCGTCTCAGTGTCACCAAGAGAGGTTCTGCTGGAGGGGGCGGGGTCAGAGGAATCGGTCTGGTCACGTGTGTCCGTGTCCCCGTGGCTCCAGGTGTTTACAATTCTTTGTCCACGGCCTCTGAACAAACTCCTGATCTACACTTCTGGAAGATGACTTCACAAACCTTTGACCTGGAAACAAACTGCTGCGCCTGTCAACAGTTTTGCTGTATCATAGCAATGGGTGAAGGCTGAAAAATTGACTGTATCCTGGCAACTTTCAAAAATTATTTTATTACACAGCGAGCACACGAACAGTGAAAGAATATGTTCATGAAGACTATGAAAGTTTGCTGAATCAGATAAGAGTTTGTAGTGAAATGGTTACTCTTCATCGTATCCAGAGATTGTTCAGTCTCCTGCCCTCTGGAAAGAGATACAGGTGCCTCCGCTCCCGTACCACCAGACTGGCAAACAGCTTCATACACAAAGCAATCAGGATGCTGAACACTCAAACCACTCTCCCATCACTGACAGCCCCCCCACCCGCCAGCCAGCCAGGATCCTGACACCCCCCCACACACACACACACCACACACACACAAACACAAACACAAACATGTTAATGCTGCTTATCATGCCCGTTATACTTGACTGTACTGGAAAACTAGTTAACAACCCGCTTTTTAGAATGTCATATTAGGACAATGTAAATATATGCACATTACAAAGTACTTACTCTATTATTTATTAATATTTCATAATGCTACTAACACTATGTCAAAATTGTCACTAGGACATTATTGAAAATTGCACAACAATACCTCCATATGTTCTGTATGTCTTCTGTTTTGTCCAGTTTTGCACTTTAAAATGTTATGTCTATACTGTCTGTGTCCATACCATGTCTGCAGGGGAAAGTAAGAAACGCAATTTCAATTCTTTGTATGACCAGTGCATGTAAAGAAATTGACAATAAAGCCGACTCGACTCGACTCGACTCGACTCGAAATATCAAAAAATATCATTTCTGCTGTTGATGACTGAGGATTTTGAAGTAAACAAATAAATGACATAGAAATCCAAACGTGGTTTCTGGACTTTTCAAATGTAATAAAAATAATGATAAAAAATGTTTCTTCTCCAAACTCATACCACTTGAGTAACATCGTCACAGTACATATACCAGAGTATTTCCACTCTGCAGTATTGAAACGTATTCAATTGAAATGTGTGGCTGTTTTTGTTATTTGTCCTCCACACCAGCAGTGGGCGCTCTAGGCGCTTTGCTCTCCTCCCGCGGAACTTGTGTTTACCTTCCGCCGCCTCTTTGTTCGCTCCGTGAGCTAAACTGCGCACAGAGGAGGGAGAATGTGCGCCGTGCAGCTGCTGCGGGTGTCGGTACATGAGCGGATCAGCGTCGCCGCTGAAGACTTTCTGCTGCAGATGGAGAAAGTAGAAGAACCGGCTCAGGTGCCGGCGCTGAGAGCGCTGCTCACCGAGCGGCTCACGGCGGCGGCGGAGGAGATCGTCGGTCTGTTTGAGGAAACCGTGGCGGAGTATGAAGACAGAGTGCAGCGGTCAGAGCGAGAGATCTGCCGCCAGAGGACGCTGCTCGACGCCGTGCTGAAGCCGGAAGTCAGGCTGCACCGAGCAGGTCAGTCCCTGCTGCCTCCGCACACTGCACGGACGCTAACGCTAGCTAGCAACGACTGTGCTAACATGCGATTATTGACATAAACAGAGCTACAGAAAGCTCCAGTCTTTAAAATGTTGAGGGGAGGTGGTGGCGAAGAGGCTTAAGAGTCGGGCTTTGGACCAAAAGGCTTTGGACCCAGAGGTCGCCGGTCGCCGGTTCGATTCCCAGCTCGGCCGAACATTGGGTGATGCGCCACCATCCTGGACCAGGTCTAACAAGCCTGGGTACGTGAGGTTGCCGGTTTGCATCCCGGATTGGCTGGAAATTGGGAGAGGCGCCACCATTTGTCCACCACCTTGGGCCCTTGAGCAAGGCCCTTAACCCCACATCGCTCCCCGGGCTCCTTCATTGGCTGGCCCTCTGCTCCGCATGTGTGTGTGCTGTGTGTAATGTACTCCTCACAAGAATGTACTCATATATGTGTGGATGGGTAAAAATGCAGAGAAGAATTTCCCCGTTTGTGTGGATAAAATAAAGTATCTCTTCTTCTTCTTCTTCTTCTTTTAAAGGGAACAAAACGAGCTGGACTGTTATGATCAGTTTGGTTATCACCAGTCCTTTGTGATATAAATGTTTGTTTTAATTATTATTATTATTAATGTGATGATTAAAAAGAATAAATGCATGTGTATAATATCAACTGCAGGAACAAATATAATCAGATGATGAAATCAAAATCATTTTTGTGAAATGAGTAAATCCTTTGAAGACTTTTCTGAAGAAGCTAAACCTCGTGTTCCTCTTCAGGTCCAAGGTAGTTTGAATTAAAACACTTAATTTATCCAAACAGTGTTTGTCAGATCAGAGGGATTCGATGCCAGATGCAGATCCGTCACATCCTCCTGGAGAGACGTGGTTAGAAACTCATGGTCGTTGAGACCCAGTTGGATCGAGCTCCTCCGTGATGCGGTGTTACTGGTTCGTCACTCCACCGCGTGCCGGCCGCCCCACTTTGTGCTTGCCTCAGCGTTTTCATCCGGTTTCGGCGAGCGTCGGATTTGGTCCGACTGCTCCTGGACTTCATACTGCAGCAGCACTTGGCAAGTGTTTCCTTCCCGTGTCTCTGCGTGCATAGTCTATAGTTTCTTTCTTTCTAAGTTTATCTTTTGTTAATCTAAGTCTTTTTGTCTTTTGTTTGTCTAATTCTTATAGTCTTAAAGTCTATCGTATCATATCGTATTGTAACGTATTGTAATCCACTGTGTGTGTGTGTGTGTGTGTGTGTTTCAGAGTGTCCTGCAGACGTCCAGCAGCTGTTGGTGAGAACAGAAGGTGCTCTCACTAAGCAGCTGGAGTTAAACACTATTTTGCACCAGGACGACCCCGAGTCCCCCCACATTAAAGAGGAGCAGGAGGAGGTGTGGATCAAACAGGAGGGAGAGCAGCCTGAAGAGCTGGAGGAGACTGGTTTCACTCCTGTTCCTGTGAAGAGTGAAGATGAAGAGAAGCCTCAGTCATCACATCTTCATCAGACTCACACTGTGGACCACAAGGAAGACTGTGGAGGATCAGAACCAGCCAGGAGCTCAGGTCCAGATGGACGGTCAGGTCGAGTTAGTGAAGACAGTTCTTTTGACTCTACTGAAACTGATGGAAGTGACTGTGATTGGACACAATCCCGTGAAGCTCATGTGGGTATTGATGTTGTTAAAAACACAGAAATACCTGACACTGAAATTGGACAGTCAGTGAAGGAGAGGCCCTTCTCCTGCTCATACTGCGGTAAAAGATTCACCCGTAAGGCAAACATGATCAGACACATCAGAGACCACACTGGCGAGAGACCGTTTCCATGCAAAAACTGTGACAAATCATTTAAAGACCGTTGGTCATTAACAGCTCACATGAGGTGTCGTCACACTGGAGAGCAACCATACAGCTGCTTATTCTGTGGGAAGAATTCTAGAGACAGGAGGGACATGATGAGACACATGAGAGTCCACACAGGAGAGAAACCATTTAGTTGTTCCTTCTGTGGAAACTGCTTCACTACAAAAGCATCCCTGACCAAACACATGAGGATCCACACAGGAGAGAAACCATACAGCTGCAACATCTGTGGTCAACGTTGTACCCAGACGGAAACCCTGAAGGTCCACATGAGAATCCACACTGGCGAGAGACCGTTTCCATGCACAGGTTGTGACAAATCATTTAAAGACAGTGGGTCGTTAACAGCGCACATGAGGTGTCACACTGGAGAGAAACCACACAGCTGCTTATTCTGTGGAAAGAATTTTTGTGGAAGGGGAAACATGACAAGACATATGAGAATCCACACCGGGGAGAAACCGTTTACCTGTGCGGTCTGTAACAAAAGTTTTTATGTCAAAGCACAACTCAACAGACACATGAAATACCACACGGGGGAGAAACCATACAGCTGCAACATCTGTGGTAAAAGTTGTGCCCACAAGGGAAGCCTGAAGATCCACATGAGAATCCACACAGGAGAGAAACCGTTCAGCTGCTCAGTCTGTGGCAAATGTTTCAGGGTCACAGGAAATTTGAAACGACACATGAAGCTTCACGTTGCCGACTGTCAGGTGACCAAGTCTGCAGAAACTGCAGAGTCAGGCAAAGCAGAAGAAGTGGACACTGATGAACCACTGAAGGCGTCGTCATTAAAACAGAACCCTTAGCAATGAATTTAAAGATGTGAGTCATGCTAATCCAGTCTCCCAGATTCACGTCCTGTATGGAGCGAGGTTTATTAAAAATACAGTTTTTCATAATGTTGGATATGATACATGTAAGTTTCATATAGTTTTGGTCAGTTACGGGCCCAGCATCAGGGTCCACGTCAACACAGTAAAGGGGTGTCCCTCCCTCTCCCTCAGTTTGAGGAAATGCTGAGGTGGACAATATGCGATCATTGATATCAGCCACATGGCATATGGCTCAGTATTGCAAAAACTGACCTATATAAGCAGAAAGAGAGAGCTGCTGGAGAGACATTCTGTTGGCTCCAAATCCTCTCACAGGCAGACCACAGTGCTTGTTTTGATGCTGTACTTATTTCTAATAAACATTTTATATAAGAGAAGACGGTGTCAGCGGAGATCCTTTCAACATCTACACATCATTGCTATCTAAGAAACAACACCTCCACAGGCGGTGGTGTGATGTGATGTGGTTGAGCCAATGATCTGTCTATGTTACATATACAGTAAATGTTACTGTAGGATTTTTTTCAACATAGTATTCTTTTTCAAATCATAATTATCTGACATCACAATGAAATACATTTATTTATTGTGAAGACTGAGGAGAGACACCTTCTACTGCCTCTGGACACATCCTCTAACATTCTGTTCCAAGAACTTAATTAATGGTCATTATTACTCTTGCTGCTATAAAGACAGTAAAAACAAACATGAGCCAATCAAGAAATGTTAAAATATGATCTGTTCTAATCAAACACAGGGGATAATATAAAAAGGGAAGGCAAATTACAAAATTAGATCCTTTTTTGTACTAAACACATGGACAACACACCAACGAAAAGAAGTTATATTCTGAGTTCTGACATTCTGCAGTATTCAGATCACCGCTGCAACTGAAGCTCTTCACTATGTTTTTGTTATTTGTCCTCCACACCAGCAGAGGTCGCTCTCTGCGCATCGCTCAACAGTCGTCGACGCGGAACTTGTGTTTATCTGCCGCCGACGTGTTCGCTCCGAGCATAGATATATATGTCTATGGCTCCGAGAGTAGTATTGGGAAATTCGAGTCTTTTTACAGACTCGAATCTTCGAATGTCGGACGGTAAAATGAACGAATCTTTTTGAGTCGTTTCGTTCATTTCGTTCATTTAACAAGGGCGCCCTCTAGATAGATAGATAGATAGATAGATATACTTTATTGATCCCAAATTGGGAAATTACAGTGCAGCAACGGCAGGGCATGGAAACAATCTTACAAGCAATATAAAGAATAAAATAAAATAAAATAAAATAAAAATAAAAAGTTATTAACAATATCAGATATAAAAAGAAAAAACGAAAAAAAAAACAAACACACCACCATATTGAGATCCAGATTCTAGACTATAACAGTCATGTTACAATACTTATTGAGGGACATTAAAGGTCAAGCCGGAGGGATCCACCACATCCAAAACCGGTTGCCATACCCTTGCAAAAGCCCCCAAGTTGTCATGGAGGGTATAAGT
>JAFBJQ010015701.1:0-12184 GCA_016785345.1 Trinectes maculatus
CACAGTGCAGTTTATTACTGTGCTGCCCAAAAAGACACACTGACAAAAAAACCCCTCTTCACCGAACAAAAACTCACACAAACAACCTTTTATCATCAATGGTTTTCAATATGCCACTGAATAAACTGCCGTCAGACACCTGTTTGTGGTTTGACTTTGGTAAGGCACGATTATATCATCAAAGCTTATATAAAAATATGAATATCTATATATTTTAAAAGGGAAGAAGAAAATAATAAATGGTTTACATTCCATGATCACACTCACTGCAACACACTTCTGACTGTCAGCCAGTGATTCCCAAGCATCACACACTGTACTGAACGCAGTACATACAGTACTGTACATATACACAGTATATATGTGACACCACTGACAGTTCATCTGTGTGAAGATCAGAATAAGGTTACGTTTGTGTGATGTTTAAAAGCATAATGTAGTTACTCTTGTGTGTAATTCGTGTCATTCATTAGAAGGGCAACCGAGACAACTTCCTCCACGTTACTTCCTGTCCCTCCCTCTGATCCACAAAGCAGACACACAACAGACCGAGTTGGTTCTTCACATTCAACATGACGCCAACTCGTCTTATCGTAGCCATCATCGCCGTGTACTGGATTAAAGGTAGCATTCGTTGATTATCGCACTTCAAATTCAAACTTCATCTTCTAAATGCACTTTTTTAAAAATCAACGAGTAGCAAGAAATGAAATGAAACCTCTTCTCTTAACAGGTGTTTACCTCAGTGAAGAAAAGAGAGTGTTCCAGAGCCCAAGTGACATTTTCACTAAACCAAACAATGAAGTCCAACTGAGCTTCACTCATAAAATTCCCAGCTACGACACAATTCTCTGGTATCAGCGCTCACCGGGAGATAATTCCCTAAAGCTGATTGGCTATATTTATTATACCCAAGTAACCAAGATTGAGGAGCCGTTTGAGAGCCGTTTCAGTGTGAGTGGAAACGGAGAGGAGGAAGCTTTTCTTCACATCCAGAACCTGACTCACCCTGACGACAGTGGAGAATATTTCGGTGCAGCCAGTATGCACAGTAATAAAGACAGTGACTGTGTCACACAAAAACCTCGCCGCTGATCCAGCAGATTACAGCAGCACCGTAGGACCCTGTGATGTGACGCTGCATCACAGCTGTGGAAAAAAACACAGTGATCCTCGGTTTTTAATCCCAGTGCTACAAAAACAAGCAGGGAAAAAAAAGTCTGATACAACGACATGACCCGTCTTTCTTTTTATGTTTCTTATTAAAAAAGACAAAAATAACTAGAAGTTGACAAACTCACTTCATGATTGTTAAACATGCAAAATTCAGTACAAATCAACCAACAGGTGGAGGCACAGCACATGATATAAGGTTCATATCAGCAGGAAGTGCTGATGAAAAGACGCACAACATCCTGCCCCCACAACTGATTTTTCTCACAGCAACACTTTTCTCACATCGGTGCCAAACTATGTCTTCATCTAAACTTCACAGACAGACGTCTGCTTTTCTCCTCATCTCTTTTTATTGTAAGTTTTCTATGTTTTCATTCAATTCAGTTTTTTCCTATAAAATGCTGAACAATGATGTTTTGGGTGAGAATAAATGACAGTTTTCATAATCTGCTTCCTCCACAGGTCAGGTGAGCACCGTCACGGTTCTACAGTCTCCTCCACAGATAGTGAAGGAGAACACTCAGGTCAAGATCAAGTGCAGTCACAATGACAATAACCTCCCACTAATGTTGTGGTATCAGCAACGGCCGGGTAGCCTATCTATGACCCTCATCGGGAGAGCATATGTTCAAAGCCCCCGAACGCATGAGGGTCAGTTAAAGACACAATACAAGTTGACAAAAGAAGACACAACGGACGGAGCTCTTATTATTCACAGAGCCGACCAGTCGCACTCTGCGGTTTATTTCTGTGCTGCCAGGGCACAGTGCTGTGGTTTAACGCTACTCCCCAACTGAAAACCTTCATCTTCCTCATGTGCACAAATCTCTCTCTCTTTTTACAGACTAACTGGAGGAAGCAGTGATTCTCCTACAGCAGCACAAACCTGGACCATGACCCCCACTGTGATCGGCTTCCTGCTCGCCTTGCTTGCACGTAAATAAATGAGCTCCATCACAGTTGTTTTCTGATCTCCCTTATACACAACACAGACACTGTGAGTTCTGTATCATTTAAAATCTGTGTTATTCCCTCCAGATCAAGCAAAGAGCGTGACATTTCAGCCATCACGTCCAAGAATCGTCAACAAATCAACCACGGTTGAGATTAACTGTAGCCACAATGACAACAACCTCTACGTAATGCTCTGGTACCAGCAAAAAGCCAGAGGCCTAATGACTTTGATCGGGTACAGCTACTCTGGCAGTGAGCCCAGCTATGAGCCGGACTTCAACAATCAGTTTGAGATTACACGAAAAGACATCAACAATGGAGCTCTAATTATTCGCAGCGCAAATCAGTCAGATTCAGCTGTGTATTTCTGCGCTGCCAGTACACGGTGATGTGGTTAATGTGACCTCATCACTCAAAACCCAGCTCCTTGTCTTTAATGGTAAAGCTCCTATGACGCAGGCTGGTGGGATTTCACAGCTGAACCACTGTTTTGACATTAACAACTGAGTGTGAGTTTGAAAAAATATGCACATTGCTCCCACAAACTCACAAAAAATTGGTATCATAACTAGGACAAGATGGAAATGATACATATGTAAGTCAAACACATAGTGAACAAAAAATGGACTGGATACAACTTTCTAATTGATTTTGTCACACAAACCAATGAGCTTGACAGAATCATAGCACAAACATTTCACACTTGTTATTTGTCTACATCAAGTTCTGGAGCTAATAAAAGAAACAGGAAGTGATCATCAAAATACAAACAGCAGCGAGAAACTCTGACTAAATAGTAAGTGAATGATTGGTTGATTCACTATTATTATTATTATTATTATTATTATTATTATTATTATCTACAGTCAGTCAGCCACAGTGAACAGATGATGTTAATGAATAAAGAGAATCATAACAAGACAAGGCAGCGCCATTTGTTACTAATCGTTGGTGTGAGAGTCTAAAGCCTGATTCCAGGACAAACTTTAAAAATAAAAATAATAAAAATAAAAGAACACATTGTGCAAAGAAAACAGGGATTAAAGCAGGAGCAGGGAATTCTCACCTTGTATCAGGAAGAAGCTGGGATTCTTCGACATTTTCCAACAACACTTTCCACGTTCTACGATAACATCCGGTTTAAACTTGAAGTTAGCATGTTAGCATGTTAGCAACCAAACGCCTGGAAACGTCATTGTAATCCAACACATGGCCGCCGTGAAGCGACTTTATCCACAATATCCACAATGTCCACAATGTCCGACTCGCTCCACGTCCTTTTTACGACCGAAACGCTAAACTCTGTGGAAAAAACAAACAGTTTTTTTTAGCTAGTTAGCCGCGTCACCTGCAGTTAGCGCGGTGACGTTGTACCGTAACCCCAAGTGGGCGGGGCAAAGGCCGCTTAAAAAGCCCACCAATAAAGCATTGACCAATCAGGTTCTACTTAGGTCCCCAGTCCGCTTCTTACACCCAATCACCGATTAGGTTGAATAAACGTTAAAATATATATATTTATTTATGTGTTCAAAATAATACATCGCGATGTCAACACAGTAACGCAACAATAAGTCATTTGTTGTTGTTGTTATTTATTGTAAACCTGCACAAAACACTGGTTTAACTGCAAAGAAGTTTGTTTTCCTTTATTTATATACCTTCCTCACTTCCTTATTTTAAATGATAAGATAAAACTACAGAATAGAAATATCAAAGAGATTATAAGACAAAACAGACACTGAAATACATCAAACAGCCTATAATTAATGACATATTGAATGAAATGATCACATTGATCATTCTAGAGCCTCATCAGATCAGCTGTGAGCAGAGGAAGGAGGTGGAGACGGAGGAGGTCTGATGAAGGGAGAAGACACTCATCTCTCATTTGATCTCTGAGATGTTGGTTGGTGGACTGCAACAAATGTACAAATGTAAACTGTCTGTACTGCACAGGTTTTCCAGGATGACCCCAGCTTTATACACATGTGGAATTCTAGTGTTTGTGCTGACAGGTCAGTAGGTCAGATCTGTGTGGAACCTTTCTCTGAATATTCCGACCATTTGTTTCTATAACATTCAAACACTGCATCATAATTCCCTCCTAGAAATGAACGTAACCTTCACGCTGATCCACTGTTTTTACAGAAAGAGTGGGGGGTGTTACGTTTGGACCGTCCTCCCCTCAGGTTGTGACAACTCTGAGCAGGGACGTCAGGATCAACTGCAGCCACGATGGCAGCAACCTCCAGACGATGCTGTGGTATCAGCAGAAAGGCAGCAGTCGCTCGATGAGCCTCATAGGATACTCGGTCATCATGGGTGACCCCGTGTACGAGGGTCAGTTTGGAGACAGGTTCCAGATAAAAAGAGACGACATCGTGAGAGGATCACTGATCATTCCCACAGTGAGCCCGTCAGACTCTGCCGTTTATTTCTGCGCCGCTAGCACACACTGATGTGGTTCCACACCACTGCTGCACCAAAACCCACCTGTACGAAACGAATACTGAGGCTCACTCACGTCAGGACTGAAAATATTCTGCTGTTTACTGTTCATTGTAAGAGTGAAATCATAAAACACAATCATGTATCTGTAAGTACTCGTGCATGTGATTAAAAATACAAAGTGGAATGATTTATTACACTCTTCTTCCTCTGCATGATGATGATGATGATGATGATGATGATGATGATGTTGATGATGATGATGATGATGATGGGAGTGTGTTGGCATGACAACAGAGTGACATGTATCAGTGAGTTGAAGGGAGATGTTCTCCCGTGCAGCTCAGATCACCACCAGGCTGATGAGCTCAGATAAACGAGCAGCTGTCGACACAGTGAAGACCAACTGTCTCTGTCTCTCTGTTATTTATCACACTGAACACTTTCTCATCCGATTCACACACACTCCATAAACCTCTGCCATTTAATTTCACTGATTTAAATCTGTGTGCAGCCCTGATAAGGATTTCATTACATTTAAAAGGTAATCACACACTGACCTCTACAGGGTTTATGTGGGATTACACTGGGATGTTAGATAAGAGTCTGCATCATGTCTAAATAAAACATACGACCTGTGTAGTATAACTGTTAATTAACATACAAAATAATACATTACAGTACTTTCAATATAATAGACAAACTTGTGTTTTCATATGAGGTGGTTCATGATAGAGCTGGAATAAATGAAGACATCATGTGTAAATCATCTGAATCAGCTGATAGGGAAATGGCCGATGATGATGTCATAACTTGTCACTGATTGATAAAATTAATAAACATTGCATCTGTTTATATACGAAAGTGTGTGAGTTTTTAACATATGATACAATAGGCTATGAATATACTGACTGCGATTTTGTTTTTGTTGTGTTAACTAACTTGTGACTGTGTTTAGGACACAGATAACTGGGTGGATAAAGAGGTGTGGATAAAGAGGTGTGGATAAAGAGGTGTGGATAAAGAGGTGTGGATAAAGAGGTGTGGTCAGCGGCGACGTCACTTCCTCTGAGCAGCTATAAAAACACACAAACTAAAGCCGGTTTCCTCTGCTCCTGCTTCTTTTCATAGCCAACACAGAAATAGCAGCAGGTTCAGGGCTATGAGTGAGCCCGACATGGACACCTGCTCACACACACACACACGCACACACACACACAGAGGGAGAGATGGAGGATGAGATATGGAGAAGCTGGGTGGGGGAGGGAGAGAGGAGAGACTGAAGAACACATCAGGTTTTTGTGTGATGCTTTTTCACTGTGGGGACAGGGGGCCACAGTGATACATTCCCATAGAGTCGCTGTACAAAAACCTCCTCCCATACACAGCCCTCAGACACACATCAGACAGACGCCTGTCTGCCACCTGAGACAGGGAGCAGAGCAGGAAACTGATGAAAATAGTGAAGGTGTGTTAGACGGTTGGACACGTTGACAGTGAAGAGTCTGTTTATATGTTAAATAACTGTTTCAAACATACGTTTCCAACAAATCCTGGTAAATCACATTCAGATCATCTGGATTTGTCCTTAACTCAACATGACACAAGAAAACAACTGGACGTCATCATCATCCTCACCCTGCAGGAGTCAACCTCCTGTGTGCTGCTGATTATTAGACTGGAGACCAACACTGACTTTATGGGAGAAGCTCTGTGACTTTTTGCTCGAGGAGACAGTCAGTGTGACACTGGATCTGAAGTTCACTTTGGAAAAGGGACAAAACTCACAGTTTTGGGTAAGTCTGAGCTTTCACAACTTCACTTCACTAAAACCAACCTGAGAAGCAGAAACTCTGTTGTGAACGTGAAGGAAAATCTGCCATGAAACGTGTGAAATATTGAGCTGAGCAGAGACACTGTGAACTACAATCAACCTGCTTACTTTGGCCAAGGAACCAAACTGACAGTTTTAGGTAAATATGTGCATTTGTCACTAAATATTCATACATGTCAGGTGTTGGAGGTCAAAAGGTTGTGAATGTTGTGGTGAAGAAAGAGTCCAGAGTTTGATGCTGAGTGTTTCTGCACTGTGACAATACTAACCCAGCGTACTTTGGAAAAGGGACAAAACTGACTGTTTTGGGTAAGTCAGCAGGTCTGAAATGAAACACATGTAAGAAGCTTTGTTACTGAAATGTTCCACTGATAGACCTAATGCACTCGGGTCTTTAAAGCCGTCACTCAGCTCAGTACTTTTTACTGACAAGCTCCAGCACTGTGTCAATTATGCAGCTTATTTCGGCCAGGGAACAAAACTGACTGTTCTCGGTGAGTAAATCATCCAACTCTCATGGATTCAGCTCTTTGAACAGGTTAAATCACATCTGTTGATTTGAGAAGAAAACCAAAATGCTGGTTTGTTTTTAAGTGAACTTTAAAACCAGACTCCAGCGTAACAAATGTTGTTTGTGCTTTCTAGTATAAAGTAACATTTAATCCAATCAACTGAAGATAAAAGTGTTTTAAAAACAGTAAGGAAACAGAGTAACAGCAGCAAGTCGGGCTGTTTTCAGCACTGAATGAGTTCACTGTGACTCCAGTGGCAGTGAAGCTCATTTCGGTGGTGGGACAAAGTTAAGTGTTCTGGGTAAGAGACTTTATTAAGTTTTTCAAACGACAGTTGATGCTGATCACTAAAGACTGAAGAGTGAGGCAGGGAAGAGTGAAACAGTGTTTCAGGTACAGATCACAGCCACTGTGACTGGTGCTTCAGCAGCTCACTTTGGTGGAGGAACAAAGTTAACTGTCTTAGGTAAGAAAACGTTTCTTATCGAGTGCATCATTGGTCTCATGCGTTGCAGCATCGTTTAAATACTTTGGAGGCTCAGATGCTGAAACGCTTTATGGTTTGTAGTCGTTTTTGGAATAAACGATGAGCAGAAAGTGAGGATGAAGGGATGTTTACATGGTGAAGCGGGGTTTTGGGTGATGGGGCATGGGGCATGGAAGTGGATGGCTTCCATGTCAGAGAGCCATGATAAAGTGACAGAGTCGGAGGTGAAGAGGAGCGAGAGGAAGCAGTTTTGTCACAGCTAAAAGTCTCTGTGCTCAAACAATGAGCTTTTCTTCGGAGCTGGAACTAAACTCACCGTCTTAGGTAAGAAAAGCGGCAACTAAATACACAATTTGGACGGTGAGGGTTATGCTTTTTTTTTTGCATGACAATGAACAAGGTGCACTCAATGAAAAGTGTTAAAAGTGTGAATTTAGCTGATGCCAGTTAAAAAAACAGTGTTCTGTGTCTGTTTGAAGCTAAAGTAGTGCGTTTGGCTTAATGCCCAGAATATTCCACAGTGACAGTGACTTCTTAT
The DNA here is from genome assembly GCA_016785345.1 of Trinectes maculatus. Classification (NCBI taxonomy): domain Eukaryota; kingdom Metazoa; phylum Chordata; class Actinopteri; order Pleuronectiformes; family Achiridae; genus Trinectes; species Trinectes maculatus. The sequence continues at coordinate 7,950 of JAFBJQ010015701.1, forward strand.
CAGCAGCGTAGTGAGATACTGTGAGTTTCCAGGCAGAGGCTCACTTTGGAGCTGGAACTAAACTCACCGTTTTAGGTAAGACCAAAAAAAAAAAAAATTAAAAATTAAAAATAATCATTAGTGATGTTTTGTACCATCGCATTTATCCACAAAAAAGGAAATGGGTCTTCAATCAGAAATTCTGTTTTTATTCTGCATTGATTCGTCTTATTTCTGTATTAGTGTGAGAACGTTTTTTTCTGTTGATGGGCGAAAAAAAAAAGAACAAAAAGACAGTTTACATCCTCCAGTGCTGACTGGTTGAGCAGTTTTTACTGTAGCCGTGTATCAGTGTGAACTACGACCCAGCTTACTTTGGCCAAGGCACCAAACTGACGGTACTGGGTAAGAAATTATTTTTAAATCCATGTGCATGAGTCGTTTTCAGAGCTGCGTATAACTCTGTCTAAATGTGCAAAGTTAGTGTTGATCTGTAAAAAAAAAATAAAAAAGTAATTAGTCCAGGAGCCAAAGTCGCTGACAGGTTTTCTGCCAAAACTGTGAAAGGAAATGTGAAACGTATGAAAACACATGATGATGATAATGATCAGACTGAATGTTCACGCAGCAGACTCAATGCTGCAGTTACTGTAAAGCTGTAAAATCCTTCCTCTGCATCGGGTAAAGGGACAAAGTGTATTTTATAACAACACTGATTCACACAACATGCGACACAGTTAAACCTCGGTGCTGTAGGTGTTTTTTACATGCGAGTCAGCAGTGTGCTATGGAAACTATCCTGCTTATTTTGGAGAGGGAACCAAACTCACAGTTCTCGGTGAGATAGTGAATATATTTTAAAAATAATCAATGTGATTGATTGATTGTTTTGTCTGGTCATGTTCTGGTAGTGGGACATCAGTTGTTTTATATTGGTTTGTTGTCGATCTGGAGATGTGCGTCGCTAACTAAGCGATTCTCTGTCATTGATCAAACAGAGTATGACGTCAAATATCCAACAGTGAAAGTGCTTAGACCTTCGTCAAGAGAGTGTCGAAACCAAAAGGACAAAGACAGGAAGAAGACCTTAGTGTGTGTGGCCAGTGAGTTCTACCCAGACCACATCGAAGTCTCCTGGAACGTTAATGGCCACGTTGTCACCAGAGGTGTAGCCACTGACAATGATGCCTGGCGGGACGGCAAGTACTACACAATCACCAGCAGGCTGAGGGTTTCTGTGGAAGACTGGTACAATCCCAAGAATGAATTCAACTGCATCGTCAACTTCTTTAATGGGAAGAATCATACAAATTACCCTGCTTCAATCTTTGGTGAAGAAGGTACGTTTGGTACGGAACTCTGGAATGACCTGATACTGATCAGGAAACACATGTAAACAATCAGCTATTGTCTAATCCACGTCTTATTTTTTCTCCAGCTAAAGACGACATCATGGCAAGAGGTAAATATTCTATATTCCCCTCACTGTCAAACAAACCAAGAGCAGCTGCAGTGACGTGCTCTGTCTTCATGTCACTGATGTGAACGTCTGCTCTTTCTGCAGAGACGTATCTGAGAGCCACACAGAACGCCAAACTCTCCTACAGCGTGTTCATCATCAAGAGCAGCGTCTATGGAGCTTTTGTGGGCTTCCTGGTGTGGAAACTTCAGGTTTGTCAAACCCTATACAACGGCTCCAATAGATGTTAATAAGTCAGTTAACATGTAAACAAGAGAGATAAAGAGTTCATGCCATTAAGATAACGCCTCTTAATAATGTATTTTCTGTCTGTTGCAGGGCTCATCTAAAAAGCAGAGACACTGAGAGCTGAGCTGAGGAAACTACAGATACATGGAAAGCTGCAGATTAATGTAAATAAATAAAAGAGGTTTTCAAATAATACACAGCAGTTGAACAGTTTTGTGCCTGTCTCATGTGTAACATAACTCTGTAACTGGTATGCAAATTGTATGGCATCAGGTTGTTATACTGCTGGGAATGTGTTTTTGTGTAAGTGAAATGCTTCTTAGCTTGACTTTTATCTCAATAAAAGCGACTCATCTTTAGAATCTGTGTGCTTCCTGAGAATTTTCCATCTTTCACCTACACATGATCATTTGATCTCAGCTATCATTTGATCATTTGATCATCTCAACTCAGCTATTTGACTCATATTGAGTTTTTCCACTTCCACTATTGGCAGTGACATACAGTTTGTATTGTCTTCATGAGTAAACTAAGACTATATGAGAAGAAGAGTAAGCAACAGGAAAACAAGAGAGATAAAGAGTTCGTGCCATTAAGATAACGCCTCTGAATAATGTCTTTTCTGTCTGTTGCAGGGCTCATCTAAAAAGCAGAGACACTGAGAGCTGAGCTGAGGAAACTACAGATACATGGAAAGCTCCAGATTAATGTAAATAAATAAAAGAGGTTTTCAAATAATACACAGCAGTTGAACAGTTTTGTGCCTGTCTCATGTGTAACATAACTCTGTAACTGGTATGCAAATTGTATGGCATCAGGTTGTTATACTGCTGGGAATGTGTTTTTGTGTAAGTGAAATGCTTCTTAGCTTGACTTTTATCTCAATAAAAGCGACTCATTTTTAGAATCTGTGTGCTTCCTGAGAATTTTCCATCTTTCACCTACACATGATCATTTGATCTCAGCTATCATTTGATCATTTGATCATCTCAACTCAGCTATTTGACTCATATTGAGTTTTTCCACTTCCACTATTGGCAGTGACATACAGTTTGTATTGTCTTCATGAGTAAACTAAGACTATATGAGAAGAAGAGTAAGCAACAGGAAGTCAGCGTTCCCCTCTGCGTACTAAAGAGGGTCAAAGCTGGTGTTGGTGAGGAGACAACGTGGGTGTGAAACAGTGCAGAGGAGGAGAGAGCGACAGCAGAGGAGCGGATGTGGTCAGTGAGCAGCCTGCAGATCCTTCTCTGAGCTGAGAAATGACAGAGGTGCAACCTCCCACTCCACCACAACCTGCAGCTCTCAGGATGCACCTGCATCTCTGCACCAACCCACACACACACACACACACACACACACACACACACACACACACAGACAGACAGACACACACACACACACAGTCACAGTCAGCTGCTGGGACAACATTTGTTTCTATGTCAACTGAAGAAACAGCATCGCCTTCACGTTCAACAGCTGTTCACTGTGATCTTGCATTATATTAATGTCACTTGTCCATTATAATATGTTAATTATTATACATTACAATATAAGATGTTTCAAGCATATGGTTATTTCGTAAATATTCATGTTTAAACTGCTTCATCTAAAATGGATTGGCATTTGTAAAGAACCCCGAAGGACTCGGTGATTGGGATCATGTTAATAATAAAGTCGGAAAAACAGGAAGTGTGTAAGTCTGTAACAGGAACCAACATGAACAGGTCCCTATTCCATCCATTCTTTTAAAACATGACCCAAATCCTCTCAGTTTAAATTGTTTAAATACCAGTAAACGTCAGTACCATCATCTAGTTCATAATAAATGGTCACAGTTAATCCTAAACAAAAATGAGACCAGATTTTATAAGCCTTGTCAACATTACGCAATCTGACATTTAGCTCCATGATAAATGTGATAATATCCAAACATTTCATATTATATTTCATATAGTTCATATTTGAATTTTTTATTGTACTAAAATTAGACTGCTGAGCCAAACTACTCCTTTGGCATGAAATGTCAGTCATGTGGCAACAAACCACCCAAAATGCAAGCAACAAACTTGTCTGTTTAGTCAATAGTTTATTTATACTGAAATTGCAAAACAAGGCAGATTTTGCTATTTTATTTACAGTTTAAATAAATAAATAGTATTTTTTTAAATAGTAAAAACAATGGTCACCATGTGTTTGTCACCTATCAGGACGCCATCTGCTGGAAATTCCTCAAAGCAGTCAGATGTGAGCCGTCGTACCACTAAGCTACAGTACATATCTCTCAGCTTCTGTTTAGCAGATCATTTTTAATGTCTTATTATTTGAAACAAAATAAGACAAAATAGAAGCAGAGAGATTCGGAGCACTTTTAGCTACATTCAGTCAGCACGTGTAAATAATAATAATATAATTGGTATAATTTCTAACATTATGTGACGAAATTGTTCCCTGGAAGGGTTTCGCAGATAAAGTACCCGTATCTGTTCTGGTGAACTCACACTTGACAGATTCACAGTTGACAGACTGTAATTCTTCAGCTTTGGAC
>JAFBJQ010015721.1:0-15064 GCA_016785345.1 Trinectes maculatus
CCTGAGTGTAAGCGTGAGGCTTGGCAGCTCTGTGCATTGGTGCTAGTAGCGAATCTCTACTGGCTAGCGTTAGCTAGTTTAGTTAAGTTAGCCTAGCCAAGAATCCAATGCTACGTGATTTGAAAAACATACTTACCGAGGTGGCCTGTGGTAGCCCTGTGGCGGTTGCTGTCGCTGTTGCCGTCGCAGTTGAAAGGTTTTGAATCGCCGCCAGTACGGCTCTTCCAATATTTTGTGCCAACACCGATTCATCCATGTTTGCAGTGTAGGATCCTGCTGGCCGTTATGCAAGCGAACATGACAGATGAGTCAAAGTGGCTGGCCCCTTATGGCTGGCTATAGTGGCTACAGGGCATAAGTCCCGCACCCTTCATGAAAGTGACACTAAGAACTCAAAGTACTCTTCAAATAAAATTTCTCCAAACGTGTCTGTTATTTTAGGTAGTTATTATCACGATAATCCATGTCCAAGAGTCCATTCCCCCGGATAAGATGTGTTTTATTCGTTATTTGCCACTATAAACACACTCTGACCTCCCTCCTCGAGCTTTTATTTTGGTACTTCCTGTTACCGGCATTTGAATTTGCATATTAGCTAAATATTTAGTTTTACCCGAAACATTTAGATTTAACATTTAGATTTAGATTTAGATTTAACATTTAGATTTAGATTTAGATTTAACATTTAGATTTAACATTTAGATTTAGATTTAGATTTAACATTAGATTTAGATTTAACATTTAGATTTAACATTTAGATTTAACATTTAGATTTAGATATAACATTTAGATTTAGATTTAACATTTAGATTTATATTTAGCATTTAGATTTAACATTTAAGATTTAGAAGTAACATTTAACATTTGGATTTAAACATTTAAAATATCTCTAAGTCGACAAATATTGTTGTAAATGTGCAAAAAAGTGACTCTCAAAAATTCACACCAGTTTTTTAAACATAGTTTGTAGCTAAATGTGGCAAAATGTTGCTGTTATTTTCAGCATGAGCCGCTTTACAAACGGCACCCCATAGTTTCCGACAGACTTGTTGACGCCTTCAATCTTAACTGTTGCGACTTTAACGCTTTGAAACTCTTCTGGTATGTCATTCTATACTGTTTTAAACATTTGTTAATAGAAACCCGTTATAATCTTATTAATTTATTTATTTTCTTATTTCCTTAGTTACAAACACTTGTATATACTTTTATATAAAAACGTTAGTTTCTTAGTTAGAATACATTCTCATATACTTTAAAGATTCCTTACAAAGATATAGTGTAAAGCGTTTTCGCTTTTATCATCTGTATTACTTACAAGGATGTCTGTTTCCGACAGCCTCTGTATACATCTGAATGGTCGCTACTTTAATGCGTGAGACTCCTCTGACATACTATTTCGTATAATTGAAAGTCATCATGAAAAGAAATGTCCTTTATCTAGTTTAATTTAGTAGTTGTTTCTTTGATATAGTTAATTACACTAAATTCGTGTTTTAAAGTTATCGTGAAAAGAAGTAATTGTGGTATAAACAGTACATAGTCTTTTGAAAAAGAGCCGATTAATGTATACGCATGCGCAGAAGAGTTGTTGTGGAGTATACGTCTTCCTTGCCACAGGGTGGCAGTGCCTGTTACGGACGGGCGCTGTTACTTTGGTACAAGAGAAGAAGTATAGCTCACGGAAAGAAGAAGAAAGCGGACGATAGTATTAACTCCAATGCCGTTTTTATGTTGTTGTTTGCAGATGAGGAAAGTGATAAACACATAACAGAGACACACAAAAGCCGTTTGTCTGTAGTTTCGCGATCGCTTGGATTGTAGAGCGCTACTGTTGACGGACGATTGATAATTAGCTAAGAAGCTAACAGCTAAAGCTAGCGTCTTGACGTAAGCATGCGCAGATTTCTCTCCCTACGTCACGGGTCGGTCGCAGGTCATCCCCAGGTCAGTCCGGCACGCGCCAAGGGTCAAAAATCAAAAGGTCAGTGGATCAGGACCGTGTCACAGGGGTCATAAAACAATTAAAGGGGTCATAAAACAATAAAACGATTATCGAAGGTGTGAAAATGAAGGTGTTGGCGTTAATGAGATGCAAGGGAAAGGATATTACTACTGATAAGTGTCACTGTTAAGGGGCGACTCAGGCTAAGCCTGACATTTAGCCTGGTCCGGACCAGGCTAGTTTGCCAGCATAAGTTGCCGTGGTAACTTAGTTTGAACTATGCTAAGCTTGCTTTATGGAACCAAATCCACTCTAAAATAAGCCAGACTAACGAAATAAGCCTGGTTTATTTGGTAATCCTGCTTTATGGAATAGGCCCCTGGTCGAGTGGGCTCACCTGTCTATCCTTTCTTCTTCTTAATATTATTGTTTTCTTTAGTGTATATTCAAACGTGTTAAAATTAAAACATTAGTCTTGGTTAAGTTGAGTTGCATTTAGTTAAGTATTAATTTTCTTTAATAATCTGCGATTATTTTGTTAATTAAGTTGCATTAAGTTGAATTTTGGTTACATTAATTTATTTTCTTTTGGGTTAATATTTGGATTACCGTTATGTTTATTTAGTTTAAGTTGGGTTATGCTGGGATTGTTTTGTTAATAATCGTAATTAAAAGGTGGGATTTGTTATTATTGGTTTCTTATTTTCTTTTCATGAGATAAATTGTTTCTATTGGTTTCCTTTGGTGTTGTACTGTTTAAGTGTGTTTGTTTTACGTTACTTTGTTTTAACTGTACTTTAGAACCCATTGGGGTTTCCCCACACTGTACTGTTGAGGCTAATCAAGTTTCTTTGTGTGTAACAGGTGCTGAGGTCCAAGCGTGCGGCAGCCCTTCCCTGGTGGTGGTGTTTTACACGGTTTCGGTTGCAGTGCAGTGGTGATTTATAGTTGGTAGTTTTCCCTTTTTTTTGAGTTCCCTGCCGCTGCTGTAAGCCCAGCCCTGTTTGTTTCCCTCTTGTCCTCCGGTCAGTGTGGTGACACGTGTCCCCCTTTTGTGCAACCTATTCCCTTGGGCAGTCCTTTTAAAGTTATAGTTTCCCTTCGCATATCATCAATTAGCCACCACAGACTACATCCAAATGACAAACTCCACGCACATACTCACACAAACACACTCGTACACAGACACTGTACCCCAAATACTACTTACCTATATATCCTGTCATAACCATGTATATCTGCTACATCGGTGTACTGTATACCTCAGTATGTATCCACTCTGTAATCACCATCTATGTAACACTGGAATGACTGTAAACTCATGCTATTGTTGTAAACAATGTCACTGTCACTGTTGCTGTTGCTACTGCTCTGTTCCCCCCCTCCAGGTACCAAATCTCGCTATAAGACTCTCAGCATAACCACGTTTGTAACTACTGTTATTACTCTCGTGATACGTCTGTATGTTGTTATTGTCGTCTCTTCCCCCACTCCAACCCCAGCCCCCACTCTGTCTCTCCTTGTGTCTCTCTCTCTCTGTCTCTCTCTCCGTCTGTCTCTCACCCTCTCTCTGTCCTTCAGTTCGGTAGCCAATGCCAATAAAAGCCAATAAAATGCAACAGGAAGAGTGAACCAGCAGAACAAATCTGTTGAGGCACAACAAGGCAACCAGAAACTGTCATACTGCGTGCCTAAGCTGCCAAACAGGACATGTTAAAAAAAAAAAAAAATAAAGTTATAGTTTTAACATATTGAAACTGGAAAATAAAAATTATTTCTTTGAACCACGTTCTCTGGCCCCGGTGTGATCCATGAACCTGTGTTGGCCTTGTAGGGCTATTTCCTGGGTGTAAATCCCAAGTGGCGTTGTCGACATACCACACCCATACGCACACACACACAACACACACACACACACACACACCCGCTCCCGCCACACATAGAATTATGGTATATTGTGTAAAGCATACAGTCCATGGTGTAAACGTTAAAATTGTAAGTCAATTATACTGTTATGATAAACATGTAACTTCACAAAATGCATAGAATTATGTTGTGTAAAGCATACAGTCAATTTTTATGACAACCACCAACATCATCCATTTCATAACATCTTGATGGATAAAAAAAACGGTAGTGGTGGACGTCTCCCCTGTCAACTGGTTGATAGATGAAAAGATAATAATTTTTTGCAGGGAAACGGCTTGGTCTGCATGGAGGCTGCACCTTTATTATAATTTTTTCTCTGTTCATTATTGCTAAACAATACATATTATATAATACAATAAGACAACAATCATAAGCAACCTTTCCTTTGGTAATGATTTGCATTATTTGCTATCACTGACACTTGTTCACTCAATATGATATTCCATTAAATGGGTTGCATTTTTGTTTTATATTTTATTGCATCTCTATAGAAATGTAATTGTAGAGAGAGGGCTGGTCAGGAGGTAGGCCTACAACAGGCTGGCAAAGGTAAGTTCTATTAGTAAGTAATTAAAATAGTCATTATAAATATAACTAATATGATGTTTATGATTGTGTGTAATTAATAAATAATATATCACTCACTCACTTCACTATTTTTAGCATTTTGCTAGACCATTCTCCCTATTATGGGTTTCCGTTACTAGTGTTATAAACGGTTACAAACCTATTTATTATTAGTAATAAAAGTATCATTAAAAATAGTAAACAATATGTCGCTGAAAAAGACAACAACATGAATCCGACAGTCATTTTGCGTTGTTTCGACCGAATTTCTGAATTCCGCGACTTCGAACACACCACAATGACGTACTAGATATGGGCGGCTGGACGACCAGCGCAGGCTGCAGCCGTTAGTACTTGAAAGGAACAGGCGGAGAGTCTCCGTTCCTCCTTAAACGCTCGTGACGAACATGGCGCTTCCCGTGTCGTGTAGCTTGGCGGACGACGGCACTCTGCCCCGCCCTGGATGAACACTGACTCGACGCTGTCTTCTCTCTGGCGCTCTCTCTCTCTCTGTGTGTGTGTGTGTGTGTGTGTGTGCGCGCGCTCGCGCGTGTGTCCATGATGATAACTTCACTGGCAAGAGTAAACAGACACCGATGAAGAGAACAGCAGCTAAAGTCCAATGGTCAGCAGCCTGCACCGGAGCACGTGAAAAGTACTGGAAGACTGACCAGGTCTGCGGCCACTCAGCACATCTGCACAGACAAAAACTTTTGCCAAGATATCGCAGTCATGTCTGGGCAGCTAGATATGATGAGTCCGTTTCATAGACCCCGTTGTCTGTCCGCTGCAGCTCCGGCAGCGGGGAAAGCCAAACTCACACACCCTGGGAAGGCTATTCTGGCAGGTAGGATAGTCTGGGTGAGACTGCAGCCGTTTAACACTAAACACTAAACTTGTCTGTGCAAATATACAAAGAGTACAGGGTATGACATCCTCTGAGGGTGTAGGTCAGAGGATGTCATACCCTGTACTCTTTGTTAAAGCCCTATGAGGCAAATTGCAATTTGTGAATATGGGCTATACAAAAAAAGAAAAAAAAAAAGATCAGCTGTCTTCCTTAGAGTTAATTTATTTCTTCGTGAGTGTTGTGGAGACGGCGGTCTACATAACCAGGTGACCTGCTAGCCTTCAGATGTCTTTTTCTTTTACATTTTGAGACATTAGAACAGACTAAAAAGTGTTACATTTCATTTACAAATGTTTATTTCTAAGCTGCTGGAGGAGGCATTGTTCCTCCAAAAAGGTTTTGTTTGTGTTTTTAGACATTAATTCTGGCTGGTGTGATCCATTAATCTATGAGTGTGTGCATTAATGCCACTTTATGGGATATTCTATCAGTATGTTTAGTTGTTTAATCAGTTCAAAGTTCTTCTGTTTCATAATTTTTATGACAGGATTTCATACTTTTCATCCATACAGCTTTTTCGTTGACAGCTAACATAGTCTGACTGGCATAACCATGAATCTGGTATAAAGCAGCTTTTTGTGTCTTTGACAAAATGTAACTAGATGAACTCTGAAGAAATGTTGTTGCAACACAGAAACAACTTAAATTTTAGATCAGATCATGATGAATGAACTTGCTCCTGCTCAGCATACAGGAGCTGTGGCTGGAGGTTAGACAGTTTATGGATTACTTTAGCACAGACCCCCTTTTTCAGAGAAACCTACTTGAAGTGAACTCTGATTCTGACCTGTCTCATTAGTCAATCAGTGACAGATGCTCAAACTTCAGACACAGCTACACATGTACTAAGAAGCAGTCCTTAGTGATAACAGTGCAACACAACAATGACAGCGTCACTTTGGCTAAATCTACTATATTTTAATTTTTGAATATTAAAAATTTCAAGAAGAAGAAACACCTTTATCCTTTATTAATCCACACTTGGGGACATTAGATGTCTACTTTTTTACCCATTTTCATATACTGTATGAGTACATATGAGTACATATACATGTTAGTACAACACACACAGCGCACACATGCGGAGCTGTGGGAAGCCAATCATGGCCGTGGAGCGAATTTGTGGGAGTTAAGGGCCTTGCTCAAGGGCCAAAAGTGGTGGGTGGACGGTAGTGGACAGATAATGGTGCTTCCCACGCCCGATTGTCTAGCCTCGTTGCCACCACTCAGTGTCACAGCACTTTCCTCACTCACTTTTCACAATCACTTTTTAAAAAGATGGTCTATATATGTTGGACATGATAAACTAGTTCTGTATCTCTTTTCCAGCTTGAAAACGTGGACATTATGCAGGTACTGCATCAAGGTGTGCTTGCAGATAATAATGTTGGTCTGTTTCTAATTTAGACCCAATTCATATGTCCTGTGGGTGTAATGCTGGTCTCTGACCAAGTGGCACTGTAAGAATCTCAAGTGGGTCCACAGATTTATTTGCCAGCTTGTAATTTTGTGCTCTGTAGATGCATGGTGACCAGTCAGATTTCCGTGTCTGAATGTAGGCTTGAACCAAGGGTGTGTTGGATTTTCTTTGCATGATGTGATTTTAGTGGAAAGAGTGCGTGTAAAGGCACCAATAGTGTGTGAGAATAATTTAAGCTTGTCTAAATGTTAGTCAGAATCAGAATCAGAGGTACTTTGGTACTTTATTAATCCCTGTAGGGGATCCCCTCATGGACTCAAGACTATAGGTGGTATTTGTGGGCAGAATCACACTGAGATCAGCTGAGCCAATCAGGCTGTGGCTGTGAGTTTGATGTTGAACTGCAGATGGTGACAGGCAGGATTTTAAGGTGGAACTCAGAAACACAGAGAATCTGTCATGCTTTCCTCAGTCTTGCTGCAAAATATCGACTTCCTCTGTAGAGTTCTACAGGCTGCCAGAAACCTTTCCTTAAACTGTATTTTACTGGGCCCACAACATTATGTGTCAAGGTTAAAAGACTGACTTTTTATTCATATGTTTCCTTGTAAAATAGCATTTATTCAATTTTAATACACCTTAGTTTTTGCAACAGGTGTTTATGTGTGTATTTGTACATCATATTTATTATATTAAAAGTAAAGTAAGTACAGTAATATATGGAAACATGTGTAGAGTATTTAAATAATTTTAGATTAAGGAAATAACTAACTGATTGTTGGTATATCTGTAGTTGCAAGCATTTACTCGAACGTGACTTTCCTAACAAAAGCTATTATGGGATTTCTTTGTTCTTTTTTAAAGTCTGTACTTAATGGATGGAGTGGGATTTCTTCCTCTTATTCCAGGTGGGATTGCAGGAGGCATTGAGATCTGCATCACCTTCCCAACAGAGTATGTTAAAACTCAGCTGCAGCTCGATGAAAAGGCAAATCCTCCTAAATATAAAGGCATCGGTGAGTTTTTTTTCCTCAACTCAACCATTTGACCATCTCTAAAAATGTTTAATAGTTTGTTGCATGTGATGCTTATTCTGGTAAATTAGGGGTGTCCTGATAAGTACCCGTATTCGTAAAAATATTCAGATACACCACACCCTATACCACATATGTGTCAAACACAAGGCCCGCAGGTGCCACATCATTTTATCTGGCCCGCGAGATACACCTGAAAGCACCACTCCAGTCACACAACCTCGCATGGGGAGGCCACGAGCAGCCTGAAAAATCAGAGGTGAACTCCAGGTGTGTTTCCTGTTCCGGGTCGGTCGGCCAGCAGTGGTATGAAATCTTATTGATTAATTTGAGAAGTTTCTCGTCGCGCAAGAGCCAGAGGTGGTGCAGCTTTTGTACAGCTTTTGAACACAGAGCAACAGTGAGACACGTCTGTTGTAGTTGCTCTGACATGGTTTTGCCGTGTGTGCTGCGTGTGCTAAAGGAAGCGATGGCTTGTGGGAGAGAGCTGAGGGGCGAATAATTGTGACATGCTTGAATACGAGGCTACAGGCAGCACTGAGTGTATTGCATCTATCTTATGCCGATGTATACACATTCAATAGAGAAGTTGTAGTTACTCTGTTGTTGCCTAATTAAAAGGACTGTGACTGGGTTGAAAAAAGTTCTGAGTATAGTTAAAAGTTAAGGGTTAATATCACAACGTGTTTATAATATTTTGCTTTAGTTGCTTAAATAGTTTGATTCAAGTAATGTGGGTTTCAAACTGAACATTTATTTTTACATCTGTGCAAATGCACATGAAATATAAAGTTGTTAACATAATAAATACAGAAACAGTTATTTAACAATATAATAAGGTGTAGTTAAATTTATTTTAAATTACATTGCATTTTGTTACATTTATACTGTTAATGTGGCCCATCGAGGGACAACCATTATGCTGATGTGTCCCTCGGTGAAAATGAGTTTGACACCCCTGCTATACCACTTTACTGATACAGTAGGTGAAGTCATTACATCTCCTCTGCTGTGCAAGACCAAACACAAAGTATAGTTAAAGGAGTTTGCTGCTGCTAGTAGCAGTGTGACACAACCAACGTTATGGCAAACAGTGGAGAAAGGAGACAAAAATGGCACCAGACAACACATGGACTATAAAAATAACTGAAGCTCTTACCTTTACATCGCCCTTGATATTCTTGGTACTGGTACTTGCGTATTGGCGAATATTCAAACTTAAGTACTAGTACTCGGTCTCGGGAAAAAGTACTGGAACAGCCCTACTGGTAATTATAGAATAAAATGGAAATCGAAAAACGCAACACACCAGCAGTGTCTTTGCCTTTAGATGGGTTAATTTTATTATGTCCAGCGGAAGATTCCACAGGAAAACTTCCTTGTTGTGGAATATTTACTCTTTTATCTATACTAGAATATAGATATGTTTTTTTTTTTAAATAAATATACTAGTGTCTCTTTTTCTTGGCATTTGTGCATTCTTTTCAAATCCATGCAGGAACTCATTATTTTGTCTTTTTGATCTTACCAGTTTCTTCCTATTTTTTTTGATCACCTATTTTTCTCCCTCAGTGGACTGTGTGAAGCAGACGGTGAACAGTCACAGTGTGAGGGGTCTGTACAGAGGTCTAAGCTCACTGCTGTATGGCTCTATACCTAAAGCAGCTGTAAGGTACGACAGCTGCACAATCTGATGCACAAACATCACATTGCATTATATAAATAATTTATTTTCAGTATTCTCTCAGACACAGCTGTTACAGGGACAATTAATAATCTGAAACAAAGGTTGTTATTGCATTATAAAACACTGAGTCGTAATTTATAGTTAAAAGCATGAACAATTTCATTCATCATGAATTAATCATATTCTCAAATAGGGGACATTGCTATCACAGAGACAAATGACACCTAAATTCATTTTAAGTAGCATCTATGTTTGTGGTTCTTTTGACAAACTAACTACAGGGGGTCCTCGAGTTACGTCGGAGATCCGTTCCTGAGAACGTGTCGAAACCGAATTTCGACGTAAGTCGGACCATACATTCATTGTGCATACATTGTGCCACCAGATGTCGCTATAACACCACGCTAAAATAAGAGTTTATTATGGTGAATTGCCTTTTTTGTCCCTCTTGTCCCTCTTGACACACCGTAGGGGTTGAGTGTAATGAGAATTACCTTTCGATTTCTGTTATCAACCGTGTAGACCCTGTGTTGTGAATAAACCTATGGTATTGGCACGATCCCGAACGCATCTGTGTCCAGCCATTTCGCATAAGTAAACAAAGCTGTGGAGGTGTTGGAGAGCCGGCAGGCGCGCTGAGAGACAGAGAGAGCGCTCACCAACTAGTTCCCGTGTGAAGTCTGTACGTATTTACGGGGCAAACCACTTAAACTGAAACAAGGAAATTCACGGGAGATGTGTCGTAACCACGAAAACGACGTAATTCGCGACCGACGTAACTCGAGGACCCCCTGTATTTCATTTTCACTAACCACATCTGTTGTTGTGGCTTTCCTTCTTGGTGTCAAAGCCACACGAGAGGCATGAAATGTAGTGTTCTTAGAAGTATTAATTATGAGATGTGTCCGTTTTCAAAAACAGAACAAAAGAAAAAATCAATTTACATCCTTAACTCAGTAGAAAAACTATGTGCTCCCTATTTCAGCTCTCATGTCTAACTGACGCCATCGGTGACATAATGTTCCTCAAATTCTAGCACTCTAGAAATACATCACATAGACCAAAAATACAAACTATGAAATAATGAAATTCAAAACCTTAATCTCACAACCTATTGTATATCTATAAATTGTTAAGCAAGAAGGTTAAGCATTATCAAATTAACTCAAATACAAAGAGCCATGGACTGAAATAATCATCAAACAAAAAGAGTCATCAAACATCAATAAAGTATTATCTCAAACTTGTGTATCAGTCCCTTTTTCTTCACATTCTTTCATTATGTGATCCTACTGTCTTCACACTGCCTCTTGCAGCAAACACAGTTTATTTAGTAGTCTCTCCAGAGTGGTGTTCTTGGTTTGTAGTCTTACTCTGCGAACTGTTCCACTGGCGTCAGGTATGGTTTGGGGTATCCTTCCCATTTTCCATGTGTTACGAGGAGTTGAACTGTCGACAAGTAATTGTTGAAAATCCATTTTATGCCCTTCTTCTGCATAGCCTTTTCATTGTTTGCCTGGTCCAAACTTTTAATGGCCTCTATTCCTTTTTGCACCAATAAAATGTGTGCCATTATCATAGTGCAAGATGTTGACCTGGCCTCTTCTGCTTATGAAACAGTGCAAGGCGCTGTTGCAGTAGCTGGTGTCGAGACTGTTACTTTTGTGTACACTGTCCTTATGGTCAGGCAGGTAAACATTACACCATAGCACTTGACAGTTCCCCGGCCCCGTTTCACATCAAAGGGAAATAATCAACGCCCTACATATGTGAAAGCCAGCTTATCTGGCAAAAGATGATCCTTCGAGGGATTTGCCATTTTTTGCTCGCCAACTTGACCTCGTTGTCTCCTACAGACTGTACACTCTGATACGAGCTTCTTGATGTCTGAGGTTACTTGAGGTATGCAAAAATGTTGTCTTAGTTGGGACAACATGTAGTTAGACCCACAGTGACCAATTGTTCTGTGAACATCGTGCAGGATGCGAGTGGCAACTCTGGAGTGTTTTGAGAGAATAGCTGGATGTTTAGCATCCTGTCGTCCTTCTACTCTCAAAATATCTTCTTTCAATACGAGGTCAAGCTTGTACAGATGACTGTTTCTCAACTTATTTTGTAGAGCCCTCACTTCCTCTGGTTTTGACTATGCCTGGTGATTGCAGATTCTGCAGCCATTAGCTCGTCCAAGGTCAATGTTTTCTTTTTTTTCATGACAGATCTGTAATTGTGCATGAAGTTATGCACAAACACTGTCTGTTTCACTAGATTATTTTCTGTCTGACAAATGGACAAATGAACTTTTCTCTTTCAGGTGGATCAATGTTTCTTTGACTCTCAGAAGCCATGCAACTGCTCTTTTTAGTCTGTCCCAACTGGAATAATACTGAAGCAAACTGTTCATAGGGTCAGACTTTTCTTCAGGAGTGATGACATTCACTGTGATGTTTCTCACTTCTGGATCATTCTGTAGACACTGACTGAGGTCCATTTATCCACATTTCTTTTTGCATCGAGCTCTTAACTTTCATTCCTCTTGTGGCCTGGTCAGCAAGATTTTCTGATGTTCTAATGTATCGCCACTGTCCTGGTTTGGTAGCTTCTCGTATGCGAGTAATCTTGTTTGCCATGACGGTCTTGAAGTGAGTCCTCTCATTTTAGATGTGTCTCAGATAGCCAAGAGGGTCGTAGATCCATATAAAAATTATGTTGAACTGTTTCCAGAACCTGCGGCGCAGCTGTGCATAACGTTGGCATCAGTGTGCGGTAAATTCACTTCACTCAGATATGGTTATTTTTGTAGATGTTGTTGCTCTGGGATGTTTTTTTTCCTGAATGTGTATATTGTTGTGTGTGAAGATCTTTGGAAAATGAATATAATTTTTATAATATTGTTTAATTGGTTTTTTCCAATGCCGCATACTTCCAGGTCTGAAAGCATGCAACTGATCATTAGCTTCTGTCCACCAGGTTTGTCTTGACTCAGCGTGCTCAACAAGATCTGAGTTGACTTTCTTTGCATATTCTGTTTCTTTCAAAGCTCCTCTGTACAAAAGGTGGCGTGGTTGCCAGGGTCCATGAAGGCGTATGTCTCTATAGACTTTCCACCCTTCCAAGAACGCACCTTTACTGGGACAATAGACAATAAACACTCAACGTCTCCAGTCCCAGTGTAGCCAACTATTTCCTGGGCTACAGACGCCTGAGGACTTGAAATCTCCTCATTTGAAGTGCTATCATCTTTTGTTGACATGGATGTATTCCCTTTGCCTTCTTTGTCCACATGAAGAACATCTGGTGTCTCTGTGAGCACTGCTTGCACACCATTCTTTTCTTGCAGGTCTTGCTGAGATGGCCTAGTGTCAAGCATCCAAAACACAACCCCCTTTTCTTAAAGAAATTCACACGCTCTTGGTGTGTTAGCTCTTTAAACTTAGTGCAGGATTCAAATGTCATTTTTGTGACAGATACAGATATATGGTGTTTCAAAGGCATTTGCTACTTTAAATGGAGTAGCCTGCTTCTCTGACGAATCTGTCCTTTCAGTCCACTTTTGGTAAAAGGTTTCTCCTTTTCTTTGTTTTTTCCTGCCGTAGATGTGCGACTGTCGTGGATGTCTCCATACAGTGGATCCACTGCTATTTTAACTTGACGTTCGATGGATATTGTCTTGTGTTGCACACTGTGTACAAACAGTGCAGGACGACGACGTATTCTCAATATATGTCAGGCCAGGACAAAAGCAGGACCCAGATGCAGAGACTAGTTCCACAGGTTTTATTGAAAAAAAGTTCTCTTTACAGAGTGATAAAATCAGAGCTATGAAACTTAAACTAAACTCTCCTAGGAAAACTAAACAGCTATAAAAATGCAAACACTAATATCTACAAAAAACGCTCCAAAAGGGAGGAAAAACCTAACTGCGATAAGTAGTACAAAACAAAATCACTCGTAAAGAGGAAAATCGGCGATCACAAAGACTTTGGCTTGGAAACCGAAGACTCGTGAAATCTAGTCATCGGACAAAGACACACTGGCACCAGACAAAGGGAATGCAGACTATATAAAACACATGAAGGTAAGGGTGGAACAGGTGGAAACAATCAGGGCGGGGATGACAATCAGACCAGCGGGAAACACACAAGGGGAAGTGGGAAGTGACGAGAGGAGAGTAGGGTTACAAAATAAAACAGGAAGTCACCGACAAAACAGACAAGACATGACAATATATGCTTTATTCCAGGTGACCACTCAAGCACATGTAAACATGAAGGCTGACTTCCTGTTTACATGGCATCTGTAAATGCGCCTTCCAATGCATTCTGCTGACCAATCAGACTACAGATGGTATTGCACTCTAGATGGCAGTATTGTTAAAAATATATTCTATGAGAATATTACATCCCCCTTATTTTGAAAAACTTGTATGTAATATATTTCTGGTGAAATACCTCGAATAAGTCAACTGGACTGAACAATAAAGTAGTACACTGTGAATCAGAATAAACTGTGCATCACTTCACGCAGGCGGTTGTGGGATTTATTGGGAAAATGGTGGAAGACACAACACCAACAACCACCACCAGGATTTTTCCCAATCAGAAGCCGTGGGTGGATAAAACCGTCCGCGATGCGCTGAGAGCCTGCACCGCTGCATACAACTCTGAACTCACCGGAGACATGTCGCCGTACAGAGCAGCCACCTACGTCGTCCGGAGGACGGTGAAGGAGGCCAAACGCCGCTACGCCGAGAGACTGGAGCTGCAGATGGAGGAGAGCAACCCCAGGGCGCTGTGGCAGGGCCTACGCACCATAACGGACTATAAAGCGGCACACCCACGCACGCTGAGAGCGGACGCTTCGCTGGCTGATGAGCTCAACAACTTCTTCGCACGCTTCGAGTTGAACACCAGGCAAGAAGTTGCTCTCCCAGCCAGAGGAGAGGAGACGCTCACCGTGACGGAGCTGGAGGTGAGGAGGATGTTTAAAGGGGTGAACACCAGGAAGGCAGCAGGGCCCGACGGCATCAGCGGGCGTGTCCTCAAAGCCTGCACTGAACAGCTTGCACCGGTGTTCACTATGATATTCAACCTCTCCCTCTTACAGTGTGTGATTCCCACCTGCTTCAAGAAGTCTGTTGTGGTCCCCGTCCCAAAGACAGCCAAGCCCAGTAACTCTAATGACTATCGCCCCATAGCCCTCACATCCGTGGTGATGAAGTGTTTTGAGAAGCTGATCAAAACATTCATCACCTCATCCCTGCCCCCCACCTTGGACCCTCTTCAATTTGCATACCGCCCAGACAGATCCACTGACGACGCCATAAACCTGCTGCTACACAAAACTCTTTCCCACGCTGACACCAGGATGGGGAACTATGTGAGAGTGCTGTTTGTAGACTACAGCTCAGCATTCAACACCATAGTCCCCTCCAGACTTGTGAGTAAGCTGTGGGATCTTGGACTGAACCCCTCTCTGTGTAGGTGGGTCCACAACTTGTGTATGTGTGCAGGTGCAGGTGCAGGTGCATGTTCAAAAAACTGTCAAAAAGGCCAGGCAGCGTCTGTTCCACCTC
>JAFBJQ010015784.1:0-13505 GCA_016785345.1 Trinectes maculatus
GTCAGCTGAGTCAGGTACAATACAACCAACAGCAGAAGTTTGTTTTTTTTATCAAAGATTATGTAACTAGTCTTGTCTGTTAGTAGAATATTAAAGAGATTAGTCCATACAGCAGCTATAAAACAACATCTGGTTCACTTCTGACTTGGTGTCACTTACTGAGGCAGGTTATTATGTAGTGATTGTTGAATATGTTTTCCAGGTTTGGGCGTCACTCTCGAGATGAGCCATCTATTCTCGCTCCCTTACAACAGTGTTGCAGGTAATAAACAGAAAGAAACTGGAAGATTGAGTTTCAAAGTGCAAAACAGGAAAAGCAACATAGTTGACTCATAATTAAAGGATCGAGAGGCTTGAGGTGGCAGTTATTTTTTTTTTAGTTTGTACTTACTTGACTTCCCGTTGGCATATTTTCAGTATTTCATTCTGCATTCCACATTCCTCTTTGTAGGATTCGCCGCTCCACCTTTCTCCGTTTGCATCTCTTGTCCCTCCCTGGTTTCCGTCTGAGTGATGTCATGCGGGAGTCACTGGCTCAGGACCCCCTGGCACACGTGGCCCCACTCCTGTCTGAACCACATCTCTCTGCTTTGGACCGCCGCCTCAAAACCGTCCTGCAGGTGGTGCAGACCTGTCAGGGTCAGCATGATGATGTCATTTACAACGACTTGGAGGGATACAAGGAAGAATATGATCAACACCCTGCCTGAGGGAAAAATAACAATAAATTATATTTTGGTGTCATGGCTGTGTTGAATGGTTCATTTTAACATGAAAGACTGTTATTTCTCAGGACACTTCTTTATGAACAAACATGAACCCAAAGTGCAGCAAATACATAAAACATCTGGATCACCAGCTCACCAGAATCAACACAATTAACTTCTTGATGAAATGACAGAACGAGATTGGTGATAATAACCATTTAACGTAAAAGATTTCCTCCACAAATGTTAGAGGACAAACAGGAAGTCATTTGCACCTGGGTGTGTTTGTTTGTGAATTCTGCTCCTTCAGCAATAATATATTCTAATATACTACAGAGTAATTTTACACAGTGCCATTTAAAGGACCATGATCTGGTAACTTTAGGTCTCTGCATCACACCTGGTTTGTTTCAGACCAGCTGTGAAATCAGAAAACCTTTGCAGATACATGTTTAATTCTTGTTTCTTGTTTAACTGCAGAGACGTAGATGAATCAAACTTTAAAAGAAAAGAAAATTGTTTCATTTTCCAAACGTCACTGAGGGCGAGGTAAGAAACCGTCGGAGTAAAACGCCACTTTGATCAGTCTGCTCCTGAGTCTTATGACGTGTTTTGATTCCTCTCACACCGGAAACACATAAATTGGTTTGTTTGCCGTTTATTGAACATTCTGTGATGGACCCGTTGGACTTCCGGGTCTCTGAGGAGCTGCTGCGGTTCCTCCATGTTCACAAAACGGAGCTGTCGTGCATGGAGAACCCGCGCGCCTTCCTCAGTCAGCTCAGAGACCACAACCTGATCCCAGACCAGCGCTACCAGGTGAGCTACTGCAGCTGAGGTCCGCTAATCCGGGTCCTGCTCCTTCCGTGAAGCGCGCTTACTGTAGCAAGTTGTTTCCTGTAGCTGACTGCTATTTGTCAGGTTATATAAACTCTACAGCACCTATGCAGTGTTAAATTTATAATTACCAGAGTTTTCACTTTGTCAATATTTTTATTATTACAATTTATTTCAACAAATAATGATAACAAACGAATCTTTACCTGTTTCATTGGTGAATGAATCAGCAAATGATGATGGTATATAGCATAGTTCATTTGAGCCAACCCTTGTCATATTTGTGTGTGAACAGGTGGTGAATCGTAGGAGGAGTAAGGAAACGTTAAAGAAAGATGTTTATGAAATTCTGGACTGGTTGGAGAAAGAGCAATCAGAGCACATTCACTTATTCTGGAAATGTGTCTTTAAGGATACCATCACGGACAGATACCCATTATTGAAAGAGCTGCGAAGAAAGCTCATGGACGGTCAGATCTCTTTCTTTGTTGTCATCAGCAGATTAATGAATGTGATTCTGCTTTTCTTTGCTTTTGATTAATATATTCTGTACATGGACCCTGATATAGTTGATAATAGTCATAATAACAAAAGTATTAAAGTATTGGAAATGAAAGTGTACACACACTGTCATTGATTCAGGTTCATAAAACTCTCCATTAATGAAATTCTGCTTTTAAAATCTGTTCAGCTGTATTGAAGCCTGATTTCCACTTCTAATTCTACTTAGTGACATTTTCATCACTATCACTGTAGATGAGAATTTGTATTTGAAAAAAAGAAGCACGAGAATCCTACTTTGTAATGTCGTAATTAGCTAAGATTTCTTAACTAACTTATTAACTAACACACTGTGTACATGGTCCGTTCCAGTATCATTCCATTTTGAAACACAACTGCCTGAGAAGGTACAGACAGATGAGGTGGTTGATGATGAAGACCAGCAGCCTAGTACATCATCTCAGGCGACACCTGATCAGAGCCACCTATCCCAGAACTCCAGCTTCTGTAAGTCGCTGCCCACCTGTAACAAAGAGCACATCATTATTGTGGACTGGTGACTTGGTCCGTGTAAATAGAAAACAAGGGGTTAATTTTTTTATTAGTTTCACTTTAAAAGAAAACTTAACTACACACTTTAAGAATGACACTGTGACCTTAGGAAGCAGTTTGTGCACTTTACTAAGTGCAGAACATTTACATATACAGATATGGTTCCACTTCCTGTTAAGGATGATTGCATTAATTGTTGAGGATACATTTTGAGGCCTGTTGTGCTGTCGTCTGGCAGTTGCTGTGGGGATAATCCGCCGCACCTGAAAGAAGGGAGGGTCCATATAGAGGAAGTGGTGGCCAAGAGGCCGAGAGGTCACCAGTTTAAAACCCAGTTCGGCTGAAGATTTGTTTGGAGCGTCACCATCCAAGACCTGGGCCACCATCAAGATTTCCGAGTGGCCGGAAATCGGGAGAGGCGCCACCATCTGTCTGCTACCATCCACCTTCTGTCCTTGAGCAAGGCCCTTAACCCCCCAAATTCCTCCCCCCATACCCCACCCCCACACCACCCGGGCACCTTTAATGGCAGACCATTGCTCTGCATGTGCGTGCTGTGGGTTATGTAACAAGTTTCTGTATTCATATGTGCATTGGGAGAAAATGCAGAGAACTAATTTCCCCGTTTTGTTTCTTCTTCTTCTACTTCTACATTTATATTGTGTGGTTGTGTAGATCTACAAAATAATTGAGACACTGGTAAAGTTATGTATAAATTATAATTGAATGCTTAATGAAATGTGCAGTGGTAAAAGAGTCGAGTGTTCAAAGCTGCAGTATGTAATATCAAGAGGAGATTCAGGTCACTCCCCCTCTCTCCCCGTTGCAATCAAGCCCTGCCGCCAAGCCCCACCTCCACGCAGCGTCTCCGCAGCTGCCGTGACCGCGACCAAAGACACTCATGAGCGGAGGGAGGGGGCTGTTTGTAGCATGTGTGAGCAGTGATTGACAGATATCAGACACGCTGTCAGAAGCTGCTCTGGCCCTGAATGGTTGTTTTGTGTCAGTGTCCCTCTCAGTGACGTGTGGAATGCCCCTACTGTGAAAATTATTTAAATAAATCTGAAATATGACTTATTGTACATTCAACTTCATTTTACACACCTGAGGTTTTCCTAGCTGCCATAAAAAGTATCTTACATGAAATGTTGACTACCTAAGTAACCTTTCCCTTAACCTATTCCCGTTTGACTTCTTTGCTGTCATCCAACTGTGTGTCTTGCAACTTCCTGTTTATTTTGGAGTTTGCTCCCTGCTATATCTTGTGCTACTTTACTTCCTGTCTCTGTTTAGTTTTTTGGCCTGATTTTATTGGTTTCACCTGTGTCTTCTTTCCCCAGCTATATATAGTGTGAGCATCTTGCTGTGTTCTTTGTTAGGTCTTCTGCTCTGTGTTAGCTTGTCAGTCTGCTTTCTTAGGTTTGCATTGCTTTGGAATTGTGTCTTGTGCTGTTGTTTCTGATAGGTTTTGTTCCAATAAATCACCTTTCTACCCATCCATCTAAAAAATTTTTGTACGTGTTTGTATCCTGCCATCTGC
The DNA here is from genome assembly GCA_016785345.1 of Trinectes maculatus. Lineage (NCBI taxonomy): Eukaryota > Metazoa > Chordata > Actinopteri > Pleuronectiformes > Achiridae > Trinectes > Trinectes maculatus. The sequence goes on from JAFBJQ010015784.1 coordinate 4,138, forward strand.
CTCGTTGACATCAATTTGTAATTTTATGTTTGTTGATTGGGTCTTTTGAAGAGAGTATTTTCCCACTCTACGTTTTTGCTCTGTATGAACAACACACAAAACCCTTACGTGAGCTACAGTCAAACTCTGCACTTCCCGGGGTTTTGGATAGGAAATAAGCTCAGATTTCTTGAAAAAGACACATTCTTTTTTTCAGTGGTCCAGAAGTAGTGCAGAAAGATGATTGTCAACAAAATGCTTTCATGTATTGTTTGTCTTTATAGGAAGATCAGAAAAACAATGAGTGCTGCAAGTGTAAAAGTGAGGAAGGCATTTTGGTGGAGTGTGTCAACTGCCCTCGCTCCTTCCACCAGAAATGTCACCTGCCACATGTAGACGATGCACTTTTGTGGTGAGCTTTGATCAAAATTAGGGCCAGCTAAGATACAAACAACATTTTTTGTCTCTTTTTCTACTTTTAATTCATACTTTTTCATTCTTTAAACGAAGATGAAAGAGATTTTAAACAGCACTTCTTCAGTATCTGTGAGTCGCAGAAAGACAAGGTTACAGACCAGTATGCTAACACTGTAGAACACTTCGCAGCTAAAGAGCAAGATATTTGTTGCATTGTGGCTTTTGGGTGAGTAATTAAACAACTGTTTGGCAACTTAACTATACTCATATTGTAAATTAATTTACAACTTGTTTAGTTGCCATAAAAATTAATTCCAAGTTTATTTTTTTTAAATTATTTGACCTGGGTGTTTTTTGTCTTCCAATGTAAGTCTAGGTCAGGTTAGTCACTACAAACGATTTGTAATTCATCTGATTATTCGGAGTGCGACATACATCTGCCTCCAAGAATAGGATAAATTCTCTTATCTACAGGACCGTGTGGGTAGGTGCAAACATTTAAGGTACAGAACCTTGAATATTCCTCCAGCCCAGGTGAATTTTAACATCCATGCTAGGCTGTGGCAAATTAATAGTAGTTCTTGCTAGATAGCTCAAGTTCGCTAGGTGTATCCAAAGCACAAATAAAGACTCTGTCTGACAACCATTCCAGTCGAAGTTGCAAAAAGGATTACATTGAAATACCACACCTGCAGAGTATTAGCACAATCAACTCGTACAACAAGTAACGTTACCATTACGAGTTCATAATGCTAGCACTTTTAAGTGCTAGCTAACTGGTAGCACTTACTGTATGTTCACATATAGACAAAAAATAGAGCGCTGAAACACATGTTTCCGTGGCCAGTGTAAATACTACCGTTCATCAGAGCACCTGGTGTGCGGTCAGCCACACTTGCTGAAGGTTTCCTTGGCTCCAACGATACCTGACCTCACCCTTGCTCCCCGCAAGTCCTGGAGGTCGCCATGGAGACAATCCTGTAGCCGCACCAAACGCGGGTTCTCTGTTGAGATAAATAGAGATAGTTTAAATACTTTTAAACTTAATGTACTGTGTTTGGTTACAAAAACCTACCAACAAAACTGGTTTTCAAACACAACTACAATAAAAACAGATTCGAATTGAAAAACTCTTTTTTAAATTTATACAACAATGCTAAGGCTAAAAGAATAGATTTTGCTATTGTCGAACTGAAATATAACCCAAAGGCAACATGGACAGACATCACTATGAGACATTTGAGAAATTGGGCAATGAGACTTTCCTGCTGCATCTGGATCATGGACGGGCGTGAGTAATCTATCATGTCAGCTCAGTCAGGTACAATACAACCAACAGCAGAAGTTTTTTTTATTATCAAGTATTATGTAACTAGTTTTGTCTGTTAGTAGAATATTAAAGAGATTAGTCCATACAGCAGCTATAAAACAACATCTGGTTCACTTCTGACTTGGTGTCACTTATTGAGGTCAGTTATTATGTAGTGATTGTTGAATATGTTTTCCAGGTTTGGGCGTCACTCTCGAGATGAGCCATCTATTCTCGCTCCCTTACAACAGTGTGGCAGGTAATTAACAGAAAGAAACTGGAAGATTGAGTTTCATAGTGCAAAACAGGAAAAGCAACATAGTTGACTCATAATTAAAGGTTTGAGAGGCTCAAGGTGGCAGTTATTTTTACTTGCCTTCCCGTTGGCATATTCTACGTTCGCGTCACTTGTCCCTGTGTTGAATGGCTCATTTTAACTTGTAGCATGAAAGACTGTTATTTCTCAGGACACTTTCAACTTTCTTATGAACAAACATGAACCAAAAGTGCAGCAAAACATCTGGATCACCAGCTCACCAGAACAAACAAAATTAACTTCGTGATGAAATGACAGAACGAGATCGGTGATAACCATTTAAAGTAAAAGATTTCCTCCACACACATTAGAGGACAAACAGGAAATCATTTGCACTTGGTTGTGTTTGTTTGTGAAATCTGCTCCTTCAGCAATAATATATTATGTACTACAGCAATAATATATTCTAATATACTACAGAGTATATTACAGTATATAAGAAAGAACAAGCTGAACGCATGTGTGTCACTACACAGATGTCTGTGTGGTGTCTGTGCAACATTTGACACACACACACACACACACACACACACACACACAAAATAGTTTCACTTTCCAAACGTCACTGAGAGGGCGAGGTAAAAAAGCATCTGTGTAAAACGCCACTTTGATCAGTCTGCTCCTGAGTCTTATGACGTGTTTTGATTCCTCTCACACCGGACATGTAATTTGTCGTTGAACATTCTGTGATGGACCCGTTGGACTTCCGGGACCGCGAGGAGCTGCTGCGGTTCCTCCACGTTCACAAAACGGAGCTGTCGTGCATGGAGAACCCGCGCGCCTTCCTCAGTCAGCTCAGAGACCACAACCTGATCCCAGACCAGCGCTACCAGGTGAGCTACTGCAGCCGAGGCCCACTCATCCTTTGCAAGTTGTTTTCTGTAGCCGACTGCTATGTGTCAGGTTATATAAACTCTACCACACCAATGTAGTGTTAATTCATTATTTTCACTATATTTTTCAATATTTATCAATATTTTTTATTATTACAGTTTATGTCAAGAAAGAGTCAGAATTAGCCAAGGGAAAATCTAGAGCACCCGCAGTGGGTATTGTCCCTGTATATTTTGTATGTGATAAGTGGTAACATAAAAGGTCGCTGACCACACTGATTCAATAAGTCTAAAGTTAAAAGCGGTGCACGGAGGAGAAAAGAGAGGAAACACAAAGATGAGGGTAAAGGTCAAACTTCAAAAGTTAGGGAAGTAATTATTTATTAATATCGATTGAATATATAAATTATTAATTAATTCAGCTGAATGCGTATGGGGGGGATGGGGGGATGGGCCATGCCCCTGGGCCCGGAGTGCAAATATTCCACCACTAATCGATGGTGTTTTGTACTCAGTTGTTCACCAATAGAATTTTAATCACAGTGGGTATATCTGATTTGACTGCGCTGAAAAATTTGTCTAATTTGCCCCACTGGTGAACCTATGACTATAATATGATCTTTCTTTATTTCATTGTGTATGTAAAATGTAATTTAAGGAAACTGTTCACATATTGTTCTGATCTGACCAAATAAACAAATCTTTACACGCATCATTGATGAATTAATCAGCAAATGATCATGGTATATAACATAGCTCTTATGAGCTAACCCTTAATTTTTGTCTGTACATGTGTGTGTGTACAGGATGTGAGTCGCAGGAGGAGTAAAGAAAAGTTAAAGAAAGATGTTTATGAAATTCTGGACTGGTTGGAGAAAGAGCGAGCAGAGCACATTCACTTATTCTGGAAATGTGTCTTTAAGAATGCCATCATAAACATCTACCCATTTCTGAAAGAGCTGCGATGTAGCCTCATGGACGGTCAGACTTCTTTCTTTGTTCTCATCAGCAGATTAATGAATGTGATTCTGCTTTTCTTTGCTTTTGATTAATATATTCTGTACATGGAGCCTGATATAGTTGATAATAGTCATAATAACAAAAGTATTAAAATATTGGAAACTAAAGCGTAAACACATTGTCATTGCTTCAGGTTCATAAAACTCTTCATGCATGAAATTCTGCTTTTAAAATCTGTTCAGCTGTATTGAACCCTGATTTCCACTTCTAATTCTACTTATAAATAAATAGTAACACTATCATCACTATCACTGTAGATGAGAATTTGAATTTGAAACTCTGTGCCAGAGTTGTAAACACAATATAAAGTAGTAGTAAAAAAAAAAGAAGCATAAGAATCCTACATTATAATTTCATAATTACTTTAGATTTCTTAACTAACATATGAACTTACTCAGTGTGTACATGGTCTGTTATGTAATTGCAGCATCTTTCCATTTTGAAACACAACTGCCTGGCAAGGTAGGGACAGATGAAAGGAAAAGGAAGGAGCGTTCAGAAGAGGATGCAGAGGAGAGCCAAGTCAAAAGCATGAAGAAAGAGCAACGGGTGTGTGATGATGAAGACCAGCAGCCTAGTACATCATCTCAGGTGACACCTGATCAGAGCCACCTATCCCAGAACGCCAGCTTCTGTGACTCGCTGCCCACCTGTGACGAAAAGGACGTCATTATTTTGGACTGATGACTTAGGGGTTAATTTTTTATTAGTTTCACTTTAAACAAAAACTTAACAATACACATTAACAATGACACTGTGACCTTTGGTAGCAATTCTTGCACTTAACTAAGCAGGTGCTTTGCAGAACATTTACATATACAGATATGGTTACACTTTCTGTTAAGGATGATTGCATTAATTGTTGAATGTTCAGGATACGTTTCGAGGCCTGTTGTGCTGTTGTCTGCCATTCGCTGTGGGGGTAATCTGCGTCACCTGAAAGAAGGGAGAGTAAATTTATATTGTGTGATTGTCTAGATCTACAAAACAATTGGGTAAAGACATTGGTAAAGTTCTGTATTTCATTTTTAATGAAATGTGCAAAGGTAAAGGAGTCCAGTGTTTAAGGTTTAACACTGGATTGGATGGTGTACACTTTTTTATTTATAAACATATATTTTGTGGTGGGAAATGGCAGCAGAGAGAGTATGTAAAGCACTGTTTAGAAAATATCCTATAATAGTGTATTCATGAGTAATATGAGTTTGTTGTATTGAAATTACTTGATTAAAGCTGAAATAACTTCAGTTTACATGCCTGAGATTTTCCAACTTGCCTTATAAAGTATCTTACAAGAAATGCTGATTACCTAAGTAAACTTTTCCCCCAAGAATGTGTGGGAAAATGTAATTAATGTATTAATACAATATAAGATAATTAATGTTTTTGATTATGCTAGGTGTATACTGGGTGTGTTAGTGCATTTTTAATCAAAAGTAATAGTTTTTCCATAATAGATTACTTTAATCTAATTAATCTTATTCTGTGTCACCAATTCTAAATGTTCCCACACTTAAGATGGTTCTTTGATGGCTCCATAGAGAGCAATCCAAACAGTAATGACAGGACGTGAAGACACAACGCTGTTTCATCCAGCTTGTCAGTGCCAGAGCCTCAGTGTCAGAGGGAATGTCACTAATCAACATCCAGCCTGAGAAAAAATAACAATAAATTATATTTTGGTGTCATGACTGTGTTGAATGGTTCTTTCAACTTTTCTATAAACAAACATGAACCCAAAGTGCAGCAAATACATACAACATCTGGATCACCAGCTCACCAGAATCAACACAATTAACTTCTTGATGAAATGACAGAACAAGATTGCTGATAATAACCATTCAAAGTAACCAATTTCCTCCACACACATTAGAGGACAAACAGGAAATCATTTGCGCTTGGTTACATTTGTGAAATCTGCTCCTTCAGCAATAATATATTCTAATATAGGCTACTACAGAGTAATTTTACACGATGCCATTTAAAAGACCATGTTCTGGTAACTTTCTGTCTCTGCATCACACCTGGATCATGTTTGTTCTTTATAGACCAGCTGTGAAATCAGAAAACCTTTGCACATATATGTTTAATTCTTGTTTCTTGTTTAACTGCAGAGACGTAGATGAATCAAACTCTGCACAGTGACGAGTTTATGAGAAGAAACAAGCTGAACACACCTTGGGTGGAGTGAGGTCTTTAATAATGTCCGCACACACACACGCGCGCGCGCACACACACACACACACACACACACACACACGATAGTTTCATTTTCCAAACGTCACTGAGGGCGAGGTAAGAAACCATCTGAGTAAAACGCCACTTTGATCAGTCTGCTCCTGAGTCTTATGACGTGTTTTGATTCCTCTCACACCGGAAACACATAAATTGGTTTGTTTGTTGTTTATTGAACATTCTGTGATGGACCCGTTGGATTTCCTGGACTCCGAGGAGCTGCTGCGGTTCCTCCACGTTCACAGAACGGAGCTATCGTGCATGGAGAACCCGCGCGACTTCCTCAGGCAGCTCAGAGACCACAACCTGATCCCAGACCAGCGCTACCAGGTGAGCTACTGCAGCCGAGGTCCGCTAATCCGGGTCCTGCTCCTTGCTTGAAGCGCGCGCTGACTGTAGCAAGTTGTTTCCTGTAGCCGACTGCTGTCTGTCAGGTTATATAAACTCTACCACATGTACTGTTACTTTATTATTATCAGAGTTTTCACCTTGTCAATATTTTTATTATTACAGTTTATTTCAAGAAAGAGTCAGCAGCTGGAGCAAAAGCTAGAGCCACCCCCATGTGTATTGTCCCTGTGTATTTTGTATGTTATAAAAGGTAAGAAATAACATGTCAGTTCCTCAGTAAATAGTTTTAGGTAGTGGCCAAAGGCACCACACTAAAATACTAAAGGCCAAATCTGGGTTTAAACATTACATTACATTGCTGAGAGAAACTAATTACAATTATAGTTACATTTGAAAAATCGCCGCAAAAACTCGGGTTTATCAACTCGTTTTCAACTTCCTCCTTCTAAAGCCGCAAGTTCGATACCGACGCTTGTGATTGGCTCTCTCTGGTCATGTGCCATTCTGCCGCTAGACTTGCTAGCTGAACGCCGTTGCTCAGCAAAAATATGTTCGTGAGTTGGAAATTTAAAAACCACTTCGAACAGACAGCAGATAAGGGCCCAAACATTTTGGAAAAATGTAAAGAGTGTTTTCCAGCAGTGAAGGTGCTGTCGACATCGAACCTGAAGACACATCTAAAGGTACGTATGTAACTGCAAGCGCTCACATACAATAAAATGGGGGCGAAGTGCCAACCTTCCGTTTGTCTTTTCATGCCTAGCATTAAGTGATGATGACAAAGTCAGCTTTAGTTTCATATCATTTCTGATGCAAGAACAGTGTTATGAAATAAGATGTAGCCTTACCATTGGTCTCAAACATGACAACGTTTTTCCAAATATGACCTCGAAGCGCCACCTTGTGGTGCAATTTTTATTTTAATTTAAAAAAATCTCAGATAAACTAGACGGCATCTAGAAACAGAATGAGGGATGACCACATGGAACAGGTCCTGCTGCTCCGTTACAATAACCATCACTATCCCACTGATCCTAGCCACAATGACTGATGTATAGTGTGTGGACGTCACATATGTTCACTTTATGTATCATTCTGTTGGCCAATTTGATTTTTGAATGCTACAGAGCATGTGCTGCCTCCAAATTTGCATTACATTGCAAGTGTTGTCAAAAGTGTTGACTGTGAAGGTATGTTAAATATGTAAAGATAAAGAGAAAAATGTTACAGTAAGTGTACTGTATACAGCTGTTCTAACAGTAGAGAAAAGTTACTGAAGTTCAGTCTTGTGGAGTCTTTTATTATATTGTCTTTATGTAGTCTGAAGTACAACAGGGTAACTTGTAATTGTAAAATTGTAACCCTAATTACATTTCCAAAGTAATATTCCCTACAGTATAGCATAGTTCAAATGATCCAACCCGTATCATATTTTTGTCCGTACATTTCTGTGTGTACAGGTGGCGAATTGCAGGAGGAATAAAGAAATGTTAAAGAAAGATGTTTATGAAATTCTGGACTGGTTGGAGAAAGAGCAATCAGAGCACATTCACTTATTCTGGAGATGTGTCTTTAAGGAAACCATCATGAACATCTACCCATTTTTGAAAGAGCTGCGAAGAAAGCTCATGGACGGTCAGATCTCTTTCTTTGTTGTCATCAGCAGATAAATGAATGTGATTCTGCTTTTCTTTGCTTTTGATAAATATAGCTTGTACATAGATCCCGATATACTTGATAATAATAATAACAAAAGTATTAAAGTGGAAACTTAAGTGTACACACATTGTCATTGCTTCAGGTTCATAAAACATGTGTGCTGTTTTCACATATTTTTCTGCTTTTTAAAATCTTCTCAGCTTTACTGAGGCCTGATTTCCATTTATAATTCTGCCTATAAATAAATAGTGACATTTTCGTCATTATTACTGCAGCTGATAATTTGTATTATTCGGTGCCAGTGTTGTGGACACAAAACAAAATAAAGTGGTAGTAAAGAAGTTGAGTGAGAATCCTATCATTCTAACGTCATAATTAGTTTATATTTATTTACTAACTCAGTGTGTATCTGCTCTGTTATGTAATTGCAGGATCTTACCATTTTGAAACACAAGTGCCTGAGAAGGCAGAGACAGAAGAAAGGAAAAGTAAGGAGCGTTCAGTTGAGGATGAAGAGCAGGAGCACGTGAAAAAGAAGAGGAAAAGGCGGCGGATGTGTGATGATGAAGAGCAGCAGCCAAGTACATCATCTCAGTTAACTCCCAGTCGGAGGAAACTATCCCGGAAAATCAGCTTCTGTAAGTCGCTGTCCACCTGATGTCTTACTCTTACTTATGGAAGTCCTGATTATATATGATCTGCAGGTTAGACTGCTGCAAACTGCAAATAATGTTCTTCTGTTTGTCATTACTGTAAGTTGTTGCAGTTGATAGACTGATGTCACTGTGTGGCAGAAACATGATTGAGTAAAATGTTTGAAACAGAAGTCTCAGTGAAAGAGGAAAATTGATATAATTATTGTTATATATTATTTCACAGCTTCTCCCTTGAAGAAAGGAGAAACAGATGCCATTTGGAACTGGCTAATTTATAAGACTCAGCTGCCTGTGACCTGTGGCTCCCTGGAGGCGACACTGCATAGAGACAGACTGGCAAAAGGTCAGAAGGACAAAGTAAAAATCATCAGCTGAAAGAAACTCCATTGTTTTCATTGGCTAATGTGAAAAATTATTTTAAAAAAACACACAAAGAAATGATATAAATTGATAGATTATTTTTGATAGATTATTATTTCAATGTAATTTTAAATACAGATATTTGCAAAGATTAAAAATCTGCTATGACACATTTATTACAGCGGAGAAGTGTATTTTGTTCAAGGATCATTGGTTTACTCCCAGTGAATTTG
>JAFBJQ010015889.1:0-13551 GCA_016785345.1 Trinectes maculatus
CTCTGCAGCAACCATGTTGATTAAGGCCAGGCTTGGAGATAATCAAAAATTTGTGCGAGTAACAGAGCCACACCTGAAGGAGTTTTTGATTGCAGGTAAGAAATTGTCATTGGAATTAGGTTTTCCACCAGAAACTTTAAGGTGCTAAGAGTAGCCTAACTTTAACTTTGAGTACAAATATTACCATCTCACATTGAATTACTATAAATGTATGCTTTTCTTAAGACGCAGTAATGAGTAGTTTTATTTCACACTAATTTATTGATGTTTATTCAAAAACAATGTTCAAGATCCATTGGATATGTGAGTATTAGACCAACATGAACTAGGGATGTACACGGTTATCATAATTGGTTAATGAGCATTCTTTATCGGTCAGAAAAAAAATCAAAATGTGCATCTCTAACATGAACTCATGAGTCTGGTTTACACAAGCATTTGTCTTTTCCTCTAGCATTTGCAAAGTTTGGTGTGCCAGCTGTGACAGAAGGTGTGAAGGTTCTTGACAGTACGGGAACTGAGTTGGATGATGACGTATTTGAGGATGTTGTTAAGGATCCTTCAGTGGGAGTACTTACCATCAAATATGACACTGGTTGGTCTCAGTTACAGTTGTAATTTATTTGACAGTATTTAATGGACATACTAGTTCTTTGTGGTTAATGTTTTTCCTTTCATCTGCTTCCCCTATCAGGATCAGAAGAATCTGTCTCCCAGGCACCATCTCCTGAGCAGTCGGACCTACCATCCCTTGATTCGTCTGATTCTCAAGATACAGACATCCTTTCAGAGAGTCCTTCCGCTAAACGGCAGAGGCTGGACACAGAAGCCAAGAACGTAAGAATTAACACACAAACACCAGAGCACAACAGGAATTATTTAAGGCCACCAAGGCTGTAAAAAAGAATAAAGGGACATTTCAAAAGGACTCTTGAGGAGTTTTGGAAAGTGAAGTTTTGTCACACTACGTTTCCGATGAGCCTCCGCACACAGGGTCAGTGAAGTTCTTGGATCAGCGCAAGACAGGTGAAAGCATTTGCGTCAAGAGCAAAAGTCAGAGGTTGGAAGACAATCAGTTACTGTTGTAGTTCTGACCATAAATAATGCCAACTAGCGATCCAGCGGCGTGATTCCCATGACCCGCTGGGAAGCGTCCAGGAAACCGAAACTAGGAAATGCTGGGCGAGTCAACCACTAAATAACAACAAAAAAAAACTATAAAAATAAAATAATATATTTATTGAACATGGATCCATTAACAAGTGCTAACGTAGATTCATCCACATTAATGACACTTTTGTATAACCAAATACAAACTCCTCAGGGTCTCTTTAAAGACCATTTGTTTTTGACCATTTGTTTACTTATTAATGTGATGTATTCTCAACATGCTAAATTGTTTTGCTTTTTGTCTGCAGTTGGTGGAATCCATTCTTACAAAGAAACCTGGTGGGGAACGCATAATGAATGAATACAATCGAAGCAAGTCCCTTACAGATGAAACCAGGAGGAATATGGTGAACATACTGGCAGCTGACATGACGGAAAAGAATGGGTAATTTGTAAATAGTCTTTAGTTTACTCACTGTAGCTTTTACATTAAATTCAAAACTTTGTTAAATCCAGTGCATATAAGAAATCTTTACCATTTTATATCTTGCAGTACATCACCACCCAGACAGGTGAAAGTATGCCAGAGGAATTGTGACCTTATTCCCCTACCTCAGTGATCCGTTTTCCAGGACTGGTTATGTAAGTTTCACATGATAATGGCTGTGATAATGTTGAATGTGACAACAACAACAAAAAAAACAACTCATGAATGGAATGTCTGTTTTTGTTATCCTTTCACCCTCCAAGGAGCATTATTATGATGGCGAGAGTGGCACTGGGTACTTGGCCTGGAGGATTAAAACTATTCAGAGATCCACTGCTAGAGACAGACGATCATCGTATGGCGGTAACACAATAATAATACTAGAAGATCTGAACTGAATTTTCTTTTGTCTGTAAATATGGTTCTCAAAATATGGTATTTTTCCATATTGTGCAGCATCATCTGAAGGAACATCTCGTGAAGATGGGGTTGGAGGACCAGCTGCCAGACGAGATACCCAGTTTGTTCCAGAGAGTGTCCTGAGCGAAGACGAGTGTAAGGAAGCAGTTGCACTGATGAAACATTGTCCTGATGAGGACACAATCAAGAAGAAGATGAAGCTGACATTTGACTTCCGCCGCAACATGGTCCTCGACCCGCAGCAGTCAAGCAACGTACTGTCTGTCTTTCCACGTTTCAAAGACGTCAAAGGCTTGGTAATAGATTTTCATTGTTTTGACAGTGTTTTGACAATTTCATAATAATTAAAGTATGTGTGTATTTAAGTAACAGTCAAACAACACAATTCATTTGGCTGTGAAATCTTGAAGTTCTCCATTATCCTCACCCTAGGTGGAACAGGATTTTGTTCTGATGTTTGGGGAGGATGTCTCCGGCAAGTTTCTGGAGAATTGGACGACCACATTCAAGAAAAAGATCATCCAACAATGCAGAAAGCTTCCATCTACCAGTGAGCTTGAAGATCTCCTCCTGGCAGCTGATACTCCTGAGGATGGCACTGAAGTGGATGACGACATTGGTAAGTATGAAATGCTATTGAAATAGCAGAATCACACAGGGGCGGTGCGTGGCGCAGTGGGTAAAGCGGCCGCCCCATGTAGAGACATGTGAATTTTACTGATGGTCCACATAACATTAAATTTGTTTATTTACAGGTTGGGACAGTGACCTCTCATCGATTTTGCTGCTGTTACACCTGATTCCCCCCTCTGCCCAGGGTCGCAAAAGACCGGGAAAGATGTCTGCTTTTCAGGCAGAAAAGCACCTTGTGGTTTTTTCAAGAAGGTTTGTATTTGTTCTTTATTTTATTTTCATTTTTTTATTCAAGGATGTTTCACTGGGGGAGCCATGGTTTTTTAGGTCATGATCACATACACACACACACACAAATTCTATACAATCTAACACGCTCCATGAAGAGGGCTGGGTCAGAGCAGGGCCAGAGCGAAGCCGTGCGTCAGTTCAGGCTGCAGCCCCTGCACTGTCTGGGACACAGCTCGAAACTCACAGCGAGCACACACAAGCACCCACTCCATCCGAACAGCAGCAGTATTTGAGTCCGACATACGTAAACACAGACACTCTGGGTAAACACAGCTGATCGATCGAAAAATATTACCGCTGGAGTGAATATACTTTCCGTCATTAAAACAGGTTCTTGAACGTAACTCGGTCAAAGCTATCCTCAAGATGTTTGCAGTTCTGTTAGGTCATGTTGCTGACATCATGCAGCATGATGATGATGGTAAAATTTTACAAATATACACGTTTTTTCATTAGAATCAGTACAGAACTGAAATGAGGGTTAGAGGGGAATTCAATCAACCTTTATTTAATGGGAGCATTGGAAAAAAAACGTTTTAAAGTAACGAAAAAGTTACTTTCTCAGTAACACATTACTTTTTGGGTTAAGTAACTTAGTTACTGAGTTACTTTTTAATTAGGTAACTAGTTACTATTTTTCAGTAACTAGCACTACACTGCACACACATTGAAGCTGATTTTCTTGTGCAATATTACCACTATGTAATTGTAAATGTCTTGCAATGTGTTTTTGTTTTCTCAGACAGGAACCAACATACAGGAACATCTGGATTCCATCATGGTGACCACCCAACCGTACCTCCTGGCTGTGGGACGAAAAAAAAAAGAGGTTCACCAGTTCTTTGTCATACTTGACAAAAATGCCATCAGTTGCAGGTCGGCCTCTTCACTTGGTGCCTTCGACCAGCTGTTTAAGGTGCACTACGTTTTTGCCACCACATACAACCCCATGCTGAACAACATGTTCACGTTCATCCAGACCACTGTGTATAACATAGATGTTGGCAAAGTGAAGGAGAGTCCCCGTGTCGCAGACGTTCGGGCTAGGTTGCTTCATTAGTACTTGAACAAATCTGTTTCACATGAAGTGTTTCGTTTGTCAGACAGAGTAAACTTGCGCAAATACACTTGTTAGGCATTTACGGGTAGTTCATGGTTACTTAGATGGAAAAAATCTTCGCCTTAAATGTGCTCAGTCTGGATGTGGCCGTGTGCTTGGAACCTTTTCTGGGTTTAGGAAACATTTAAACACCAAACACACTAACAATATCGACCAACAAGTTAATAATGATGTCAATATAAGCAGAGCAGATCTTGGTGATGCGGGAGAGCTGGTGACTACTAATGTAGAGGAGAAGGCCACAGCATCTACCTCACTGACAGAGTCGAGTAGCAGCACTTTAGATATGTGTGCTACTGCTATTGCACAACTCAAAGCAGCTCGATTAAGTCAGTCTAATGTTAAGAGGTTTGTCTCATCCATGGAAGAAGTGGTTTTTGAGATTCACAATCAGGCTAAGGATGTAGCTTTACAGTGCTTGTCTCCACAGGATACTGTAAATAGGAACAAAATAGAAGAGTCCTTCCAAATTTTGGAAAATCCAGTCATACCTTTAAATTCAGAAGCAAAACTAAACAAACACATAAGAGAGAAATGGGGACTTGTTGAGCCTGTTCAAAAAGTGCTTGGCACAAGATTTGACAGCAGAAGAAACAAAACTACTGGGACATATGACCAAGTCATTGTAACCAATATGTTTGCATATGTTCCAATTTTGGAAACACTGAAGAGTATTTTACAAAAAAAAGAATTTGCAGACATGATCAAGCCCAGGTATAGTCCCAAGGACGGTGTGTACGCAGACTTGAGAGATGCCACCTATTTTAAAGAAAGTCCCCTATTTTCTATTGAAAAAGATGCCTTGCAGATTCAGCTTTTTTATGACGACTTTGAAACTGCAAATGTTTTGGGACCCAAAAGAGGTTTACATAAATTAGGTGCTATATATTTTACTTTGAGAAATTTCCCCCCAATCTTTAATTCATCTTTGATTAATATCCATTTGTTTGCCCTATTCCATGCACAAGACATAAAACGATATAGTTTTAATTTGATACTTGAACCACTTATTAATTATCTTAAAGTGCTTGAGACAGAGGGACTTCAAATTCCAACATTTGAACATGCGATTCATGGTACTGTAGTTGAAGTCACTGGCGACAATCAGGGTTTGCATGGTCTATTTGGCTTTGTAGAGTCATTTGGGGCACGATATTGCTGTCGTTTCTGTCTCCTTGAGAAACACTGTTTTCAAACTGTATTCTGTGAAGATTATCCAGAAGTTGTTTTAAGAACTGTTGATGCACATGCATAGCACTGTCAGACTGTACAAACAGATCCTAGGCTGCCTCATGTATATGGTGTGAAACGCAGTTGTCTGTTGAATTCACTGGAGTATTTCAAGACAGCCAACCACCTCTCTGTAGATATAATGCATGATATTTTAGAGGGGGTTGGTCAATTTGAGGTGAAACTGATTCTGAAGTACATTCAAGGCAACTTCCTAAGTGCTGAACAAGTGACTGGTAGAATACATGCATATGACTATGGTTTCAATCAGCAGCGAAACCGTCCACCTCTGCCAACAGATAGGTTTATGGATGGAAGTAATGATTTGGGGTTGAATGCCATACAGTCTTGGTGCTTGTTACGCAATATGCCTTTACTATTTGGTGATTTGATTGAGACAGATGATAAACACTGGCATCTCTTACTTTTGCTTCTACATATTGTTAACATTGTATTTTCACCTGTCCGGTCAGAAGGCATGACCATATACCTCAAACATTTAATCATTGATCATCATCGGCTGTTCAAGCAATTATTTCCTGAAAGAAATCTCTTGCCAAAGCATCACTTCATGATACATTATCCTTGTAGCATAAGGTACATTGGTCCGATTTTGCATACATGGTGCATGTGTTACGAGGCCAAAAATAATTTCTTCAAGCAACAATTAAAAAGTTTTAAGAACATTACAACAACATTAGCCAAAAAGCATCAAAATTATATGGCAATGTATCATGAATCATTTAGCAAGGAAAGATTAATTGTAGGTCCAGGAAAAATAATGACACTTTATGAGTTAAAACAGGGTGCAGCAATTGCTGAAAAACTTGGAACTGTTTTGTCAACCAGTGTGTTTTCTGCTAAATGGATAAAGTATCAAGGTACAGAGTACCGTTGTGACTTCATTATATGTACTGAGGTAGCATGTGAGATGCCTGTGTTTTGTAAGATCAACACAATTGCTGTAAAGGATGACTTTGTTTTGCTCTGTGGAAAAGTGATGGAAACAATGTGTTTTGATGACCATTACCACGCCTTTAAGGTCAGGCTACATCCAGACAAGGTTCTACAAGTGTTTTGCACATAAATGATCTTTTTTATTCCAAACCATTTGATGTTCAAATGACGTATGGTACGACAGATAGCGCCTTATATATTGTTCCATATTGCCATTTTATGCAGACTTAGGGTCAATGTTCTCAAGTGGTGGCGTTGTTAGGCTGACCAAAAGTTAATGACGTATGGTACGACAGATAGCGCCTTATATATTGTTCCATATTGCCATTTTATGCAGACTTAAGGTCAATATTCTCAAGTGGTGGCGTTGTTAGGCTGACCAAAAGTTAACAGATGTGTTTTATGTAATGTTTTTATGCAGACTTACAGTTCACTTGGAGCCCTGTAATGGCACGGCAAGTACACTGTTACATGACCTTACTGTAACTGTTAGATTGTGGCATATGTTTTTCCAAAAGTGAATGATGTTGTATTGGGGTGCCTGGCACAGCAGGCACACACACCCATTGCACAACTATTCCCTTTTTTTTCCTAAACTGCAGAATGTGAACAGTTAAGTACACTTGTACAACTAAAGGTTGATTACAAATGTTAAATACATCTTCAAAAGGTGATTTTGTACAATAAAGAGGGAGAAGTTAAATGCATTTTTGTGGTAACTTGTTTTAGTTAAAGGTACATTTTCAAAATATTAAATTATTATGGATGGAGGCAATTTGACACTACAGACACACTGCACTAAGTGCAAAAATAACACTACATATTTATCTGTGCAGTGTTGCAGGAATTGAGTTGTTTTTTCACTGCAACAGAGTAAATTATCAACACATTAGTGTGTAAAATTAACACTTTTTAGAGTTATATTAGCCTCCAGTGTTAACCTTCAATAACTCAATGCAGTGTTAAAAAGCGTTAGAATCAGAGTTAAATTGTCACCACAGTGGAGTAACCATTCTACACTGCTGAGAGTCATATTTACTCTCTCCAGAGTTATTCAACCTGTAGTGTTAAGTTTCATTAACACTGTCCAGTGTTAGCCAGTGTTAATTTTTTACTCAATTTTGAGTTAATTTTACTCTGAAATTTTAACACAATGGAAAGAGTTAATTTAACACCAATTCTGATAAGGACCAAATACACTCGAATACAGTGTTAAATTTAACTCTTGATTTAACACTGCAAAACTTACTGTGATAACTGTAGCTTAGTGGCAGCAATGGGGGCGAGGCTTAGTGAGTTAGAAGCCCGGCTCCGTACCTTAGAACCTAAATTAGCGGTAGCTATAGCCAGGGCCCGGTAGTCAGTGCGGAGCCACCTAGCTTAGCCCCTACTAGCGGTCTCCCGACAGCCCCCGTGCAGCCGGGGACTCAGGGCGGCTTGGTGACTGTCCGAAGGAGGCATAGTGCTAAAGCTAAGCCTGCTGATCGGGACACTCCAACTCATGTTTCCAATAAGTTTTCTCCACTCAGCGACACACCCGCTGAGGAACACACTCTGATCATTGGCGATTCTGTTTTGAGAAACGTGAAATTAACGACACCAGCGACCATAGTCAATTGTTTGCCTGGGGCCAGAGCGGGCAACATTGAATCCAAATTGAAGCTGCTGGCTAAGGCTAAACGTAAATACCGTAAGAGTATAATACACGTCGGCAGCAACGACTCTCGGCTCAGACGGAAGTCACTAAGGTTAATGTGGAGTCGGTGTGTAAATACGCAAAGACAATGTCGGACTCCGTAGTGTTCTCTGGACCCCTGCCTAATTTATCTAGCGATGACATGTATAGCCGCATGTTGTCATTCAACCGCTGGCTGTCGAGGTGGTGTCCTGCTAACGATGTGGGCTTTGTCAACAATTGGCAAACGTTCTGGGGAAAACCTGGTCTCGTCAGGAGAGACGGCGTCCATCCCACTTTGGCTGGAGCCTCTCTCCTTTCTCATAGCATTAGAGATTTTACTAGCTTCCCATGAGAGATCAGAGGCGAGGCCAGGAGGCAGAGTTGTAGTCTTACACACTTCTCTGTGCTGACTTTGGATTTGTCACCCACCAACAATCCCATAGAGACTGTGTCTGCCCCCCGCCCCACTAGATTATTCAAACAGAAAATAAACAAAGGCAACACACAGGAAAATCTGACAAAAGTAAACATAACCCGTGAAAAAACACAACAGAACAACAGAATTAGATGTGGACTATTAAACATAAGATCACTGTCATCTAAGGCTGCTTTAGCAAATGAATTAATCTCAGATCATAACATTGATCTCCTATCATTAACTGAAACCTGGCTGCATCCTGATGAATATGTCAACCTAAATGAATCCACTCCTCCCAGTCATATAAATACTCACATCCCCCGTGGCTCTGGTCGTGGAGGTGGTGTTGCCGCCATTTATAACTCTAATTTATCAATTACTGCCAAACCCAAACTTAACTTTAACTCATTTGAAAGCCTCGTCCTCGGGACTTCCGGTCAGGCACGAAAGAGGATGGCAGCGTAGTTAACGCGCTCCCGACCTTTAAGGTAAAAAAAAAAGATAGCCCACAATTACTCGAAAGCATAACGACCAGTGTTCAAGGAAAACACTAAGTGGGGGCTTTAAGATGCCGAGACAGCCGAAAGACAGAAAGAAATTTCAGTTAAACGAAGGAGACGAAGACGAAACCTCTCCTGCTAACAGCGCCGCCGAGGACACCGACATGCTAACAGAGGAAGGAGGACAAGCTAGCAATGCGAGTTTGGACCTAATACTCAGAGAACTGAGGGAATTTAGGAAAGATAACGACACACAGCTCAAGGGTATCCGAGAGGATATAAACAAAACAAACAAGAGAGTGGAAGAAGCTGAGGAACGGATCATGGAAGCTGAGACTCGAATAAAAGCCAATGAGGAAGCGGTAACAGAGATGCTTAAGCTGAGCATGGAAATGGCTGAAAAGCTGACAGATCTGGAGGGACGGTCCAGAAGAGAAAATATCAGAATACATGGTGTCAAAGAGGGGGGCGAAGACGACGCAGAATCAGTGACTGTTTTTGTGGAACGCCTCCTGAGACAGAAGCTGGAGCTGCCTGAATCAGCTGAGGTACGAGTCGAGAGAGCGCACCGCGCTCTGGTGTCAAAGCCACCGTCAGACGCAGCGCCGCGATCCATCGTCGCCAAAATGGCCAGCTACAGAGCAAAAGAACAGATACTTAAACTAGCCTGGCAGAAACGGGGGTTTGAGTATCTGGGAAGCAAGGTCAACCTGGATCATGATTATGCACCAGAGGTTCTGAAGCTGCGGAAGGAGTATGCAGAGGTGAAATCTGTGTTAAAGGAGAAAAAAATATGGTTCCAAACCCCGTTTCCAGCAAAGATGAGAGTTCATTTCCCAGAGGGACCTGTGCTATACGGCTCGGCGGAGGAGGCGACCAGCGACTTGGCAAAGAGGGGATTCCCGGTAACGATCATCAAACGCCCGGAGACCTACTTGAAGCAGATCCGACAGCTATCCTGGCGCACATCGAGAAAGACCAGGGGCCAAAGGAATAAGGACCGAACCCGGGACTACAAGGAGAGACTCCAGACATTCAGACGACAAGAACAGGAGTGAATATTAACGTTACCGACCAACACGGAAAACGGATATTTTATGGACACGGAGGGTGAGTTTCTTTGGTTTTGATTTGTTTTGTTTTTTTCCATTAGGACGATCCCGAAGTGACTGATGAAGCGGTACGCATACTATTCACAGTTTTCTTTCTATTATTAAAGACAAGAAAAAGGGCAATAGAGACAACTAAAAAGGTCGGAAGCTTAACCTGTGCTGTGGAAAACATGCACAGTGGCCGGATAACAAACGAAGGCCCTCTCCCACCAGGAAGTGAGAGAGGCCCCCCCTCAGAGCCCCCCTCCCACCGGGGCTCACTCAGGGTCTTACTGAAGACCCCACAGTTGGAAGTCAACATGTTTTGTTTTTATTTTTTTTCTTTTCAAGGACAACTGAAGGTTTTCTCAGCAGCTGTTGTTCTATACAGCTTTAAAGTTTGTATAATGTTTGTTAATGTGTGTTCAGGGAGTGTATGGTTTGCATCAGGTTATGCAAGGTTAAAAAAAAAACAAACAAAAAAAACACCCAATTAGAACATGGCTAGTGGCAAGATAAAAATTATCTCTTACAATGTAAATGGTCTATTAAACCCAATAAAACGTAACAAGATACTAACCAAGATGAGAAAAGAACAAGCACAAATAGTATACTTACAGGAAACCCATTTGGATCTTAAAGAACATGAGAAATTAAAAAGAATGGGTTTCATAAGTGTATTTTCCTCTTCCTACAAACATGGACGAAGGAGAGGAGTCGCTATCCTTATATCAAGTAACATACATTTTGAAAAGGTATTTGAGATCAGTGATAAGGAGGGACGATTTGTATTAGTAAGAGGAAACATTGAAGGGAACTCAGTTACGCTGCTAAATGTATACGCGCCACCCGGAAGTGACATCCACTTCTTCAAGAAAGTTGTAGATCAGATGATATCAGAGACAGTAGGCCTGCTAATCTGTGGGGGCGATTTAAATATACAATTGCAGCCAGAGCTGGATACATCTAATAGGAAGGCACAGAATACGAAGGCATTGGTAAAGAAAGTTAATATGTTATTTGAGGAGGTCGGACTGATCGACATATGGAGAGATTTACATCCCAATCAAAGGGATTATACCCATTACTCCTCACCCCACTCATTATACACAAGAATAGATTATTTCTTAACATTTGGCAAGGACAAAAACAAAATAAGCACATGTGAAATTGGGACAGTTGACTTAAGTGATCATGCGCCGGTATACCTATCTATAGATCTAAATCTACAACCAAAAACTAATAGCTGGAAATTAAACTCAAGCCTGCTCAACGATCCTCAATTTAAAGAACAGATTAAAAGAGAGATCCACTTCTATCTAGAAATGAATGATAAAGGGGATGTATCACCTCCCATACTATGGGATGCTTTAAAAGCTGTCCTGAGAGGGAAAATTATAGCTATATCATCCTACAAAAAAAAGATGAGAAATGAAAAATTGGGAGGGTTACAAAATAAATTAAAAGAATTGGAGAAAAAACATAAAGAGAAAACAACACAGGATCTACTAAAGGAAATCATGAAAACAAGGAACGAAATTAATAATCTAACAACACACGAAATAAAAACAAAACTAATGTTTCTTAAACAACGATATTATGAAGGTGGATCCAGATCAATGAAAATTCTGGCTTGGAAACTTAAAAAGAAAACAGCACAGAACACAATTCATAAGATTAAAGACCCAGTGTCCAAAACAATAAAAAATAAAATAAATTAAATTCTGGTAGCCTTTGAAACAATTTATAAGAATCTTTACACTAAGAAAACTGCGGGCAGCACAGCTGAAATAGACAGTTTTTTGGATTCTCTAGAATTACCGGTATTAAATGAAGAACAGAACAAAATAATGGTGGGGGATATAACAGAAAAAGAACTAAACACAGTAATAAGTAAACTCAAACCAAATAAATCGCCAGGATCAGATGGCTATACGGCAGAATGGTATAAGGAGTTGAGAGAAGAGCTGATACCAGTGATGCTTCCTACATTAAACTGGGCTTTGAAGACAGCACAAACTCCACCAAGTTGGAAGGAAGCCATAATATCTGCTATTCCAAAAGAGAATAAGGACAAATTAGAGTGTGGATCATATAGACCTATATCAGTCAATAATATAGACTATAGGCTATTTACTTCCATTATAGCCAGAAGATTAGAAAGGTTTTTACCTAACTTAATACGCAATGACCAGACAGGTTTTATTCGAGAGCGTCAAACGCAAGATAATATACGACGAACGTTACAAATTATAGACCACATCCAAAAGCACAAAATAGCAGCTATGGTGACTAGCATTGATGCGGAGAAAGCCTTCGATTCAGTGGATTGGAGCTTTCTGTATCGAGTTTTACATAGATTTGGTCTGCACGAAACAATAATTAAAACTATACAAGCATTATATAATCACCCCACAGCTAGGATAAAAGTAAATGGCTGCTTATCAAATTGTTTTATTCTAAAAAGAGGAACAAGACAAGGTTGTGCATGTTCACCACTATTATTTGCGTTATATCTAGAACCATTTGCTCAATATATAAGACAAAACAAAGAAATAACAGGCATTAATATACAGGGGAAAGAGCATAAGTTGGCCTGCTACGCAGACGATATTTTGATCTTTCTGAGCCAACCAACAAGCTCCCTACCCAAATTAATGCGAGCGTTTGGATACTTTGGCCGATTGGCAGGATACAAGATTAATATAAATAAAACACAGCTGCTAAAATACAACTACAACCCACCGGACGAAATTAAGAACGAGTATCACCTAACATGGGAAACAGAATATTTTAAATATCTGGGGGTTATAATACCGAAAGACCTCACAGAATTAGGGCGACATAACTATTTACCAATACAAAAAAAAATTAAAGAGGATATAGCTAGGTGGAATCTAATTCCGTATTTAAGTCTCAGTTCAAGAATAGACTCCATTAAAATGAACATTCTGCCCAAATTACTGTATTTATTTCAAACCCTACCAATAGAAATAGGCCAAAAACAATTTAATGAATGGGACAAAATACTATCCAGATACATATGGCAAGGTAAAAGGCCCCGAATCCGCTTTAAAACTCTACAACTGACAAAAACCAAAGGGGGATGGGGCCTTCCTTCCCTCAGAGATTACTACTGGGCAGCGCAACTAAGACCTATGTTATGTTGGTGTAACTCTTCATATGATGCTCAGTGGAAAAACATTGAAGAGGGTCTGACTCCCATTCCCATACAAGCACTTATAGCGGATAGAAGCCTGCAAGACATTATAAAAAATATAGAAAACCCATGGATCAAGATGACTCTTAAAATATGGAAAGCAGTAATAACAGAATACAAACTTGAAGAAGATATCATTGTCCTTAAGGGGTGTGCATATGACACACAGTTTGCTCCAAATAAATTAGATACAAGGTTCAAGGAATGGACAAATAAAGGATTACCGGCTTTATGTAAGATAATTAAAGAAAATACACTACTTAGTTTCGAAACGGTTAAAGAAAAATATGCCCTAGAGACACAGGATTTCTTCCGTTACTTACAGCTGAGACACTTTATCAGTGACAAGATAAAACATATATCAGAATCAAGCAAACAGCTGTTAGATCTGTTTAG
>JAFBJQ010016058.1:0-16877 GCA_016785345.1 Trinectes maculatus
AAAATCTACAAAAATGCTCATAAAGGGAGAAAACCTATCTAAGATAAAAAATACAACCAAAATCACTCTAACTGAAAACACTCCATAAGGGAGGAAAAACAATCTGACAAAGTACAAAACAATGGCTATGATAAGGTAACAAAACTATCAAAAATTACAAAACAAAAAATACTCTTAAAGAGAAATATCGACTTACAAACTGCGATGACAAAGACTATGGCTTGGAATCAAAATGCTCGTGATATCGGTCAACAGACAAAGACACACTGGCACAAGACAAAGGGAAACACAGACTATTTAACAAACTGAGGAAGGGAAACAGGTGGAAACAATCAAGGCGGTGATGACAATCAGAACAATGGGAAACACCTGAAGGGAAGTGGGAAGTGACCTAACGTGAGGAGGGTATGGTTTCAAAATAAAACAGGAAATTATACCAAAACAGAGACAAGACATGACAGTAATGTGCTGTTGTCCAAGTTCTTTTAGTCACATTGTTGGACATCCAACCCTTCTGTAGACCTATTGCTTTAAATCTGGAGGGAGAGCAATGATTGTCAGGCCATGTTCTGTGAATAATATATTGTGAATACCAGAGTCCAGTTCTGGTTATATTTATTATATATATTTTTTACACATTTACAGGTTTGTGATCACTAGCTCACAACATGGCTACTGCCTTCAACCAAACTACCAGGCAAAGCCAAGAACAAAGTATGTTTTTGCAATGGATTACACCCTGTTGTATTAATAGGTACTGTATACAGGCTGTGTGTATTATTACATGTTGGTTTTAACTATAACACAGGCTGCAGAGGCAGGAGCTGTCTCTGTCTGTCTAGTCCGATGGGACTACCAGATCAAACCCCATTGCTACAGTGCTTTGATGGGCCATCAGTACTCTGTAGCTGGCCTATGCAGATGATGAAATAGGGCTTTCAATGTAACAAAATCCTTTGTGACTATTTTGTGATTGTCGATGAGTGTGTGGATATAGAAGCGGTTGTAATGTTTATATTGCTCGACTAAATTTTCAGTTGATAATACTCTGTGTCCACTTCCAAATCCCATTAGAGGAAAACATCATTTCAGAAAGATGGTTCAATATATCATATTGACGACCCTGCATTAATCAAGGTTAATTATTCTTTCATCCTCTTGGCCTTAAGGTGGTGACCACAGACTCAGGGGGGAGGAAACCTCCCCTCTTCCTGCTAAATTAACATAAAAATTGAAGAAATCTATTCATTTTATGAGTTAAAACACTCAAAGCATTTATTAGTCCCTTTGCTGGCTAACATTAAGTCATTAAGCAACTAATTAAAAATAAGTGTAAACTCTCACCATGTGTCTCATGTTTGGCAGGAATGAAATAGGAAGTAAATGACCTTCATGTAGTCCCCAAAGGTCTCTGTATGCTCAGAGAGACCTTTGGGGGACACTGTCTTGTCATGAAGAGCCTCCAGCTGAGGAAATATGACATGACAAGCTTCCGCAGAGGACCTGCCAGTGCTCATCAGTATGGGACAGTTTCTATTCATCAACCACAGAGAACATAAATACGTTCTCAAAATAATAAGCTCAGGCTGTAGTTGTTGAACATTGAGTCATTGACACATTCTGTGCTAGGTTGCCTGTTGGGAGTTGACAAGTCCATCAGCGTGTGATGAGACGCCCCCTGCCAGCCCTTCCATTATGGTGTGATTATCATTATTGCAGAGGGC
This sequence comes from Trinectes maculatus, assembly GCA_016785345.1. Classification (NCBI taxonomy): domain Eukaryota; kingdom Metazoa; phylum Chordata; class Actinopteri; order Pleuronectiformes; family Achiridae; genus Trinectes; species Trinectes maculatus. Next base: position 1,725 of record JAFBJQ010016058.1, read on the forward strand.
TGACCCCTCAGCAGGAGTTAGCGTCTGTCTAGGGTCTCCTCTTGTCTTTCTCTCTAACTTTTTTTCCCTCTTGGCTGTGTTAGGCTGTGTTAAAGCTATTTCATAGTGCTGCTGTATATTGACATCCTACGAAGCCTGAAACCTGGTGAATGTTTGACAGTGAAGTAGATATTCTATCTTACTCTGCATTCAGTTTTAATCTGTTTTAATAAGCGTACATCTCCTCAGAAGCTTGAATTTGACATTCCAACTCTAACTAAAAGCACGGGTTTATCAAGTGTAAAACATGACAACATCAGCATTATACTACAGTTTAGAAAGAGCAGCGTTGTGTTTTTTTTTTTTTTTGCAATTCCCTTAGTTTACTACATGTAGAATTGCAATCCTAGTATAAAAGTACACTAGGGTTGAGTTTAGGTTGGTAATAGGTATTTTGGATGGATGTGGCTCGGTTCAGTTTTTGCAAGGGAAACACTGACAACACTGGAGAACAGAATTTGACATCACACCACACCCAGCAGTGAATCTCTGCAAGCATAGCTCATCTGCACATAAACATGAAAGAAATCCAAGAACACTACTATAAAATTCACTTTGAGATCGGACTGCAAAAAGCCCCATTCACCATTTAACTTACATCAAGTGATTCGTAAAATGCATTGTAAAACCCTGTATCAAAGGTTAGTTACTTCAAATTAGATCGCCATTTTGTTGGGTCAGAAATATTTAAAGAACAAACTTTATTTATAGTACTTTGTGTCCTAAATCAGTGAACCTATTAGTGTCAGTCAAAGAATTAGCCTTTCATATACAGTATATCCCACATCAGGAGGAGAGACTGCCATGTTGCACAGTGGTCCAGAGCTCCTGGACAGACAAACCAAATGATGACTGAAGAATTATACATAGGTGTTTAATTCACTTCTGGCCATTTCTGGACATATATATTAAATGTTATAACATTTACTATATACAAAAAGAGTTGCTCTTTATTCTCTTAATAATTAAAAACCATTTCCACAGTTTTTGCAGTCACATTTAACATTCTATTACAATAAATGTTGGGGAAGGCCACAACATGTATGAAACATAACCTCACCTGGGTACCAACTATGTTGAACCAAGGAGTATCAATTTGGTTATTAGCTAAATAACATTAATGATGATATTTAGAAATGTTTACTATAAATAGCAACCTCAGGCCACCACCCTGTCACCAGGGACCAATAACCAAATCAAAATTAATTTAACAGTCTCAAACTTGATTTAAAAGGGTGAAATTGAGCACTGACTAATCCAGCAAGTATCACAAATATACACACACAATAATCACAGACAATGATCAAGTGAACTGTAATAGAATTTATTGATACTCAGCAAAGGATAACATCACCTTATATCAAATAAATAATTACCGTTCACCTATAATAACACAAACATTAACTACTGACGACTTCTAATCAAAGGTGTTAATCCTTCTGGTCTGTACAGTTCTGTTAGGTGTTGTCATGTCTTGTCTGTGTTGTCAGGTGACTTCCTGTTTTATTTTGTAACCCTACTCTCCTCACGTTTTAGGTCACTTCCCACTTCCCTTCGTGTGTTTCCCGTTGGTCTGATTGTCATCACCGCCTTGATTGTTTCCACCTGTTCCCCTTACCTTCATGTGTTAAATAGTCTGCGTTCCCTTTGTCTTGTGCCAGTGTGTCTTTGTCCGTTGACCAGATATCACGAGCCTTCTGTTTCTAAGCCATAGTCTTTGCAATCGCATAGTTTATGTTTTCTTGTCATAGCCTTAGTTTTGCCTCTAATAGAGTGATTTTGTTTTGTACTTTTCATTGCTGACAGGTTTTCCTCCCTTTTGGAGCGTTTTTTGTAGATTTTTTGTGTTTGTATTTCTATAGTAGCTTTAGTATTAAGAAAAGATTAGTCAAGTTTTATAGCTCTGCATTTGTCACTCTGTAAAGAGAGATTGTATTCAATAGAGACTGTGGAACGAGTCTCTGCTCCTGGGTCCTGTTTATATCTCGGCCTGACAGGTGTAAAGGCACAAGTTGAAACAGTTCAAAGTTTCTACTGTTCACAGATCCTAGAGACTATAATGTCTGAGCAGAGCCGAGGCATGGTCTGGGCAGAGTCATCAGAATCAAATTAAACTAATGCTACCTAATAACAACACACATTAATTTATGTTTGATATCATTTCTAGCACAGTGAACATTATTAAATCCCGCTAGAATGAAGAAAGAAAGATTAAGGAAAAGAAAAGCGAGGAATAAAAAAAATTGGATGCCGGTGTATTGGATTTGTGTTTGAGGTAGAGTGCAAGGTCTTCATGTGTGTTGTTCTGCCAAAATACTACATGTAAAACAGACTTTAACCGATACACATCCTGACGCTCTATGCCTGGTAGATGTAAGACAAGGCCAATCTCTATGTTTTGAGAATCTATGGCAATTAGGATTGTGCTAGGTTGTATGCCAGGTGCATTCAAGAGGGCTGTGTGATGGTGGTAGTATGTAGATTGTAGGGCCTGTGTGTTGGTGCATTCTGGCAGGTGTGTTGGGCATGCTGCTATCTAAAAGGGTTAATAATGTGCGCCTGCATTGTTCTGAGATTGAGGCCACCCCCCTTTCGTTGAGCTGGTGTAGCCTCTGTCTTAGACAATATTAGCAACTTACATGGCTGTATCGGATTTGTTTGAACCCATTGGTAGGCTGCAGGCCATCTTAGCTATGGAACGTTACTGTGGTAAGCTCCTTTGGGTTGAATGTATCAGGGATGGGAGACCTTATTGGTTACTTTGTATTTGTGTTTATGACAATTTTTATTGTGATAAGTTTTGGGGCTTATTGCACTGCTTTGCTTACCAGGGATCCTTGTTTGGGCTTTGCTCATGGCTGAAGATGAAGGAGGAACGGATGCAGGGGAACCTGGTAATTTCTGTCCCTTGGGAGTGGCTCAGCGAGTGGGGGCACCAGCTGTCCTTGGAGTTGCTGTCATCTCAACCCCACTTGCAACATGACCTGCCTGCGGACAGATCTGTCTGTGGCAATGTCACAGATGTACAAAGGGTGAACCAGTGTCATGTTTTTGAAGGCAATGCTGACCCAAGTACGTTTAGTGAGGGAAAGTCTGTCCTGTGTGTAGCTGGTGATGCCAGCATGGCACATCTCAATTGGAAGCGACTTGCCAAAGGATTTACAAAGTTCCACAAACAGGTTTGAGTTTATCAAACTGATTTCAGAGCCAGAGTCTAGCTGGACAAGGACGCTCATACACTCACCTAACACCACTGAGGTGAATATGCGGCGAGCATCACCTTTTCGGACTTGGTCACCCAAGAAGGTCAATGGAGCAGGGTGTTTGGTGTCAGTGGGCTTCTCAGGGCATGCTTGGGGTTTCGTCGGTCCTCTACCTTGGCGTCGAATGGGGAGGACGCTTGGTCATGTTCCAATGGAGGCCTCGGTTGGGCCTGCTGTTGGAACTGTTGGATCTGCTGCTGAACCTGCTCTTGGACCTGTTGCATACTGTCTTTTACACACTTATGTATGTAGTCCGACATGTGACGATCTTAGAGGTACTCTTCCCTGAAGGGTGCCTCTTACCTGCCATCTCCATACTTACCATCCCATCTTGTGCTCTGTCCGAACCAGACTTTCCTATCCGGTTGGAAGGATCTTTATGGTGGTGGTCTTCTTTGATCATGAAACCAGCTCTAGTCTCCCTGATTTGGGCGTCCACTCTGTGGATGTGATTTTCTATGTACCTGAGGGCTTTGGGCCTGGGTTTTGGCCCGAGGCATCTCACTGCCTTCCAGTGTCAAGTCTTCGGATGTTGGTGCCTGGATAGCCAGAATTCTGGAATCATCACCCGGTGTCCGACTTGGGCGGACACAGGTTTTTCATGCCAGTTGCACATACCTCCTGATTTCATGCATGGTCAACTTACCCGTGTGGCAATGCATGGTGACATCGTACCATATGCTATCATGGAGGTTGTGTGAGAACAGTTCCTGAAAGGCTTCTTCCTCCAGGCCAGAGGTATTGTGACCTTGAAAGTATGCAATTCTAAGGCACCTATAGTACTCTTTAGGTGGTTCAAGCCTTCTTTGCATGATGGCAAAAGCACTGAGCGTGGCTGTGGCCTGATCAGTATCCTGTGAATACTATATATCATACTAATAGTCTCCCAGTGCTTGACATAGTGCTGAGTAGCTCTCCCTAGTTGCTACGGGAAGAGTTTCAATGTAAACGTGCACACTTCTGGAAGTAGTTTTCCAGATCAGGCGGAGTTTCTCGCGGGCTGAGGCACAAGGCAAGTCAAGGAGGCAGTGTTCCACCTCTCTCAAATAGTCCTCTACTGTCGACTCACGGCTCTTAGGTCAAAGCGTTCAATGTCCTTTGTGAGAGACTCCAGCTGACGAAGGCGCAAGCCTTGTTCTCTTGGGAAGCCCCCATCATCAGAGTCATCTGATAATGATGGGTCCCTTGGATCCCGGAAAGCAGAATAGAACCCCCCTTTCCATGGTGGAGAGAAGGTCCAGTGAAGATGGGGCCATGTTTCACGCCATGTGTGTGGCTGGATGGCTAATGAGGGCCTTAAATCCCTGCGGTCACTTGTGCATGTAGTCTCGTGTAGTGGCGGCGATCTCTCTCTATCTCTCGAACAAAGCAGTCGTTACCTTATTGCACTCGACGGCAACGTTTGCGCTCATGGATTGTGATGTAGGTAAAATGCATGTAATAAACAAAAAATCAAGGAAAGAGAGGAAGGAAGAAATGAAAAGAACCCAAAAGCAGTTTTTACAGCGGATCTCAATAGGCAATTTACAGTCACGCAATTCTACAGTATTACGGCGCAAATCAGTACATACCTCACAGTTTGCTTATACTGTGAGGCAACACACTTTAAAACATCTACGTGCAAAATTATTCTCTGCCCAGACATAAGCCTCTTACTTGGAGTTGCGCCGATCCGTCTGAGTTTTCCCGCTCTGAACGATCACAGCGCGTCTGGCTGAGTTTCCGGTGGTCCATTAGTTCGCTCTGCTGCGGCGGTGACGTGATGCTCCTCGGGGCAGCGGGGATGCACACAGGTGTAGCGGCAAAGTTTGTTCAATTCAATTTTATTTTCCCAATTTTAAAGCTCTTCAGTTACAACACATGCCACTACTATTGTGCAGCCTTCTAGCAGTCACTGAGGCTGAGCTGGTCCTGGCAGCAACATGAGGCGAACACTAGGAGACAAAGAAATGCTCTCAGCATAAGAGACTCACGAGCCAGAGAGAGTAGCGTAGCACGATTACTCGATGCCAGGGGCAAGGAATAATCCGGCGTTGAAGTGAAGTCGTCCTCCTGCTCCATCTGTGACCAAGTGAATACCAGTCGCACAAGATCCAGAATAAACTGGAACAAGAGACTGCTATACAAAAAAATACAAATTTTATTAACAATATACTTACATAAAATATTTGTCTTTTAAGAAAGTAAATTATAAAAATAATACAAATCAAGCCAACCATAGAATAGATAAAAAGTAAACAACCCCAAGGCTAGACTGCATGATCCAGGAGGTGGGCCTTGTGGAGTTCTGCACCGGCAGTGAAAATTTTCACAGACACAGACAAATTGTATCTTCACCCCTACACACAACCCCACTCTATTTGCCTACTCGGAGCAATCTTAAGGCGACTTAAACCACACACTAAAGTATGCAAAATGGTTGCACTCTTACTCGGTCTCCCCTTTGAAGGTCGCAGAAAACTCCCCGAAAAATAATAAAAAAAATGGCCCGATCAGGTGACAAGTTTAGAATAGGCTTAAACCAAATAAATCTGGGAAAAACAGTGGTTGGCGTCTTTGGAAATGTCTTTGTTTAAACTAAAAGAAACAAAACACATTAGTATACAAAAGAAACTTTACATTGAATGTTTTTTTACAAACATAATATCAAAATAAATTATGTACCTTTTTAAAACTAGAAAAGAACCCCTCCTCCCAGTTGGGCATACAGGTGACTGGCGTCTATATTCAGAGATAATATTAGTGTTTTTCTTTTGAAGGGATAAAATCAGTTTTAAAATATCTCTGCACAGCGTACCTTATCTTGGCTGATGTCTTTAGACAACCAATCTGTCCCTCACCAACATGGGATATCTACAGACTATTTGTACCACAAAGAAAGAGCTAAATAACTATTTTATGGTTCTCTAGTGACCAGGGCCTGTTCCATAAAACAGGATTACTAAATAAGCCAGACTTATTTTGTTAGTCTGTCTTATTTTCCAGTGGATTCGGTTCCATAAAGCAAGCTCAGAATAGTTCAAACTCAGTTACCACGGCAACTTATGCTGGCAAACTAGCCTGGTCCGGACCAGGCTAAATGTCAGGCTTAGCCTGACTTGCCGCTTAACAGTGACACTTATCTGAAAGAAAATATATGATTATATTATGACTTCATTAATCACCATCATGGTTAAATTTAAAATATTAAATATTACAATTAAAATAATGACTAAAATAGTAAACCAAAGACGTATTTAGGGGGTGTTTCCCTTTTGTTGTACCTATAGGCTGGATCTTAATTATTAAGAAGCAGCTGCAATTATACGCAGGGCACTGCAACGGGAGCGCATCTTCAGGGCCAGGGCTGATCTGTTGGCTTTTCCGGATTCTCATTTATATGAGAGATACAGATTTTCCAGAGATGGCATCTTGTGTACCTGCCAGCTGATCCGCCCTCACCTTGCGCACAACACAAGGCGTAATCACACGCTAACGGTCCCACAGACTGTGTGTGTGGCACTGCACTTTTTTGCCAGTGGCAAAGCAACAGTGAGCTGCGCTGTGCACCAAGTCTACTTGGCTTTCAAATGTTTTTATAACTTTCCCCAGTCATAGAGGCATTCGTGCCAACAAAGAGGCCCTTTATGGGGTTGCAGGAAAGTTCAAGCATTAATTATTATGACTATGACTTTTCATGTTAGGAGACAATCCTGGGACAAATCTGTCTCGTTTTACTTTTTATAGCATTTCCAAACTGTGGACTGCACTCATGTGCGCATTAAGTGTCCGTCTGGTCTGCAAGAGGCCAATTTTATACACCGAAAGTCACAGCATAGCATTAATGTGCAGGTAAGTCCCACTGCCTACTACGAAATAATTTGCGCTGAATATGGTTGTACGTGTGCAGTCCCCGCTATTCGTCACACATTCGTGATTGAAGCACTTCACTCTTGAGCCACAATTTTAAGCAGTTTAATTTTCAGTTGTTTCAAGCTACCCACATCCCCCTGTTAAGACATTCACACACACCTGTAGGCTATCATTCCAGTCTAATGATGTACCATGTCCATTTTTTCCAGATGATCTGTGATGCAGAGTGCATGATAACGCACTTGGAAGCAAAGTGGCCCAGCTCTGTGCACAATTTGCGGATATTTAGAGCAGCTTTCACAAGGTAGGCTTGGATTATTAAATACAGCCTGATGTTAAATGCTACAAACAGACCCTCCTTAATTTGGCTTTTTCTTTTCATTTTGTCCAGGCCTTTGAGGAGTTTTGTTGGGAGACAACGGATACCCCTTTCTGTCCCATCTCCTCACGCCATACCAGGACCCCCAGCGAAATTATAACGTAATCGCATTAGGGCCCGTATTGAGATGGCATTCAGCCTGATAAAGTTGAGGTTCTAGTGCCTGAAGCACCTCCGGGTGACACCACAAAGGGTGTGCGACGTCAATGTTGCCCATGTGGTGCTTCACAACATTGCCAGCCTGAGACACGAGAGGCTCAAGGCTAGTTGTGGAAAAGGACGACTTAAAAGATCCAATATGGCATGATAATGACATGGGTAGAGCCATCAGAGACTCATATGCAAAATTTTTTTCTTTTTAGTTAAGTCCTCATGTTGTCTTTGTTTTGTACCCCCCCCCCCCCCCCCCCCCCCCCCCCCTTTTTTTTTTTCCCCCCCCCCCCCCCACACACACACACACACACCATGGTTTCTATGTTTTATTTCAGTTTCAATTTGCCTGTTGAGAGAGACACGCACACAATTAAACAAAATTGAAAATGTGAAAGTGTCATGTGATTATGGCGGTTGCACTCACCTCTTTCTCCAGTTGACATATTTCCAGCTCCAACTTTCTCATCTTTAACTGTTTGTATTGGATTTCAACATCCAGTGCTTCGATTTTCTTCTTTAGGAAGTGTTTGTAGACAGTTTTGACAATGTCTGGGTCCTGTGGGAAGTTTAAGTCTCTTTTGAATGTACTTGGAATTGTGTTCTTCTTATTTTACACTCACTCTGTCAGCTGTGGTCCCAGGCTGAGGGGGAGTAGTCTCACTGTCCTGCGTCTAATTGAGGTGGAGAGTCAAATTTATTTTTAATTGGTACCGGAACACACGACTGCACAAGAATGGTATTTGATGTACAATTACTACCTCTGGCCTCCTTGAACAGACAGACACAGTCTCTTCATCTTCCTCCTTGATTGCAGATGGCGGTGGCCCTCCCCCAGTGCCCGCTACTTCTGTCTTTTTTTTCATTGCTGTAGAAAAAAAACAACATTGGATTGGAATTAGTGCAGATGATATCCAAGTGTAAATATAGCTTGTGGACATACATACCACTCTGAACAATATATATTATATATTTGATTTTAATTTGCTGCCACGTCCGCTTCTCCCCACTCAGGTTGTCGCTGTTTAATAGTAAAAAGTTTAATGTTCTGCTAACCTGTCTCTCCGATCTTATTGATAGTTGTCGTGTTTGCTCTTTTTGTTATTATACGTCTGAACTATTAAAATCATGCTTTCAAACATTTAAAACAAATAGGGCCTACCAACTCCACTCCAAACAAAGCCTTGGCTCAGCTGCTCTCTCAGGTGTGTTGGTGTAGGAAGAAAGTCCCAGGTTAGCTTCCCTGCCCCTTTTACATATAAAGAGGGCTTGATTCCAGATGGATTACAGGTGTGCCTTGTAAGCTGCCCGCGGGAAAAGAACCAGCCACGCATACACTGCAGAAACAGAAGGGGGGGGGGGGGGGGCAAAAAAAAACCAAAACAAAAAAAACCCAAAGCACAACCCCAGCAACACACAGAATCGTGACAAACAGAATGGACAATGGCTGGCTGCAATGCACATCACTGTATTAATTACCTAATTACTAATTATTTAGCAGTCTTGCTGGTAGCCTGTTTCTGGCCTGCGACATTCCATTGTGACTATGAAGCATCACATTTTTCCCACAACATCACATGTCCAACAACACATTATATTATATTACATTACAACACAAAACATTACATTACTATGCATGCCGTTGCATTTCATTACTGTAAATTACTTCCTCTGTCCTGTGAGGAGCTGGGGTAGAGTAGTACAGTAGTACAGAGTGAAGTGAAAAGCCTCAGGATCTTTGCACTGTAATAAATCATTCATCTGTTACACTGATGGCTTTCCTCTCGGCTGGTACACCTGTAGTTTAAAGGGAGTGGATTAATTGCCCCGTTAATGAACAATTGATGTGCTAATAAGCAATATGATGTAAGTCCTTTGGCTGGCCCATGCCTTTCTTCTTCCCATTCCATGTACTTAATAAAGAATATATGCATTTAAGATGTATGAGTTGTGGGTTTATTATACTGACACCATATCATTCTGTGTTAAACTCAATGTATAACACCACATAAGCTTCACATAAGCGAATATGGTGCTTATGAATCTGCTGTGCTACAGTGCAAGCTCTTTTTGTTCAAATGGAATGCAAATATTATTCACTTTTGAATTGTGCTTTGCATAATTTCCCAGTTGATAATTGATTGATCCCATGTGCAGCAAAATGAGACTTATGGTACAAATCAAATAGTTAGTTCTGATGCCATTCATGATAAAATGTCTGCATAATGTAGAATAATGTCAGCTTTTAACTTCTCATATTTATTGCCAGACACTATGAGACAGCCCTTTGGTACGTGATTAGCAACACAATACTAATTGCTAGTTCCTCCCTTTTTCTCTCATAACAGCCTCAGCTCTTTGTGTAATTTATTCCACAAGATGTTAGAAAATGTCCTCTGCAACTCTGCTTCATGTTGCCATTATGTTTGTAGAGGCAAAACTTTGTTTGGTTTTTCTTATAAACCAAAACAATTCAGTGAAAGATGATCGATGAATGAAACCGGTAATTTATTGCAACTTACATAAAATGCATTGTTTACATTGATCATTCAATATAATAACTGGCAGGACCAGGCTACAGCTAAATTATGGCTTGTAGGTCTCTAAGTAGCTTCACGCGCTGCGGTCAAAGATGGTATCTGTTGGTCTGCCTCTCTCCCCCTGATGCATGATGGGTGGCTATTTAAATGATGGCAACATCACCACCTGTAGAGGGGGCACCCTCACAAAGACAAAGACAAAGACATAGTCAATAATGGTATTCAAATAAACTTAAATATGGCTCCTACAATCTTCATGTGATCCCTTGCATCTGCAGCCTCAGCAGAAATCCAGATTCATTAGCTCAGGCTGCAACTGTCTAATGTTGCAGAGTCTGTGTCCACTCAAGGTTGGACGTGAACATCCACCTCAAGGTTGGACTTGTTTTTCACACATGATTCTCTGTTTAACAGCTATAAAGAGTGATTGTCTGAGATACAGAAGCTTTTTGTTAGCTCCAACCAGTTTGACAACTGAAGGACATGCGAAGGTATACAGGTTTCCCTAAAACTTCTCTTCACCTTAACTTTTTAAATGAGGAAACTGTTGTACCTGCATTTGAATTTGCATTTGAAGGAAGAGCTTTGCATATTACTAAGATGCAGGGGAGAGGTGCTCCTCACTCCCAGCAGTGGCCTTTGGTCCTCATATGCACTGATTTGATCTCTGGTGTACAGAAATATGTCTGTCCAACCCTTCACCTCAGTGTGTCACAGTCTGTCAGTCACGTTACCATTTCCTGTCTTATTTTGAACTCACAGGCTGTGTCCGAAATCGCCCCCTAACCCCTACATAGGGCACTATATAGTGAGCACGCCATTTTGTAGTGGTGTCCGAAAGCTTAGGGATCATAGCATGTCCACTATGCTATACTAGCCTCTAATTTAATAAAAATGCAGTGGTAAACAAACAAGTATTTTGTGAGACGACAATAATGTGGTACGTTTTAATTGTGCGACAGCGATGACGTAATTACCGGCGCCGAGAGTAGTGTCCGAAAGATTTTTCTGTTGAGCTCACTATATAGTGCACTACATTTATTTCCCTATATAGGGAGTAGGGAACGAGTGAGTGATTTTGGACACAGCAACTGTCTTGTCTCTGTTTCAGGTCCCTACACTTCCTGCCCTCCTGTGTTTCCTGCCAGTGTGATTACCTGCCTTCCCTAACGTGTCTCACCTGTGTCTAATCAGCTCCTCCCCCTCCCCTGTGTATATAAGTCTCTGTGTTGCCCTGTCTTGTCACTAGTTTCTCTGTGCTGTTAGTCAAAGTTCCAGCCTTTGTGATTGTAAACTGACCCTCTGTACCCTCTGTGTTTTGCTTTTTCCTTTGTTTGATACTTTTCCATGCACTCTGCTATTACTGTTACTGACACTTTGCCTGTTTCACCATGAGACTGCTTAGTCCCTAGTAAAAGCCTGTTTATCTGAGTTGCAGCATGGGTCCTTCTTTTGTACACATGTTATTCCTGACATGTCTGGGATTTCTGTCCACCAAGAGCAACGATAATTGCACTTAATGTGATATTACTTTTTTGTAGATTTATTTATTTTGTGTGATGTTGTAGCCCCTTTGAATTCTTCCTTATGAATCACACTCAATACTTTTTAATGGTGTGAAAAGTGAAAACAAATTTTAGAGACAGGAAAGGTTTGAAAATACTTGGCTCTTAAAGTTTGGCTCAGGTGTCTCTCACCACTCTTTGAGATGTTTGTACATCTTGACCGCAGTGACTGAAGTAAATTCACTGGACATGCCATATAAAGGCACACCCCTGTGTTTATAAGGTCTCAGGGTGACTTTGTTTTTTAGAACAAAATGCAACCTACATAATTCTTACAAGGAACAACCAGGACTTAGGACTTGACTTGACCTCATGGCAAAACAATCAGTGGAGAGGAGCCTAGAGGTGACCAAGAACTCATTTGTCACTCTGTTACTCAACGAAAAGTCATAGTCAACTACTACACAATACTAGATCTGTTACTACAACAGCACCACCACCACCAACAACAACAGTGAGAGCAAAACTTCCTCGTTATTCACAATTTACAACTACTACTTTTTTAGCACTGACCCTCTGCCACTTAATCGTAGACTACTATGCCCTTTTCCAACCTTGAAAGCCAAGACTATGTATAAATGGTCTTTATAGAGTCAATCACCCCTATCAGATGTGACTTATTTATCACCTGCTTCATCTGCCTGGCATCACACATCGATATCTTTTAAGTTCATGATCCTTTTGGATTCACTCAGGCAAGAAGGGAGGGTAGAGGGCAGCAGTGACTTCCATGCTTTCTGGGTGGATTTTAAAAAGTTGTCAAAATATAAAAACTTCAAGTCAGTTTTATTTATACTGGACTTTCTTCCAACAAAGTTGATCAAAGTGCTGAACAGTGCAAAACAAGGACAGACTAAAATACACAGATAAAAAGAATAAAGAAACATTAAAAACAGTAAAATCACAGTAATGAGTAGGAAGAAAATAAAGAAGTAAAATGGAAAAGAAAAGTGAAATTGTCTGAGGTTGTTTATGATACGCCAGGGAGAAGAAGTAGGTTTTTAGGGCACATTTAAAAGACTCTACTGACTGGGATGTGAAATGGAAGGCTGTTCCAGAGCCTTGGGGCGGTTGTGTCAAAGGCCCTGTCTCCTGTGGACTTGTCTAGTTTTAGGGGTGTCCAGAAGGAGTTGGTCAGAGGACCTTAGGGTTCTGGGTGGCACAGGAGCTCACTGAGATAATCAGGGGCCAGGCCATTGAGGGTTTTAAGAACAATTAAGAGCTGTTTAAAATCAGTGCGAAAGCAGACAGGGAGCCAGTGAAGGGAGGCTAAAACTGGCGCGATATGGTCGCGCTTATTTTTGCGAGTTTTGCTGAGGAGACGTGCAGCAGTGTTTTGAATAAGCTGAAGGCGACAGAGAGCGGCCAAAGCCAGTATAGAGGGAATTACAGTAATCGAGTCTTGTTGTAATAAAAGCGTGGATCACCTTTTCTAGATCATTGTGGGTAAAAAAAAGAATTAGACTTTGCACGCAACTGGAAATTTTTTTTTTACAACTGATCCACCATGAATGTTGAAACACAACAGAATGAATCCCACTGATGGCTTTTTTTCATCATGTCACTTTCATGTCACATCATGTCACAAGAATTTCTTTTACATCATCCTCACTTGACAATATTTGTAACTACAACCTGTACACTTGATATTGTGTCTGCATAGTTCAGTATGCATGTAAATGCACAATTTACAATCAATAATAGTTCGTTAATGAATGTTGTTAACATATGAAGAGAACATTAAACAGATTATTTAATTATTATTAATTTGTTTGTTTTCTTTAATTGACCAAGAGCTTTCAAAATCTGACACTATCCCTCCAGAACATTAAAATAAATAATGATAGATTTTACTAAAGCAGTATGAATACTGGATTGAGGAATGGATGGAGCTATGAACAGTTGCTGCTTACAATGTAGTAATACTGCACATATACTTGAAAGGATACTGTATTGATTCTCCACCAAGTTCTTCAGTTGCAAAGAGTATCAAATGGATATTAAGTGGACATATCCATGTCTGTTATGTTTTTACATTAAACTTTGGAAATATGGCTAACATGTTAAGTTTTGAGGAGTATTGCTGTTTTTAACGGGACAATACATAATATATATAAAGCTAAAAAATGAAGTCAAATACCTGTATTGCATACTTACATACTTTATCTCCAATGTTCACACTGAGATTTGATCACTCTGTACAGCCTGTTCATATTATATACGACAGTGATAGTAACCAGATGTTATGCTGCTTTTTGTGTTTGCTTGCTTTTTGACCTCAACTTTATTCTGTCCACAAGTAGCTTGAAGAATGTGCTGTGAGAGCAAAGAAATGATCTGGTGTTAGCATAGTGTTACGAATTAAATGGCTGATGAGTGTATATAAATAACACAAGTTCCGAACTGTAGATATAACTTATATATTCGTGTTAGTGTTTAGTGTTAGTGTTTAGCACTAATTTGTAATCATACTAATTCTCCTAAACTAAAAATAAAGTCTACATCATATTGTCGTCAACTGCAATTAAACTTTCAATCAGCTTCCACCAACCAGGCACAGCATTTAATGTTATGCATATTTAATGTTATTATGTGCATTCTGTTAGAAGTTAGTTAACTAGGATCCCAAAGCAGAGTCAGAGACACAAGTAACAAAAAGTTCAGTTTTTAATAATAAACTCAAAGCATCTAGAAGCCAGGGACAGCAGCCACTGGAGATAAACAGACGATCTAAGTAAGTTACGTTCGACGAGGTAAGTTACGTTGGAGGAGCCACAAGCAGGAACATGTTGAACCAGTGGATTGGCCATCTCCAAAGCAGTAGGCAGCTGGGGCGGGGTAACAAAATTAGCAGATTTTGAAAATCAGTCAACAATGGTTAGAATGACAGATAAATCAATGACAGCAGGAGAACAAACCGAATCGGAACTGGGAATAGCAGAATGCAAACAATGGGAATGACAGAACGAAGTAACTTTAACCATGGAGGATCCAAAACCAAAGGAGAAGCAGGGGAAGGACTGATGAACAGAGTAACATGTAACCCAGGTCAAAATAGACATTGGTTATTAAATAATTAATAAGTAGAATAAAAATATATATCAGGAATTTCATTATTTTAATAATTTACCTTGGTGATATTAAAAAACGTCTAAAATAGATAAATTGTATTAAAAACATTATTTCATGGTTTTGGTAATTTATTTTATCATTGGTTGAAGTTGAAAGGTCATATGTATCAGCCAATCACAGCGCTGATAGTTGTTCTCTTCCGGAGGATTCTCGAGAGAATAGAGGAAGCAGGAACAGGTGAAACCACGTTGTGTGGAGTTTCAGTGACGACAAAGAAAAGAGTCTCTAAGTAT